>JAYKAV010000156.1:2082099-2101476 GCA_035582835.1 Phoebastria nigripes | reverse complement strand
ATAAAAGCAGCATTAGAAAAAAATGCAGATTTGTGAAAGAAAAAAAAAAAAAAAAAAAAAAAAAAAAAAAAAAAAAAAAAAAAAAAAAAAAAAAAAAAAAAAAAAAAAAAAAAAAAAAGGAAAAAAAAAGGGAAAAAAAAAGGGGGGGGGAGGGGAAAGAGGCCAGGCTGAAAAAACAGACTATGATGGAAAAGATAATTTCAAAGTGTATGTTCATAAAAGTATGTATGTAGTCTGAAGTATCCTGTCCTGGTTTCGGCTGGGATAGGGTTAATTTTCTTCCTAGTAGCTGGTATAGTGCTGTGTTTTGGATTTAGTATGAGAAGAATGTTGATAACACACTGATGTTTTAGTTGTTGCTAAGTAGTGTTTACACTAGTCAAGGGACTTTTCAGCTTCCTATGCTCTGCCAGGTGCACAAGAAGCTGGGAGGGAGCATAGCCAGGACAGCTAGCCCAACTGGCCAACAGGGTATTCCATACCATATGATGTCATGCTCAGTATATAAACTAGGGGGAGTTGGCTGGGGAGCAGCAATTGCTGCTCGGGGACCGGCTGGGCATCAGTTGGCAGGTGGTGAGCAACTGCATTGTACATCACTTACTTTGTATATTCTGTCATCATTATTATTATTATTTTCCCTTTCTTTTCTGTTCTATTAATCTGTCTTTATCCCAATCCATGAATTTTACTCCCCCCCCCCAATTCTCTCCCCCATCCCACTSCGGGGGGCAGAGTGAGCGAGCAGCTGTGTGGTGTTTGGCTGCCTGCCAGGTTAAACCATAACATATCCTAAATACATTAAACTTTGTAATTCGATTTTATATGAAACTTCAGTCTTAAAAGTACTGACAAATGTATACAAAAATAGAATTCATTTGGTTACCTTTATCTTTTCAAAGGTGATACTTAACATCACATCAATCTTAGGGATTTTGAGAGAATAAAGTATTTCCCTTTCTCTGTTCTACCAGCAGCTGAAAAAGACCTTCTCAGACTAAATATTTTAACTAGACAAATCTCTTATGAAATAAATTATGGAAACGTCCCCCAAATCCTTGCCTACCAGAACTGCCATTAAGGCTGAAGGAAAGACACCAAAACACCTCTCAGGATAGAGCTGCTTGAAGAGAGACCTTTACTTTCATTGAAAAGCTTCCTTGTCCACCGGTCCCTGCCCTCCCACTCTCACAACAGGCTTCAAAATAAAAATCCTTGCAAAGTAATGTAGAATGGCTACCGATACTGAAATGCAGGCAACTAACACTACTCTTGAGACACAAACATTCTTTATTTAGAAGAAGAAACAGTATGAAACGTTTCCTGAAGAATCATTAAGCATTTCTGGGAAGATATCCTTCACTTGCTCTGTAATACATAAAGCAAGGTGGTGGTGAACAATACGCAAATATTGCAACTCTTCGCTCTCAGTTTTCCAAATCAAAGGTTTATAGACAAGTGTTGAACGGCAGCTTGGGACCTTAGCTTCTTCTTCCTCTACGTTAACTCAGGAACACACTAACAAGGGATTCTCCCCCAGAATAAGGAGAGCTCTTTCCTGTGTCTTTGTGAACATTGAGTCTATGTAGAAAATTTGGGTTTGGGGCAACTACAGAACCAGTGGCCAAGTCAATGGATATTGTTGATTTGCTGAGGTGGTCACTGACAGGGTATGTCTTGACGTTTAGAAAAGTGCAGTCAGAAGCGTGAGATAAAAAAAAAAAAATGCCAGAGAGAGAAGTGAGACCCCAGGAAAGCAAGTTCACAGTATCATGGATATGAAGAACTGGCATCTCTTTTCTTTTGATAGCAGGGAAGTGATGGATACATTGAAAGGAAGCATAGAATATTCTTTTTCCAAACTGGATAAATCTATCTGGGATTTCCCAGATATATATTGCTGATGCGAAAATAATTTAGACAAGCCATTGGTATGTTCTTGGCAACACTACTGCATAAAAAGTTTGTTATTTTCATAACTCTACTGTCCATCTTTGTAGGTATGCTATGACTGGTCTATGGTCACATGCAAAACAAGAGAGAATGAAGAGGTGGGGAAAAGCCGGCTTTTCTTTAGGGGGAAATCACATAGTTTATCTGTAATTGCACAGAAGCACAGGGCAGCGAAGTCCAGTTCCAAAGCTAGGGCTCCCTGTTACAATAACAGCACAGTGAAGTGAGGGATATGTTGAAGCGGGGTGGGGGGTTTGGAAGGAAAGATATTTATTGCTAAGTTACTACTGCCACAAATTGCAAGATTTTCTATTTTTATATTTGAGAGTTTTATCAAGATTGCTTTTCACTCTACAGAGTCAAAAGCAGTCTGGTCAACCCTTGCAGCTATCCAAGAAGACAGAGAACTTTATGACTAAAAAGAAATTGTTTTGTAAAATTAATTAGCCACACATTTCCGTTTCAGCAATTTAGCCTTAATTCCATTTCTCCCACATCCAACATGATGATCCAGAGGAAGATAGTTATGAGCCAGAAGAGAATTAGCATAGCTTTGATCAAGATTAGGTGCCTGTGTAGCACAGTATTTTTATGTAACCAATAGTACAACTCCGTGAAAGACAAGATGGAATAGTCTTTGTAGGATATCTTTGGCAGCCTACACTCCTGAGTTCTTAGGCGTTAGAGAGGTTAGGGACAGGAAAGAGAAATGTGTAGTTTGAAACTAATACATTCCAAAGCCAGTATTTATGTACAGTTAATAAAAGGCCTTCAAAGAACATTAAAATATTAATTAAGAGTAATTGCACAGGAAAAAATATTTAGAATCATAATATTCTCATAGGAAATTTATTTTCCTATGGAAAATTTCCTATAGGAAATGCTTCTGTAATTTCCAGCTAAAACAGATATTGAACCTCCAGTCAAAGTATGGGAAGTTGTTCTTCCTTTACACTATGGAATCACATACTCGTTTTGCGTCAGTCCTGTTGATAAAATATTTTGATGGATGGGAATTCTGTTTTTAAAATAAAACATGAATATATTACAGATAATTAGAACATCTGTATCACATAAATAGTTGGTTAGCTTTGTACAATAAAAAAGATAGGAATACATTACCTCATCACCTGGGGAAGAAAAAATTGTTGGTACAGCAGTATGTTTCAAGTATCGTATACCCCATCGCACATCGAGGGAATCGGGGGTAAAGTGATCACTGCATAGAAGCTGGTGCTTACTTGGAGTCCATGCATCTCGTTTCATATTCCGCAGCCATTTCTCAAGTCTCTCTTTATCATGAAGTGGAAATCTTTTTTAAAGCAGTTGAAAAAAACAAACAAAAACACAAACAAAAAACCTCATTTTTCTTCTTTCTTTCTTCTTTTCAAATAAAGAATATCTCATTGTTCCTTACAAGGTAGTCTCTCCTTACAAAATGATTAAAATAATCCTTTTTAAAAAATTTTAAATATGAAATGCTAATCAGGATGTCACTTAAACATTAATCCGATAATTATCCAAATTATTTCTAGTTGAATATTTGCTCCAGAGTTCAGCAGCAGAATTTCTGTTGATTTCTGCTGGCCAAGGGTTTCAGAACCCATGGCCAAGATGTTTTAAAAGGCTTGATCCTGCAACACTCGGTCAGAAAGTAGTTCTGCTGAAGTCAGATGAAATACTCTGACTCAATTTAAAAAAAGTTAGGTCTGGTCCTCATTTTAGAAATAGTATTTGTGGAGCTTTTTTGTCTTACTAGACACAATTAGTAACAAAACCTTTTGTTACTATTTCTTGTTTAACAGAGTACCTCTTAATATATGTCATACTTCAGATTATCTGATAACTTGGAAATGTGAGTACTTCCAGTGCAGGATTCAAATTCTGTTCAAAAAGTAAATACAMACAAATGCAAAGCATTTCTGTATTTTGTGTTTCAGTAATTAAGCTTTCTTACAACGTTGAAAGCCCACACCACATTATGTAATCCATAACTAACTTTTCAACCATCTAACCTACTTGAAAAGGAAAATGAAGAGTGTACACGTTCACAGAAAGAAATCAAATCAATTTTGAAAATATATGTGAATGGTCAGACAAATTACATGGGAAAGAGAACTAAATTAAAAGAAAGTGGGTGAAGGTATGTAATTTACTTAATGAATCACGATACACAAATTGAAGGGAAATTAAAGGCTCATTATGATGCATGTACAGTCAAGCAGTTATGGTAATGGCAACATGAACATTCAGACCACTCTTGGCTCTCATCTCTTACCAGACGGATATGAGGGTATTTGAAACATGCTTACAGATTTCTCTGGTGTATATCAAGTTTCTTTCAACTCTAGCACATAAACACATACGATACATAAACCATAACTTGAATTCTGAGCACTGTTAAATCACTACTGTTAAGAAAGCAATATTCCTTAGAATATGAGCAATAACAATTATAAAAAAAAAATCTCTGCTTTTGAGTATATGAAACTGTAAGAGACAGATTCATGTGGTCATTAAACCTGACCTGATCATAACTATAGGATGTAAAAACTATTAGCTGTTGGCAGTATGATGGACAACAGAAACATCCAGATGTGAACAAGATGCCTACAGACTCTTTACAAGAGCCATTTTGTTTTACTCCCTAAATAGAAATGGAGCATTCCTAACTCCATTTCTCCTCCCTTAGCTCTTTTTTCCTTTTAATTAACAATCAGTTCTTTTGGTAATGTTTATTACCATCTGTTAATGGAACTTCAATGCACAAAAAATTTGGTTCTGCAGTGAGGTATTCCCACACAACAGAAGCTGGGGAGAGAGCCTGGGGTGCCCAGTGTCACCTGAATGCTATGAAAGACACCAGACAGTTGGGCTACTTCTTGGCAAACCCTAGATCGCACTCTCAAACCCCTGAAGCTGCAGGTTTCCCCCCAAAAGCCGCACGTGGCAGTGACTTGCTTATGCAGGCTCTCAGTGTTCCAAAACTGCAAACTTAGCTGATTTTGAGAGAAAGATACTTGAGATTCACAGGATAAATGTGCACGTCTTCACCCCCTCCCCAATCTTTTGCATTTGTTGCCATTTAAGTTTTGAAGTTACCAAGGAAACAGAGTAAGCTTTTGATGCATCTGGCTCCGAGTGTCTGCAGGAATGCAAGGAATAATGCGAGCAAGAACACAATAACCTCTCAAGGACAAGTTAGAGGTTCAGCCTTTTCAAATCCTGCCTACTTAGATTGTGTACAGCCAATAGCAGTGTTACACTTATTACACAGCATGCCCCATGAGTAACAGAGCTTAGCCTGGGATGTTACTACATAGGTCCAAAGAAGGCTCTCAGTAAGAGGATGGCTTCTTTCAATTGAAGGTCATGTCACCAATYGCACCCTCTCCAAGAAGGGCTTGAGAACATTTGCTTCCACTGCCGTTACCCCTGCAACACAGTACTCACTGCCTTCCCCACAGTCCGCCTGCTTCAAACGGGATCTGTAGTGAAAGACAACGTCTGGTAGAGAAATTTATTATTTTAGCTTAAGGGCAACTTTGCCAAAACCTGCTCCTGCTCTCAGTATCCCCTTACTCATCATCAGAATCTGTTCTCTGGTGTAAATGAGACACAAAAAAAGGAAAACGGAAGGAGGAATTGAACAGAATTTATTCAGGAGCTGCCACTGCTGCAGAAGTCAGAGAGGTGAAGAAATTAAACAAAGAAGGGCAGTTAGGCCAGCTGAGATTACGTCACAGTGAAAAAGTTCAGAAGGGGCTCAGACGCAAAACCACAGAGCAGCAGAGGACTTCTCTGGGGTGGTAAGAGGCAAGGGAACAAAACTTGCAATTCACATTAGTAGTAACTGCTCATGTAGGGCAAGAGATCTCTACAAATCAAATCTCAGCACCCCTTCTACAGGACCATGATACTCATAATGCAGCAGAATTCAATGGCTAGATAAAACAGCTGTGTTTTTGCAATCATCTTTATACTGATGTCATACATTTGAATATAAATATGTATCAGCACTCAAACTTGTTTTGATCATCCATGTGGCACTCACATTCTCTAAAGCAATATAAATAATTTATTTCCCCTCATTTTCATGATTGTTTTATGATGAATCACATATTAAGAGACATGCTGGGAAAAAGAGCTTTCCTTCTATCTAAACTAAAATCCCTTTCAAAGCAGTCTTCCTACATAGCCTTCCTGATCTTGGAATAACAATGACTACTCAGCAAGTGAAACAAACTGCCAACTTAGTTTGAGGTATAAATTTTACCAAAACAGATTTTGAGGCTAGTTGTGAAATTTATTCTTCAAATTTTTCTTAAATGCTACAAAATTCCTTCTGTTGACAAATGCTTATCATACTTTTATTCAACAGAAGCACATTAATATTTAGTTACCTGCACCGTGCTCCTCTCAGGGTTGAGAAACACTGTTTTTAACTCACCATCCTGGGAATCAACAGCCACGTAACCACAGCAGTGCAGAGGCTACAGCAGGCCCGGGATGGTGACTAACCAACCAGGTGGCCAGACACTACTGTGCAGCCACCATAAACTGGTTTTTGGCAATGAAGCCAGTTAGCTTCCAGCTAGCTCAGCTGCCTCCAAACAAACCAGCAATGCCTCTGTTTGCAGCGTAGGCAAGATAATGATTCTAGTGGCAATATTTAGTTTTAAAGAACCAATATATGTTTGGTTTCCTACCCTGTTAGGCCCTTCGCTTAGCTTGCAAGCTGTCAGATAGAGGAAACTCAGCTCCTCCACCATTAAGCCAATTAATGCCTCCACTAATGCTGGCCCTGCTGAAACGCCCCTTCCACAAAAGCAGCCACGCTTGAAAAAAACGGGGTAACCGGTGCTACTTAGCTCTAACAGCTAAACAGCCTCATGGTTATAGGCGCAAATTTTATTTTTTAGTCGAATCTCTTTGGTTTTCCTTTCATGAATCCTCTGCACCTACCCCAGAGCCCTTCGACACTGCTGCACCTCTCCCCCCCTAAGCAAGCAGCGTCCCTCCTCGCGGGGGGTGGTTACATACTCAGCCTGTCGACCCTTTTTCCCTACACCTTTCCCCCCCCAGAGATGAGGGCGTTATTTCCCTCCAGCCACCGGGCACCAGACAGGGTTCAAAGGCGACCACCAGCCCCTAAAGTTAGTTTCTCGGCCATTTACCCCCCCCGCCTCCTGAGGGGCCGCTGCGGGCCTCGCCTCACTCGGGGCTGGYCCCTCCGGCGTTCGCCATCCCCGGGGCCAGCCCTCACCCAGACCCTACCCCCCCTCCCCGGCCACTCACGGGTAGAAGCTCAGCTTGCGCTGGTCCCTGGCGCTTTGGCCCCCTCGGTTCTTGCAGCAGGACGCGGCGCAGTACCGCGGCATGGCGGAGCGGAGCGGCCCGGACGTGGGGCGGAACCATACGCGCGGCGGCAGCGGGGGCGCGGGGGGCGGGAGTCACGGGGACACCGGCGGCGGCCGCCGCCGCAGCCGCCGCCGCCTCCTCCTCCTCCTCCCACCGCCCCTCGCGTCAGGGGAAGAAGCCCCGCCCAGCGGCGGCAGCTGCAGCAGTGGCTGTCTGCGTGCGCCGCGTCACGTGGGGCCGAGCGGCCAATGGCGCAGCGCTTCGTGTAGGAATCGCTGTCGGGGCGCGGGGGGGGAAGGTCTGCGCGAGCGCTGGTGGCGGTTGGGCGGGAGCGGCGCGCGGGGCGCTGGGGGGCAGCGGCCTCTGTGCTGGCGGCGGCGGCGAGCGAGGGCTGAGGTGAGGGGCGCGGCGGGGACCGGGCCTTCACCCGACGGGGAGAGGGGCGGCAGCGAAGGGCCTGGGCCGCTGTGGAAGGGCTTGGGGAAGGCGGAGGGGTGCTGCTGAGGTAGCTGGAGGGAAGGCGGACGCGGAGGGGCCGGAGAGGTTAGGGGGCGCTGGGGCGGCTGCGGGAGGGGGACTGAGGACGGTGCGGGAAGGCGGGGACACTGGGACTCGGTCTGGTGGATTTATTTGCCCTTTGGGCACCTCTGGGCTCTCACTTCTCGCTAGGCCCATCTGCTGTGGTCTTTACCAAGCCTGTCCGACTTGGAGGTGGGATAGCGTCGCTTAGTGTCTCTGGTATCATATGCCGAGCTCTGGCTCGGCCTTGCTTTGTGGTACGGCTCTACCGAGGTTCGTTAGGGGTCTGGCTGGGGAGGATGATGCCATGGGAGGCTCTGTCTCGTTTCCCTGTTCTCCAGAGCAAGATTCAGGAGCCTTCTCCTGGACTTGCTTTCCGGTCAGTATAGGAGAGACCAAGAAAAGTACAAGCCCCGGAGTTTTGACAGACTTTCCTGTAGCTGGTTGTGGACTAGGAGACGTGCTTACTCATCGGGTCAGTCGTGATGTGAGAACCAATGGAAAACTTCAGTAACTTTCTTACTACTAATAAATCGTTTGCAAAAATAATTATATGACATCAGGATTCCACTGGATAGTGCATCACAATTAACGTAAGCAGAGCAGTAGTGATGCTGTGGATTTTCTGAGTATGTGAGACTTCGTGAATATAAGCATTTACCTAAGATCTTTGCTAATTACTTTCAAAGAGGGATGGAATAGGGCATTTGCATTGCAAGATGGAAGTAGCTCCTTATTTTCTATATATGACAGATTTTATTCCAGGTACATCATTCTTAAACATCACTTCATTGTGCAGCTATTGATAAATGTTGATAAACTGACAGAGAACCGATWGAGCGTTATCACCTCTATAATACTTCTGATAAACATTAGACAGTATACTTCTTATACCAAGCTTAATAGTAGTTGAGATCGGTAACTATTTATCCAACAGAGTTAAATAGTTAATCTGTGTTAATAAAATCTCTAACTTTATTGCTAGATGTACCCAAATAAAATGTAGTTCTTCATAATTTTTAGGAGGGACTGTTTTGTGGCATGAGCTTAATGTCMAGAAGTATACAGAACTTAACGAATTCTGGAATGTGTTTTAAGTAACTACTGTGCATAGCCTGGAAAKTGAAATTTACCTGTCGCTTTTTGATTGAGAAACTGAGGGAGAAGAGACRTAAGCAGAATAAGTGTTTAAAAGAGACTTTATTTTGAAAGGGATTGTAAAAATAGTTAGGGATGGCAGGGCGGAGGTCAGGCATTTAACATCTTAGTTAGTTAACAGTAGCAAGGCTAAGATGCTGACAGCATATAAAATAGGTATTTTCTAAAAAGTAAATTCAATAATTGATGATAGTGTCTAAATATAAGACTTACCATGTCTTTGTGATAACCTTCTCAGTTTAAAATGCTGCTTATATTGGAGTTTCATTTGTATTTGATTTTCATTTACGTTTCATTTTATTCTTATATTTGAGTTTCATTGAGTTTTTCAAGGGCAGCATTAAATCTGTCTACATTATTTTAAAAAATAGTGAAACTTAAGTACTGATTTTTTTTTTTTAAATATGCTTTAGAAATCCAGATAAAACTAGGGGCAGTAAGCATAGAACTGCATTACAGAAATCCTAATGTAAAACTGCAGAAAAAGGAAAATTTAGGTGTAATTCATTATCAAGAATAATAGAAGTTGAGATAGGCAGAGCAGAAAACTTTAAAGGAGTGACTTGATGTTCTCAGGCTGTGATGAGCTTGGGAGTTAGAAAAGAGGATTTGGCTCTAATTAAGGACATAAACTGCTCTTTTTAGCTGTTTTCAGTGTTTAAATAGGAGAAGCAGGGAGGTTAGCCTTAAGAGAATGCAGCAGGTGATTATACAAGCACGATGCTGGTATGGGGAAATGAAGTAAAATAAAAACAGTCTCACGTGTGAGATGAAGATGTAAATCTGTATCTATAAAGCACAAACAGGAAGAAAGCCCCAAAAGTATGGAAGGATGTACATTTGTGTAGTTGTTAGTGCCCAAGTGGCAAAATTTCAGGTTAGTGAAGTGGTGAGAGAAAATATGTGGAAAAGCCTTGGAAAGGCTTGTACTGAAAATTTTTCTGGTATCATGCACGAAGAATATGGAAAAGAACTGTCCGTTTGGTGTCTAAGTATGCTGATCAAAATACAATTTGTTTCAACTGCTGCTCCTTAACACTTGATATTATGCAGGCTGCTAGCCAAATAAATGCTTAAGAGGGCATGGGTACGTTAATCATATGAGCTTTTTGCTCCTGCCTCACAACATTTGTTTTAGCCCCCTGACTTACCTATTAGAAGTGGTATTTTTTTCCATTTTTGGTGCTTGGGTGTTAATTTTCTTTAGAGGGTATGGATTTTCTATTAAAGGCTTAAATGTCTTATGTACCTGATATGCAAAGGTTTTGAACTCTGTGACAAATGTTTGGGCCACACACCGTCTAAAAGTATTCTTTAATGGTACTCAGGCTGTAGGGTTAGTTTATTCAACTTTCAGGAAAGTAATACCATTCATCTCTTTGAGTTGTACTTACGGTACGCTCAAATCAGTAATCTGGTGAGGGGGACATGTTACTTCTGGCATGTTCAGGGCCTTGTTGTACGTCCTGCTGGTTACGTGACAGCCAGCATTCTGTCTTTGAACATTCTGTATGTGTTTTAAGTATAATATGCACAGGCCTTGGAAAATCATTTGTTCTCTTTTTTTCTGGTAGGAAGAGCTCACCCTGTCCTTCATAAAAATCATGAAAGATCATGTGGCTACTTGGAACTTTTTTTTCTTACGACTTATTGGCGTCACAGCTTTTCCCCTGAGTTCTAGCATCAGTTTGTTTTAAAATAYAACTTTTTGACAAATACGATGCTGAAAAAAATAGCTACAACTTATAATGATTGTTGAAGCTGCTTGTCTTATATAGAAGACTTCTTTTTTTGAGTTCAGTTCAGTCATTGAGAGTTTCATATGTAAACCTTTATGTCCAGTGGTATTTATCAGATGAATTCTTTGATATCAAAGATATGGTAGGTGTTTTTATTTATAGTACAATCTAATATGAAAGTAAGCTAAGCCCAGCCCATTGTAAAGTAAAGGAAAATGTGCCCTACTTGACTGAACTCCGTACTCTGAATGAGTGTTTTACTCTTTATCATGTTCTCCTTAGATCAGTTAAATGACCCTCTGAAGCTGAGCACAAGTGTCTAACAGTCTTGTCTTCCTGCACCTCACAGTTGATCTCTAGGCCAGTTGTGTTTTCAGGCTCTTATTGTTGCACAAGCTAATCAGTGAATTGATCTTCCAGTATTGAGTGGGTTTTTGCAACTTGCGCTTAATTTAGAGCTGCTGGGTTTATGGTCCTAGAACTCAAGGATTAAAGCTAGTTCAGGTATGCCAGCATGAACTGTTGGATACAGTGAAACGTACTGTATATTTACTTCAACAGCTTTGTGGGAGAATGTACAGTTAAGGATAGGTGTAAACCAAAGATGAACACCGAAGCGTGCTTGTGATGCATGTGAAATGTGAATTTGCAGTATTTTCATTTACATATTCTGTGATTATGAAACTAGGGGAATGGAGTTTGTTGACACGAGTGAAACAAAGTGCTGACATGTCTGTCACTGAGTGACTCTTGAAACATACAGGTCTTCCTCTTTCAGCTTATAGTTGTACCTTTAAGTTGTTGTGGAACCTGAAATAACTTGTTCTTCAAGTATATTTCTTTTTCTTTCTAGGAACCAGAGAAATGGCAACTACGCAGTCTGTCTTCACATTTGCACTCTGCATTTTAATGATAACTGAATT
Organism: Phoebastria nigripes; assembly: GCA_035582835.1. Taxonomy (NCBI): domain Eukaryota; kingdom Metazoa; phylum Chordata; class Aves; order Procellariiformes; family Diomedeidae; genus Phoebastria; species Phoebastria nigripes. The sequence continues at coordinate 2,089,823 of JAYKAV010000156.1, read as the reverse complement.
AATACTGGCTACAGAGAGCTATTATGATATCTTAGGAGTTCCAAAAAATGCATCTGACCGCCAGATCAAAAAGGCATTTCACAAGCTGGCTATGAAATACCACCCAGACAAAAATAAGAGTCCTGGTGCAGAAGCAAAATTTAGAGAAATTGCTGAAGGTAATATATGCTAATCTTAGTCTTAATAATGTGATACACGGCTTATATCTGTGAGCAAATGTGGTAACTTAAGTATATTCTGTTTTTACTGAATAAGAGGTGAAAAGACTTTTTTTCTTAATTCTACTTCTGTGGTGTCAAATGTCCAGTATCACTATCTGACTTGTTTCTGTGTCCTTGCACATAGGCAGACCTTTTACACAGTTTATGCTTTTCTGCTTATTAGGCTTTTTGGCTTATGCCTTTTGTCACAAAAAAATACTTGGCAGTGGGACAACTTTAGCCCTAGGAGGTTAATTCTTATCTTTTGATCTGTCTAGTAAGATCCAGCTCAGGATTACTAGGGCTTCAGGGGGACCTAACAGCAACCTTCCAGTAGCTATGGGGAGATTATCAAAAAAATGTAGCAGGGTGCTTCAGTGATTCATGGTGGGAGTACAAGAGACAACAGGTGCAAGAGGTTCAGAGTGGTTATAAGGAAAAACTTCTTCACCCTGAGGATAGGCCAGTGTTGGAACAGGTTGCTTAGAGAGGTTGTGCAGTCTCCATCCTTGGAGATTTTTCAGGAATGAGTGGATAAAGCCCTGAGTAACCTAGTCTGATCTCATAACTGACCCTACTTTGAGCAGGAGGTTAGACTAGAGACCTTCTGAGGTCACTTCCAACCTGAATTAGCCTGTGATCCTAGCAATACATCATTTGTAAGTGTTTTGTGATAAAATATAATGGTGGAAGCAAATAGTCAAGAATAGACTTGCTGAAAAATGGTGTTGCACTTCTACTCCCCATAGACTCTGTTATAACATCCATCTATTTGTGTAGTTCTCCTAGCTAAGCTAATAAGAGATTTCTGGGGTTTACCTTCTTGTCTGCAGAAAAATCCTTTTGAAAGAAAGGTAGTTACTACAGTAAATACAGTGAAAGGGAGGGACAGTCTTGTTAGATACTTACTGCAGTTGTTAGCACCTGTTACAGAAGGAATTGGGAACTCTTAAGTAAGTGTTGAAGTATATAGAATAGTTACAAGCCTTTGACAGATAAGAAAAAGGAAGCATTTAAAATACTTAATGTTATCAGAATGGGTATATTATCTGTCAGAGTTTCTGCCTTGGAACACCAGTAGCTGTAGTTCTGGACCAAAGATCGGATGGAAACCTAATTCYATTTCAGGTATATCCAATCACAAAATCTAGGTTTATTGCCGGACTTTTGAGAAATTGGGAATCTGGACATAGGGGAAATTCATTCCCTTTATTTTATCTCTTTGATGTTTATCTTGTTGCTTAGTTGTAACTGTGGTGTAGCTAGAACTTGCTGGCTGGCTGGCAAGTAGTTTTGCAGACATTGCACTGTGTTTGTGTGATAGCAATGCAGCAGGCAGTTCATTTTGTTAGAGCTCCTAACTCATCCTCTCTCCTTCAGTCTTTCTGATCACCAAGTGTCATTGCTATTTTCTTTCAAATATAAACGCTGATCTTTATTGCTAGTTAAACTAAGTTGTATTATGTGAATTTAAAATTTTGAGGATATAATCTATCCTCATAGTATAGCTATATTTATTATTATAAACAAATAACTATGTATTTTGAAACAGCTTAGTTTGTATTGGAGAAAGTTAAACAAATGTTGAGCTTGATTGGGCTTGTGTCTCAAATGAAAGTCTTGCTTGAAATTTGTCCTGTTGAGGGAGTGGGAGAAAGCTGTTCTTCTTTGTATTTGTGTATGGTTTTCTTTTTTTTTTCTTCTCTTTTTTTAAATGGGCATGTAAATAAAGTTTTTTTAAACTTTTTTTTTTTAATGGAAATAGCATATGAAACATTATCAGATGAGAATAAACGAAGAGAATATGATCAGTTTGTCTATCGTGGAGGACAAGGAAATAATGGAAGCCCGTTCCATCAGTCATTTAATTTCAACTTTGATGATCTGTTCAAAGACTTTGACCTCTTTAGTCAAAACTCACGGTCAAAAAAGCACTTTGAAAATCACTTCCGAAGTCATCGGGAAGCTCACAATCGGCAAAGACGTTCTTTCCAAGAGTTCTCCTTTGGAGGTGGACTGTTTGATGATGTGTTTGAAAATATGGAAAAAATGTTTTCGTTTAGTGACTTTGAAAATGCACACCGACATGCGGTGCGAACTGATACCAGGTTTCATGGATCCAGCAAGCACTGTAGGACTGTCACTCAGAGACGAGGAAACATGGTTACCACATATACAGACTGTTCCGGACAATAATGTTTCCTTTCTTTTCATCTCTTTTCTTCTTCTTTCAACATCTTCATAATCTTTCTTGTTTTTGTGCTAACACGGAAAAAATTCTTTGAACTGTTTGTTCTAAAAAACACTTAACTGCTTGTCGGTTAAACCACAACACTGCTATAAAGAAATTGTAGGTGAAACTAGTCTTCAGAATAGAAACAACATGCATTTGGGAAGTAGATGTCTCAGTAACTACTTAGAATGGGAGAGAAATAATCTCATGTGACAGAAGAAATTATGTGTATTTCAGTTTAGTAAACACTTTCCATAAATTTGAACTTCAACACAAGATACATATTTTTAATTTCAGAAATGTAATATTTTTTCATATATGCCAATTCAGGACTGTTTGAGTTACTGGTGCATGGATTGCAACAGAGGAGATACTTTAATTTTGAAGTGCTGCTTTTTTTTATCATGTCTTTCCAAGTTTTCACTTGCAGTTTTTACCTGATACGGACTTATTGTGCAAATTAGATAATTTATACAAAACAGCAGCAGAAATATGACTTACCTGGGTCTTTGTTACTCTGTCCAGCATTGCAAATGTATTAATAATAAAACACTTTTTAAACTTGGAAAATAACAAGAGGGAATATGTTAAGATTGTGCTTCACCTAGGAGAGTGATGTAGGAATTACTTTTATTTCCAAATAGCCTTTCATTGGCCTGAAAGGATTTTAGGATTTGAATAACCCTTGACTTAAGGGATATTCACGTAAGTAAGTTTGTGTGCACACAAGGTATCTTTTTTTTCTTCCAAAATACAAATATCTCTTTAACAAGGTTTGGAAGAGCATACCGAAAACACTCTTGTTTTAGGCTTACTGTGTTACCATGTGTGCAGCGTAGTTTCCGTAGCTCAGTTTATTGAACTTAAATACTCCTCTGTGCTCTTGTGAACTTAAACAAGATAAGCTTGCCTGCAGATTCCTAGTGTTTCTGGAAGGGTCTAAATAAAAAATAGATAGATTGTGTTTAGATTGACAGATTTATTACCTGTTGGCAGGAATTTTTCAGTGTTGGATTTGAAAGGTAAATTCTTAGCATAAACACAGAGTAAAACTGAAAATTACAATTGTTGTATTCATCTAATGCCTTGTGGTGCTAGAATCTGATAACAAGGACAGTGCTAATGGGCATCGGTTTCAGCGCCATGGAAATCCATAACCAGTCTAAACTATTTAAAACTAAAAAAAAAAAAAAAAAAAGAAAAAAAAAAAAGAAAAAAAAAAACCAACAAAAAACCCGCAACAAAACCCCTGAATACTTTAACTGATGTCAATCCAAAAGTTCTGTTTTATTTCTTAACTAGTAATACAGGTTTAGTATATTAAATTGGTTCCCCTTAATAAGATTGGTGTCACCCACATACTGCTATCCCTTTAGAGCTGTGAGATAAGAATTTATCTTTCAGATTGATTGCATGAGCAAAATGAGCATTTTAAACAGCAGTGTTCTAAAAAGGCTTTGAGTTCTTAAAATCTTTCTCAAAAGAGATTTAACCCTTCACTTCTCGGATGGATATTGAAAGCTGCCTATTTGCTAAGTAACTTTAACCTTCCCCTCAAGGGTACGTATTATTGCTTGTTCAGTTTTCATTCACTAAATACTTGGAATGGATTGTTGCATTATACTACGTGCTTTTCCTTTTCCATGTTCTTCTTTATTTATTAATAGACTAATACCTCATATATGGTCTTTATAAAAAGCCAGTAATTTGTGCAACATTATCGGAATGTGCAATATTCTTGTAGTAGGAAAAGTGCTGGAGTGAGTGTATTTGTGTTATTTCCACCCTTTTTCTGTGTAAGTAGAGATTTTTTGTTTCTTCTGTATAATTAATATATGATTCAACCAAAAGTTGTAATTCATGTAGATTTCTGCATTTTTTTCTTTAATATCCTCCATCAGTCCTGTGCATGAATCAAATTATCTGCCTGATTCATATCATATGGGCATCCAAGTGAACAAATTATTAACTTAAATTTCTGAATTACTTTCTCTCACAAATATCAAGTTTTTTGGAGGGCATTTCTGTATGCATTTGAGGAGAATTGTTCACGCTGATAAGACTTTGGAAGGATGTGGCCTTTAATATTAAATATAAGAGAGTATTAGTGAATGTCCTTTAGGGGTGATGACTGCTGGAACTTAGAGGTGGGAGGCAACTCTAGAAGCAGGATGCAAAGGTAAAATGTTGATGCCTTTCTTAGTCTAGTGAATATTTTCTTAATTTAAAACAAAAAAAAAAAAATTGGAAACAGCAGAATGAGCAGTTTCTATGCGTGGGAGAAGGAATATTTAAAGTTCCTACTAGAACCAAACCATTGACTTCTCCAAAGGTAGTTTTTTCCAGTTATGAACTTGAGTCCTAATCTTGAATTAGAGGAATAAAAGCTAAAATGAGCACTGTAAATTGTAGGAAACACAGCCACCCTCAAAATTTAAGTCTATTTTAAGTGACTGTATGAGTTCACCATCTTTCAGGATAAGCTTTTAGGTGAAAATCAAGGATCCTTGCCTGCTTCTAGGTTAGCTTCCCTTCTTTAAGGATGCTCCAGACTTTATTCATACAAAGTGTACTTGTTTTCCTTAACTCTTTAAAGTCAAAGAATGAAAGTGATAATAAAACGATAGGGTTGCTAGTTTTCTAGCTGATAGTACCTTAAAAAGACTTCTGCCTAGTGTATTTTTATCTGCTTCCATATTAGTTCTCTTAATTACTTGCCATAGGAAAACCAACAAATACTTCCTAGTGTTCCTATGGCTTCTCAAGGTGACCTTTCTGCTTGTTTAGGTTGTTGATCCAAGGTAAGAACCAAAGGAGAGCTCGTCATTAGCATTGCAGAGTCTAGTGTATTGCTATCCATATGACTTTCTATGATGGGTATGCTTTCAATAGACTTTAGCTGAAGAAATTCAGGCAGGCTTTCCTCAGCCAGCAGTCTTCAGTTCCGTGGCTATCAGAACACAAGTTTGTAAAACACGTTGTGCTTCTCACTTATTCAGAGCTCTTGCACATTCTTTTCCTATTTATAGTGTTTGCTTCGTGGCAGGCTCTCCGGTGGAAGTCCTGATATAACCTTATGACACCCTTCACTTCAGAAGTTTCTTAAGTGCCATCTTTGATCTCCATATTTTGTGAAAAGACCCAGCAAAACCTTTTTTTTTTTGTTGTGTGAGGGTGAAAAATACAATTCTTAACAATTTTTTGAAAGGCATTTATGCATATGTAACTCCAAATGGTTGAGTTTCTAAAACTACAAAAAAAAGTGGGTTTTTTCATGTTTGTTTGTTCCCATTATACTTTGGAAACACAGTATCTAGTGGAGATGAAAGTACTGTAAACTTAATTAGGGTGCCATTACATTAAATGTGTGAAAATTGTTTGTGTGTGAAGTCTTTTTTTTCTTTTTTTTTTTTTTTCCTTCTTCTTTTCTCCTCCTGTTCTTCAAGATGTAGATGGAAGCTGGATTCAAGTGGGTTGTGTGGTACTTGTGTTTTATGGAACATTTGGACCACTACATTTTCCCTGAATGGGATGATGGGGTTGGCAGGGAGAAGGGAGTGGGGTTGAGAGAAATTGACTTAATTTTACCTGGTCTGTTTTTCTTAGAGATGTGGGGAATGGGTTGGAGTTTGGGCACTGTGCCTGTAAACCAAGCAGATAAAAAAGCCTGTGCAAAAGGGCCTTTTTCTGAGAGGCAGAAAGCCTCTGCTCCGAGAACTATTGGGTGTCTGCTGCCTGTGCTCTGACCACCCTGCTGAGATGCAGGAGAGCAGTACGGCCAATGCTAACTGGCCTGGATTGCCACTGAGAAGCGCAGATTCTGAAGCCAAGGTTAGGGTGCTGTTGTGCTGATTCAAAAGTTGAGTCCATGACTGTGCTTGCAAGTTCTTGTTTTCTGGGCCTAATCCTTAGAAGGTGGAGGGTATAAAAGTTTCAGGATTCGGTATGTCTCATTGGGCCATTTCTCTTTAGAACCGTCTTCCCTGGAACCTAAGCAAATCTGCCGTCTTAACAATGCAAAACCAAATTTTGAGGACTAAATGTGTTGGAGACAATGGAAGATCTGTGTTCCATCTTTATGCTGAGGGGTGTGGGGCTTTTTTAATTATTAGTAAATTGAAAACTCCCATCAGGAGTGTCTGTTGGACTTGAAACAAAAGCCTTGTGTGGAGTACCTTGACTGTGCTGTGTATGGGGCTCATTTCAGAATAAAATGCTGTTCAGAGGATCATTTGGCTCTGGTGGCTGACGTGGTTGAGCCTGACAGGTCTGCCCTCGCGTGGTGGTTCATACAGCCGTGCTGCTGACTTCTGTGGGCACCTGTTTCTTTAGGGACTGGACAGAGACCAGCTTTGTAGAGGCCACTTAGCAGTTGTTCTGTCAATTGACTGTCAGTCACTCCTAGCATAAGTCTGGATCCATTCTGGGTTAAGGCTGTAACTCATCCTTGATTCCTTGATTGCATGGTTGAAAACAAACAAACAAACCCCAAAACTGCTTTGAAATGATGTGCTCCAAAGCTTAGGCACAGTGGAAAACAACATTTTATATGGGGCATGTTACCTATTAAGCAGTGGCATTTGATTCAACAGCATTTATTTTAAGAACTACGGTAACACTGAAATGAACGTTACTGCTTTTGTGTTGTTCCTACTGTGGTTGCAGTCGCACCAAAAGGTGCTGTGGAGGAGCTCAGGTCACTAGGGATGGCTGCAGTATTCTAGCAASACTTTGAGACACTAACTGGAGGTGGTGGACCATCTTTTCCAAGCAGTTCTTCTGGGACAGTCCACCAAGGAATGAATGTACACCTGGTATTAACATATACATGKTTTTTTGGGGGGGGAGGGCTGGGGTTTTTATTTATTTATTTTGACTTGTGTTGCAGGTCTGTTGGGAGTCTGAGTTGTGTGTTTCTCTAGGCCGGCAAAAAACGATGCACTTCTCAAAGGTATCCCTGAGGAGAAAGAGGGAGGTGCTTGACCCATCTTTGCTCAGCCTGACACCCATTCTCCAGCCACAGGCAGCTGGGAAGGGGTGCTGACAGTTAATCTTGATCAGTGGTGCCAGGTCTGGTGGCTGCGGGAGTGCAAGCCTGACCTCAGAGCTGTCTACTCCGGTGGAGATGCATGGGGTGTTCCCATTGTATGAGTCTGATGCTTGGGCTTTGCAAATACTGCCCCAGGCTCTTTTGACTTGCAGATGCAAGTGAGACTAAGCTGAGGAATGTTTAGGGAAATGGATCATCTTGTGTTTTGTGGGGTTTGGTTTTTTTGGTTTGGGGTTTTTTG
>JAYKAV010000156.1:2063678-2082059 GCA_035582835.1 Phoebastria nigripes | reverse complement strand
TTTGTTTTTTTGTTTTTTTTTTTTTACTGCATGGAGTACTTTGAGGAAGCCAGAGTGGAGAGAGGGGAATGAGGAAACCAGTAAACCAGTGCTGCCTGAGTTAAGGTAGAGAGGACCTCTGTCAATAGCTCATTTCATGAGTATGTTGTTTGCGGGGCTGTAATGTCCCAAGTCCTAAGCTGAAGAATTGTGGCTAGCATACATCTGGAAGCCAGAAGCACAAGCAGAGACAGTTACAGGCCGGATGTAGAGGAACCAGAGGAAATAATGTTTGCAATGATTGCTCTGGTGTTACGGTTCACCCAGCTCCTTATGCCTTGCAGCACCCCTCACTGCGTGAGGATGGCAACCTCTACCCTGAGACTTCTCCAGGAAGTAGTCAGGATGAAATTAAGTGTTTCTGTTTCAATTGCTGGTCAGGACCTACATGAAGTATTCATGTGTCCCTCTTTTCTCCAGGCATGGCTGCCTGACTAGGGAGTGTGTGGTGGTGGGGAATTGGCCTGGCTCCAGAGAAAGATCAGGAATTGCAGAAGATCCAGGTGACATAAGCACTGGCGGTGTAGCTTGTCTTCCAAAACATAAATCTCCTGCAATGCAAAATGGAGTATGGTTTTAATAATATGAACTGTGGGGCAGATAGTGTATGGAGATGTGAGTCCTGGAGTGACTGCAGTGGTGTTACAGATGTGCTGCAGGATATAGATGAGCTGCAGGATGGTGTCCTCAGCCCAATCTGGGGTGTGGAGGGTACAGTATTGTTTCAGAGTCCAGAACATCTGCTATTCGGGGTGGATGAGGTCAACCTGCTCCAGAAGTGCAGAATACTGAGTAGTCCACATCAGCTGACCCTGGGGCTATACCTGTGTTACTGTCTTCTGAAACTGTAGTTTCCAGTTTCACATTGAACCCTCCTGTTAGGCACCACTTGTTACTAGAATTTTATCTAGACATGAGAAAGAGAGAGAATACATTTTAGGTGGTTACTTGTTGATGATATTGCCATCAGCTGTTCTTCATCTCCCACTGGCATGGAAGTGAATATGCTAAATGGGAAATAGGAAAGATGAAGTGAGGCTTGTCTGAGGGGTCCCACTTGACTTTAATCCATTTCACTTTAGCACCTGGCACTTGCAAGACTTTTAGCCTTGAATATGCAGGATTTTGGGTAGTGATCTAATGAAAAGTTGTGTATTATGCCCACAGGGCAGGAGTAACATACGTTTCTCTTCTGCTGTGCAACAATAGGCACTTTAAAGAAGAATTAAATTATAAAGCGGAGCTGAAATGTCTGTCCTGGGGCAGCGTTCGCCAGACTCCACCTGGCTGAAGTAGGGGAACCCATTGAAATGCCATGACTGTAATGCTGAGCATGCAGAGCTCCAGCTGAGGAAGAAGATACTCTCTCCTCCACCCAAATTCCTTAATGAATCCAAACAATGACTTTGATTCAGTCTTTCAGCTTTAATATGTAAATTGGTGACATGAAAGTTGTTTTAAAATTATATGGGTCTTTGGCCTGGCAGGCAGCTAACCCATGCTTGGGTTGATGGTTCTGCTACCTCTTGGTACCTCAAACTTGGAGACAGGTGGGGAGGCAGGGCAGAGGGAGTGCTGGGTGTGTTGCTGGGATCAGTGTGCAGATGTTATCACTTGTGTACAAATAAATGAAATAATTACCTGTGCAGATGGAGCGTATAAACAGCTTGCTTCTGCTAGGAGCTGAATGCAGAGTTCCTGGCTTGTTGATAGAAATGTTATTAAAATCAAGAAACGCACATTCTCTCCTCCTCTTCTTACACCCCCCCCCCCCCCCCCTTTTTATTTTTCTACTTTTGGTGTCTTGGGCTCTACTCTACTCCAGCCCTTCTACTTTTCCCATTTGGCAATGGCTATAGTTATGTTTCTACTTGCTTTGCAAGTCCCTATCAATTAATTTTAGTCTGTGCATACGAAACATGTTTTGCAAACCAATGACATTTTGTGAAATGGTACAAACCACTTCAGTGCAACCTAATTTCCTCCTGTCTGTCTTTCCCCACATCCTGTTGAATTAGCCAAGTACACAGCATGGGGTTTTGTACTGGTTTTCTGCTTTTATTCGGTCTGTGGGAGGACAAATGATAGCCAATCTTGCATAAAACTAGACAGGTGCTGAAATGATATCTTAAATAAAATCTGCTGATGTAAATTTAACCTACAAATGTTTTTGAAAAAAAAAAATTGATCTGGCAGAATGAATTTACATCTGATCAGCACTTTGCATGATAACCTTGAAGTTTAAAAATAAAACCAAATGCCCAACCCGCCCAAAACCAAAACAAAAAAACCTACCTTGGTGAGTGTGTAGACTAACAGCAGTGTAGCTGTTCTCTCTTACAAAATTCCTTCTGTGTTGAGGGAAACAGAACTTTTAACACATGATAGATAAACAGGATTCTAAGAGATACTGTAAGGAAGTGGCTGGAGCACTTAGACCTCCACAGTTAGCTTTACGCTTGCTTAAAAACAATGATTTATTTCAACTTCAACTGGGCACCTAACAAAAGCAACATATGGCACTTCATGAAGTTATCCCCTTGTCAGCTGAGTTTTGTTCACTGTTTCTAAGTACTGTCTTACGTCTGCCCAGATCTAAGGTATTTGGATCAACTTACGTGTCCTTCACTGGCTAGGAGAATGCAAGTAGTTATCATGAGTTATCGCTGCTTAGACACACAGTAACTTATTAGATGCTCATAATTCAGTCATGCATTTGAGCCCTGACCTGAGTTACCCATGGTTACATAAATAATCTGAGATAGAGCCACGAGGAGAGGCCAGGTTTCTTGGCTCCTGACGTTGTACCCTTATCATGAGGTTATTCTGGCTCTACTCAATCAGGTCCTGCCTGAATCAGAGTCAAATTAACATGCTGCATCAGGTAATGTTTTTTGGCTGTGTTACAAAGCATGTCCTGTGTACGCAATGCTTCTATTGAAACACCTTTCATCTGTTGTGATGAAGGTGGATCAGGAACTACCCCTGGTTTATGTTGATAGTAATGCATTTTTTTCGTAGGTGGACCTTTAGTGGAGAAGACATAGATGATTATTTTCACATCTGTGGAATTCCCAGTAATTCAATCAGTCTGTGTATTAAAAAGGATGTGGGTGGGAAAATCTGCTAATGCAACAAGACTGTACATTTGAAAAGGCTGGATCCTGCCGTAAAGAATGGGTAAGCATGGAGAATGGGCAATTTGTCATGGAGCATCACAGTTGCCCAATAAGCAGTCTCGATGTGCCAAGGAGAGTGCATTTGAAAGAGGGAGTATGACTACATTATTGCATTTACATGCTGCAGGAATCATGTGGATACACATTATTTATGCCTGTATGTACCATTTCCAGTAGGTGGCTGACTGTCACTTCACACTGACTTAAGTACTATAAAATAACAGCTGTCACACCTCATGTGAACCACAGTCTATTCTAACAATATCATAAATCTGTTTACTTGCTGTCCATGAAGCCTAAGGACCACAGAAATGCTATATCGCACAGCAGTACTTCCCTATAACAAGCCATCCTTTAGTGCATTTTTGTAAGCCATACAATTCCTTTCAAGGCAAATAAATACATAAATTAGGTTCAGAAAATATATTAGTCACCTAACACATTCTAGAAATACAGGCTTGTTTCCTCTGAACACGCTTGAAGGTTTTACTCCATTTCAAATCTCAAAACACAGCAAGCAAACGTACCCAAAACGGTGACTGGGAGATTATTCTGCCTCGGAATGGTGGTGTATATTTATTCAGAAATCCATTGACGTGCTGGTCTTTGTGTAGAGATTATGTTTGTTCTTGCTGGAACTGTTACAAAGAACTATTGTAAGAGGGGGGAAAAAAAGCCTCCAAAATGTTGTTGCATTAAAAATGTGAAAGAACAGCTATAAGAGTGATCTTTTCACAGTTATTTCTTGTATAAGTAAATTAGCAATATCAGTGAATATTGTAACTTCCTGTGAATATAGTGGTGTCCTAGGGAACAAAATCTGTCATATTTGCTCAACTGATCTGTAGAGCTCTATGAAGCAAAAGTGGACATAAACCAATATTAAAATCTTGAAAGAGTAAAGAACAAGATTTGCCATTTGAGGCACATATAATTGTGGAAAAATTATTTGAGTTAGGTATTTTCCCTGTACAGGGTTCTCAAGTGTTTTTTTATAATACACTGAAACTAACAACATCAGAGATGCTGTCAGATTTATCTTGCAGTTATTACATGGCGAGTAATTCTGATGCTTCACTTCTTATGAGTGTTTTTGAGAAACTTTTGAGAAGCCTGGATGACTGAACAATGAAGTGGCAAATGGAATTCAAAATAGATGAATGTAAAGTGATGTTCATGGGGTAAAATGAAAAATAATGGGCCTAGCTTTGACCATTATCATTAACAAGATCTTGTAGTTATTGTAGTTATAGGGAACAGGTCCCGGAAAACATCAGCTCTGTGCTTAGGAGCAATGAGCAAAGCAAAACAGATTTTAGAAAGGAGTAAACAACAAAGAGCACATAGTTACATCACCGTATAAATCCATGGTTTACCTACCCCTTGACTACTGTGGTCAGTTCTGATCCTCTTGTCTTCAAGACATTTGGAAAATGGCAGTAGGGATAATTAGATGGAGGGGCTTCCATATGAGGACTGACTGAGCAGATCAGTATTCTTCAGTCTTGACAAGAGGTGGCTACGGGGAGGATATGCAGAGGCCTACAGAATCACCAGTGGTAATGAGATAGTGGATAGGGATTGACTGTTCACTGTCTTCTGGGCTACAAGGACCAGTCAGTTCCAGGAAAATAAAATAGGCGGTTCTTCATGCAAGAGATAGTAGACGTATAGAACTTGCAAAAAAATAGGGTGGTGACAAGACTATGAGACAGATTCAAGGTGAAACTGGGCAAATCTTGGAAGAGTTTTCTGTTGGGGTTTAATAAACAGATAAACCTCTTCAAGCTCAGGAATTCCCTGAGCAGAAAATATTTGGAGATGGGGGGGAGCAGAAGGGAGAAACACCAAATGTGCTTACCCTGTGCTAACCTTCCTAGGTGTTCACTTACTGGAATGGTTGGAGAGTACAAGACTTGAAGGACCTTTGGTTTGAGCTAGTGCAGCAGTTCTGATGTTTTAAGACTCTTAAAATCCCATACTATATTTAAGTTTAATCATTCTGTTGCTTTTTGTGATCACCTTCCAGCTTGTTAGTACGTCTTCTTCTAGCAAGCGTAGCCTTGCAGGTGCATTCCTACTCAGCTTGATGTGATGTTCTTTGTGCAGATACAGTTCTAACAGTCATTTCTTACAGCCTCATCATATGAATTCAGGTTTCAGTTCTGTTTTCTGTCACTCCTAATTTTCTTTCAGTACTGCGGTTTTTCAGGGCAAATCCTGACTGCACATTTAATGTTATTTTTCATTAGAAGAAAGAACTTTAGTCGTGTTCTCTTTTTCACCCATATTGGTAATTTCGTATGACCTAGACTACTATGCCTGCTCTTCTGAGAGCTAGATTATAAAATCAATGGCTAACCATAAATTACACAATCTGAATTATACAGACGAGAATTAAAGAGAGAATTAAGGAATTAGACCTGGATAGAAGAAAGGCAAATATATTTAAAGGAAGAGCATAAGAAATTGAGTCTTACTTGCATTCCTCATCTTTTTTTTACAGTTTGCTATGAAAACGTATRTGCAGGAGTATAGAAAATCCGGAACAGAGATTTGTTATATATCATGTGCCAATTTTACACCCATTCCTGGCTTGTGGAATTAGGCTGTCATTGAGAATGTTTGGTCAATGGACTATTACTTACCTAAAACGACCAGCTAATTTGCAGAGGCCAGCAGTTGAGATGAACTGCAGCTTTCTCAGTTAGTTAATGTATTAGATATTTTCAGAAGTCTGTATCATATGTATCTTTTACAATTACATACATATTACATTCTCCCTGAAAAGCCAAATATATGGATAAAAAAGCTTCTCAGAAAAGATAACCCTGGTTTCAGATCCCCTTTTGTGAATGATCTTCTCTTCTCTTTGGTTAGGTTTATAAAGCCTGAGGATTGTTCAGGGACATCTGAGATTGTCCCCTCTTTTTTACTTGCTCTTATACAAACTCATATACACACATGCATACRCACACAGAGTACCTTGTGCTGCTGCATGGCTGCTGTCAGGCCTTCTAGTTACTGTGCAACACTGTGCTCTCTGAGTCTACGCCTCTGTGGTGCAGAACTGTAAGCACAGATACAGCCATGCATAGCTGTGAGATACGTGGAGTGCAGTCAGATCAAAGGGTGTCCTGTCCTCCTTGCTGCCCAGAATTAGGGTTTGTTTTGAGAGAGCAGCAGAGCAACGGTGAACTGAGTTCCCAGAGACATGGATATGTCCTAACCTGGGAATGCTGGAACAGGGGTGGAGAAATCCCAGCTCCCAGTGCAATAATGCCGTGTCAGGAAAGATTTCTGACAACAGATTTTTTTCCCCTCAAGTTTCAGTTATTTATCACAAGCTGCAATTCTAAGAAGTTAATCCTCTAGGCATAGGAGGGAAGTCAATGTTTACCAGCCCTGTAGCTAATGATATACTGGAAGGGCTCAGAATATTTTTACTTAGCACGGAATAGCACAGCGACCACAGTACAGATGTGGCAGACAGACAGCAAACTTTGCTTTAGATTTGCAGCCAGCTCCAAGGGAGGGATTCTTTGGAAGTTCATTCAGGGTTGCTATTGCCTGCTTTTTACTGTCTTTTTAAGAGACTCAACCTCAAAGTCATCATCTGGACTAGGGGAGGAATCAACAATGGCTTCTAGAGGGGTTCACTAGCAGGGATTAAGAGGTTTGCTGGAAAGAGTGATGGTCCCCAGTCTCTGCATGCTGGGGGTAGGTATGTAAACTCTTCAACTCTACTTATCCTTGAGTCTGGAGCTATTTACAAGAATGAGAAGAGAGATGACTGAGAAACAAAACCAGGCAAGGATCCAGTGATTCATGGTGACTGCTAGTTCTTCTGGGTACTCAGAACAAGACTGGTACAATTTAAGAAAAGCCCTGCAAGGTTGGTCATAGCACTATAAGTAACTGTGGGAGTCTGGAAACTCTTCAGTCAGAGTGAAGAAATGGGTGATGGCTGCCTTGACTTGTTTTAGTTTAACAGACAGGAAGCTTTCCATGAAAAAGACTTCTATGATCTAATTTTTCTTTCCTTGGACAAAGGGTACATGAATAATTCCACCTACTGGAGGATTTAAATACGAATGACTTATATGAGAGTTTGGGCAGTTCAGGGCCTTTTCTCAAAGGCATTGTAAACTTGCCAGAGTTACCTCTGTGTAAAGTATGGTGGAGAACTCTCAGGTCATTGCAGGCTGATGGGGCTAGAAGATTTGTAAGTCACAGGGAGCGAGGTTGGGAACTGATAAATCAGCTGAATATCATAGTCAGCCTCTGTCTCATCAACAGGAGTGTATACATATATGAACACTAATTCTCTGGAAATGCAGGTAGGTGATTACAAGTATCTCCTTACAGTAAGGTTTTAGGAGAATGCATCTGTTAAAGAAGATGAAAAATGGAGGTGAGGGTGGCAGTAAATGTGATGAGGAGGGGCTAGAGCCTGACATCACGTCCCCACTGAATACAAACTGTTCAGGAAGGAGTCTGCATTCTACCTGTACTTGCTGGTAGCTCTCAGATTCACTAATAGTTAAACCACCTCGRCACCATACTTTTCTCCTTGAATGGCAAGGAAAGTAATTTTGTCTCCTTTCTGATTGTCTTCTAATGAAAAAAGAAACATACTGTTTAGGCAGTACAGCTCATGTGGGGTCCACCTAAATTGTGGTAGGGGCAGGAGCCCCTGTCTAGGGGCAGGTTTGCTCCAGTAGCGCTGTTGTTGGACTTACTTCCAGAACTTCTCCTGAGCAGAGGAGACTGCTTGCAGGTGCCCTCATCTGGCTGTCTAAGGTGTGCAGATGTCCTTCAGCATCTACTGTCTTCCTCAAAGAGCCAGCAAAACCAGCCAATTCCAGCCTGAATGCTTTCCTTGACAATGGAGCCTCAGGGTGGGAGGTGTTGTATGGGGGTGTACAGGTGGCCAGGAAGAGATATGGAAAAGTCCCAGAGACTTGGAGAAAATTTTTTTGAAAGGTCATGTCTTTTCGAAGAACTGCATTATCTATTTTAAAGAAATCTCTGTGAAATAAAAAGGAAGATTGTTTAATTCTTAGTTTTATTATATACTAATGCTTCTCCTGAGCGAGGTAGATTTCCTTCTCTGCAAATTAATAGCTTTCCTTAGCACTTCAGGAATGAAAGGAGAATTATCCTCAGTACTTCCAGATTTGCACTCCGGCCTAATGAGAGATTAAAACTAGATTCCTAGCATATTTTCATACATAACTTTGTGTGCTCCTAGTAGGTTGCCAATCCTGTTCAGTTCGGAAGGACCATTTGAATGAATCAAGTTGTTTGCTAAGGCTGTAACCTAGGAACTGATCCAAAACAAGGAGGTGGTCCAAACACTCCTGAACTTTCTGGCAAGGCTAATTTCAAAACTTCCTGGAACCAAGGGTATGACCTGGCAGCCGATGGGAATAGCAACTGAGCATTCAGCCGCAAACTCTTCAAACGTCTCAGGCACAGCTTTACTGCCAACTCTTTTTATCAACTTCAGAGCTATGATACCTTCAAAAAACAAGGGACCATACGTCGATTTAAAATGCTGAAAGCTAACATTGAAAAAATTGATTTCTTCCCAATCCCATACTGCAGTATGGGATTCACGCACACACAGAACGTACACTGCATCTGCACGGGCTTCAGCAGCGTCCTCAGAATATAAAACCCCCCAGTCTGAACTGTGCCAGCGCTGCCTTGAGGGTAGTCCAAGGAGATGGGTTAGAAATGGAGTTGCACTGTTTTTCTGCTCCTGGTTTCTGGAGATCAGCCAGACCTTGGCATACTTGAAAGCAATTAGGGAAAACAAAACAAAACAAAAAGCGGGTCAATGTAACATTGCTGAGAGCCTGGCACAGGCCATTTATTGTCTGAATTAACCTTTCACACTATTTTTTGATGAAGTTGCTCTTGCCCTACTGAGACAGCATCATTTTTTCTCTTCTCTCTGAGGAGAATCTGGGACCAAATGTTTGCTGAGGCCATGACAAAAACAAAGAGAAGGGAAAACAAGAATGTATTCCTGGAGGGCAAGGTAAGAGTCAAGCTGGGGCATCCTGTCTCTGAAAGACTTAAAGCACAAGCTGCTGCAGTGAGGAATAAACCTGGCATGCCTCTGGGTACTGAGAGCCGACTCTGTCTGTGTTTTGTTCTTTTCCGTCCGTGGCAGCTAAAATCAACATGGCATAAGAAAGGCAATGAAGCAGGAGCTTAACTAATTACTGAGTCTCTGCTGGTGAAGCCGCATTAGTTCATCTAACCCTACACGCTCCATAGTGGAGTTCTGCTGCTGCCACGTCTGAAAAATGTGAACTGCCAGAAGTGCTCTTCTCTTACGTTAGCAAAGAGGAGGTTATTGATGTAGCTGTATTAAACTGGAGGAGGAATGGGAGAGGGAGGTGGGTGAGACTCCGCTTTCTTGTCTCCAGACACAGTTATATTGACAGAAGAATCTCAGCTTCCAAAGTGAAAGTTGAAAACTGAAGGAGGATAAGAATTAAAACACACAGCATTTGCTGTTGAGATTTTTATGATAAACAATACCACATTTTGTTACAGATGGAGTGGGCATTTTCAGGTCTCATGTATGGTCTTTCAATCTTGTTATCCAGTTACTAGTTGTACAATTTGAAATCAGGACATAATGTATTTCATGTTTTGCAAAAGTCTGAAAGGCTGAAACTCCAGGAAAGCAGCATTTTTAATGTTTCACCACTGGATGGAGACAGCACTCTAAAACTTCTGAGTAATTACTAATGGGACTGTAATGAAATCCCTCGCGATAAAGGGATTGAATATATTAGTAGACATTGCAGCAACAAACAGTGGAACACCAGCTAGATTTATGGCAGAAAATGTATTGAAGGAGCATCCTTTAGGTTTGTGCTTGACCTATTTTTATGGTGAGAAAAGAAGAGATTTAGTTCAAAAAAATTAATTCTGCTTCTCTCTACATACACACAAAGCTGTGATTACACAGACCAGCAAGAAACAAGGGAAGATAAAGTGAAGCTTTCTAGGATCCTCTTTGTCTTTTCCCAGGTCACAGTATATTTTTCCTGACAGGAGGATCCTTCAGCTTTGTGGATCTGGCCTTGAGGGCTCAATGCTGCTGGTAGCAGCTGAGGTTGCTCTAGCAATGGTTGCAGTGGATGTCTTGTTTGCAGTGGAGATGCTTTCCTCACCCAAGGACAGTGGGGAGGAAGTCACTGGGTGGGAAGCAGCAGCAGAAGCAATTCCCACCAGCCTGCAGGAAGATCTTCAGAGATCACTGCAGTTCAGGGGCGAGAGTACAGATGGGGGAGAGCCTGCCCTATCAGGGTTCATTTCTCTGCTCACATATGTTAAGGCATTTTTACACATTTTCTTCCCTCTTTGCATGTGTGTGTGTACGTGCATGAGAGAGAGGGAAGCAGGGAAGGCCTGTGGTGGTTTTTAGCCCAGTCCCTTATATAATCACACTGTGCTTCTATGCTGCCAGCAATAACTTTTGAATTTGTTGGATGAATTAAAGACGAATTACATGAATTCAAGGATAATTATGTTCTTATAAGTTTCGTGGAAAGAGGCAGCCAGATAGATTGGAGACTCTTGAAGTGCCCTGACTAAAGGAAAGGCTGAAGCATGAGCTCATATATTAGAGAACCCACCCTGGAGAGAGCTCTTACCAGTGCCCCTTCCCTGGGAGAAGGTTTAGTCAGAGTTTGCAATCAACCACAAGATAAAAAACCATAGGCAGCCAGACTTCATCAGTTCAATAAGCACTAGAACTTTTTCTTAAAAGCAACAAACAGAAAAGTTGACCTACTCCATTACCATCTCTCCTCTGCCTCCAGGTCACAGAGTCTGCACAGAGTTTAAAAGCTGAGAATTTTCACAAATAAAAGCAGCAACAAAGAAAACAATATCCACTGAGGCTGATTTTTCATGTATCTGCTTGTTATAGTCAGGAGATGTAGTTTCAGACAGCTCTGACATTGCATAGCTGTTAGTGGAGTGAAGCTCTTTGGGGAAAGGGCATGGGGAAGGGAGGTTGAACATAAGAGTGTGTGACAGCTGCTGATGTATGCCTGTCACTTTTGTTCCCCAAATACAATATGTTGGATCAATTATATGCTGACTTACATGAAAATGTCTTCATTTTCTCTGAAATCAAGGTTTCAAGTATAATTCCTTTGCCTGCAGCCAAGTTTGATATTGATCTTCAAGGCTAGATCCTTAAAGGTATTTAGGTGTCCTAATCCTGGGTGAAATTCTCTGCCTAACTTCACCATCCAGGATTCCCAGGGAGAAGTCTGGTGTTGACATGAGAAAGCTGATCAGTTTGATGAGCAGAGTCCTAAACTACTACGGAGGAAGGCACAGACAGTGTTTAGGCATGAGGGGGAGCTGATCTTCTGCAGGTAGGATTTGTTTGCAGTGACAGATGGATGTTTGCAAGTATGTGCCTTGTTACTTACTTATTTGACTACTCAGCTATTGGATATGTACCTGCCTCATCTGTTATTCATCTGGTATGCTGTTGTTTGCAGAAAGAGGTGAATACAGAAAGTCTCGAAAACTAGCTTTCCCTCACTATGTTGTGGGAGCACTCTGACTTGCAGAAGGCTTAGATTAAGGGGAACCAGACTCAGCGTTCTTGCCCACCATCCTTTTTTCTGTTTTTGAGGAAAGCCCTGATGTGGGAGCTGGTCAGGGAGGGGATATGCTCTTATATGGCCAGTCAGTGTGCAATTACGGACTGTGGCTTTGGTCAGGGGTAATAGACTTTGTTTCAGAGGAGAAGGCCTCTGAGGAAAGAAATATGTCAAAAGCCAAAATCTGCTCGAGGTGCTTGACATGGGAGCAGGAAGATTTACTGGATGGAATTAAGAGGCTAGATTTAGACATGAGAAATGGAAGGAGAGGCAGGCCAGGAAAATCAGGAGTACGTGCTTATAATGGTGATGAGCATAGATGTGCTGTAGATTAGAAAAATTATGTGCAGGATTGGTAGAGGTAATACCAAAGCCAGGGCTCTGAGCAGTGAACAGCAGCACAGGCTCAACCCTTGGTGATGGTGAGACATGACCTGCAAAATAGCTTAGGAGCTTGTGGGTGATTAGCCATGACAATTAGCATGGACTTGAATGTTTGACATGTCTTATTTTCCTAATCCCTCCTTCYGGCTCCCATATTGCCTCTGTGGTTGTTTTATGGGTATGTGTGACTTGACGAACCAATCTATCAGTGCCCTCTTGCACTCTGCTTCATGCAGCAACTTGGAGCTCCACAGGCACCATGTAGGGTGCCACAGAGTGCTCAAACATGCTGGTTTTGCTATGTGGGCTTTGAAGTGACTGTGGGACAGTGTCCTGGCATCTCTCTGAGCGTGCACTCCATCATTGCTCCCCAAGTGCCAAAGGCAGAGCTGAATGTTCTCTCAGTTCTCTGCTGTTGGATGTCCCTTCATGCCAGGCAAGCATCACAAACCTTCACTCTGACAACTGGCTTTGCAACTGGTTAGCCAGAGCCAAGTGATACTCTGGGCTTACAAATCTGTGTAGAGGAGAGCATGTACTTATATACAGGTGTGGTTTCTTTGCTGATCTATCCCTGTACTGTAGCAGTGGTACAAGAGCTACATATAGGCTTACGAAAGTTTCCTTCCTCATCAGGAAGATCAGAGGCCATGTCTATAAAACAGTGGTAACTTGCCATTCACTGCTCTTTCTCCTGATGTAGAAATGCTAGCAAATGCTTGAGGAGAAGAAGGAATTTGTCACTAGCATTATAATCTCCTAACCCATAATGTGGGATTTCAAATTAATCATATCTGGTTCCCCCTCAGCTTCTGCTTCCTCGAGCCTGGCCCAGATCCATCAATCATGAAAAGCTTCCCAGTCTCAACAAATGACCACTCCACATGATTAATCACTCAGGCCACAGCCACAAAGAGGTCTGCCAGAACCATGGTTGTCCCATACCTTCCAAACAGTCTCAGCCAGGCAGCATGCCAGACTAAGAGGCTTTCTATGGCAAACAGGAAAATCTCTGATATTAGTGCTAGGCTAAAAAAAAACWACAAAAAGGAACAACAAATTTTCACATGGAAAGCTAACCACAGGCTTTCTTAGAGCCTAAGATGCATTCACATGTATGGACAGCTACAATATCATGAGTTTGCAGATATTGTAGCATACGAACATCTGCCAGAGCAGTCATACCAATTACTCCCTTCTGTTTGTATCCTGTGTTGGACCTAGCTACTTAAGCCCAGTTTTCCTCTCAGCAGTGGAAAGGGAGAGAGGGAGATCCAGTAATATCTAATAACTTACTGTTTAAAGCATTCCCAAGCAGTAGGATAGGTCCTACTGATGACATCCAGGGATTTTATCTTACTGAAAGGCCCTCCTGCTTTGCCTTGCACTGGATCTTCAGGTAATTTATTAAGCAATGTTATCATTTCAACAGTTTTCTGTGTGATGAATGATGAAAATGTAGGCCTTGCTGTGCCTAGTGGTCTGTGTGACATGGTAGCAGCAGGACAAAGTTCTTGAGAACCTCCATGATGCAACAATAGTGAATCTGGATGCCCAAAAAGTAAAAGGCACCTATGCGAGTATCCCTGAGAATCCAGTTTTACTACACAAGGGGTGAATATATGTTTTTTTCAATTTGAATCAGGAATATAGTTTTGATGCACTTGTCAAACTTATTCTCCTGACTGGGTTTTAGAGCCATCCCAAGGCTTAAGTAACAAATTTTGGGTTGACCATGAACCTCCAAAGTGAGATAGTCATTGTTGCTTGAATTGGCCCTAGATACTGGAGGTCCTCAAACTACCAAAGTATTTTTCCTAGACCCACTTTTTCTCTGACTTGGAAGATTTGCAAGAAAATATCATTCAATTTTATTGGAATTTTGTGTGAAAAGTTTATCTTATAAAAGGCTGATATTAAATTATGAACACAGCTACATTCTGGAAATTTTTTGTAAGGAAGCAAGTTGCAGGGTTGAAGGCATATAACCCAAAGCAGCAGGTGGGATTTTATTTTTYTTTCCCTAGGGTGGTCACTTGCCTCCCTTAAAATAAAGGATTTAAAATTAAAACAGAGATAAATCTTGAACTGTACCTAGAGAACAGCATATATAGAAAGAATCATAATGATTATTGTGAAGTGTTTCAGTCTGGCTCACAGCAAATTCCCATGCTTTTTCACGAACCTATTAAATGATTTCATTTGTTAAATATGCTTCTACTCGTATACAAAATGCTAATCACATAGGGGGTTTCCTCTACTTTATCTAAAACTATGCAAAGTACAAACATAGGCACATTGTCTTGTGTGATGTAGGATTTCTACTGATGCCCTATTTGCTTGCTTTCTGTTGAGACATTTCACTGGTTGTCATTGCCTCCTGCTGTGGTGTGGGAAATGCAAGGAGAACAGCAGCCTGCGTGCGGGTCCAATGCACGGGAACAGACCCATCCACAAAGCGGTTGCAAAGCGTCTGGCCCTTTGATAATACTTACCTACTAAGAAGCATTTATATTCAGTGAAGCTGGGCGGTTAAAAGGGAAGAGGTGAGAAGAGTAGGTGTGCTCAGCACACACACACAGCTCTGGGACTGCCAGAAGAGAGATCCGACTGAGCACGACCTTGGCTGCCTTAAAGACCCTCTTWGTGTAGGCTTTCTGCTAACAAGAGGTAATGACAGCTGCTCCTAGGGTAAATGGCGAAGAGTACTTTAGGAATGCAACAGCTATTGAACGCTATTTTCTGATTAGTGCCATTAAATAACCCAGAGAGATTTGTAGCAGTATTATCTTTTCCACTTGTCACTCAAAATTATGGCGGTATCATTGCAAAGGAGGAAAAGTTCCTGCTGTATTAGCGACTCATGTTTCTGCTGCGGGAAGAGGAATTAAACCACCAAGCTCACCAGTCATTCTGCCTCTGACCAGGCATGTTGGTATTCAAAGAGTCCCCGGCTGATAAGATGATCTTTTCAGAGACGGTGACACCCTCTCCTTTCCTGACAGAGCCCTCTCATCGTGAAGCCCACTCAGAAATGAGTCATTGGTTTAAAACTATTTTAAAGTAATCCTCAACCGCCATACACAAAGTAAAGCACTCTATTCTGCTAATGTTACGATTAGCCAAAGCCCGGTAGATAGTCAGTGGGGAGCTACATAACGTACAGAGAATACAAATACAGGGAAAACTTCCTGATGTGCCATACTCACAACAGAAGTAGAACAGAATAGTGCCGTAGGGAATGCTGCTGCTTCTCATCTCACCCTGCTCTCTTTTGCACTGTATTTTCCATACATTATCTTGTGAAATGAATTCCTAAATAATGACAATAACACAGCCTTTAATTCAGTGATTTTTCTTTACAGAGCAGGAATTAAGATTCCAAACTGCAGGTGTTAGTGCTAATTTTGGAAAATGTAAGTACCTCGTTGAGGATTGCAAAATAAATGGTACCAATAAATTCCCATCGTCTGTCTGGTTCCGATTTAAAAGGTAAATAAATAAAATTTGCAAAACACTAGTTTTCCTATTGGCAGTATTGGGATCCCATTGTATAATATATACCATTAAAAAAATAGTATGTCTTTATCCATGTGAGTGTCTGAACTGTGTGCACATATATATATGTGTGTGTGTGGTGTGTGTGTGTGTATATACACATTCTGTCATGCATATATAGCAGCTTCCTCTCCAGGGCTATTATACTTTAATGGGTCACAGACACACAAAATGTAATAATTAGGCATGGAAAAAACAATTAGAGGGAGTTCATTCCCTTTGCAACAGGAGGTTATAATCCTCAGTGGAGAATGTTTATGCTATTAAGCTGATACCTTAGAACATACTGGAATGGTTTCCCATGTGAAGATGCTGACAGGATTATTTGGTTTTATCATTCCTGTGGAGGATCTAATAATGCAGGGTGGAAGAGCTGTCTGGAGAGGAAGTCACAGTTCACACAGTTTACTTCTTTTCTTTATACTAATTATGTCTATTTTATTTTTGCCTTGTCTTACCTCCTTTCCTCTATTCACTTCTTTCTATTACATACTAAGAATAGAGCACGATCTCCCTTTTTAAACCTCTGTAGAGGGCCTACTACCACAGAGCTGACATCAGAGCTTTTATTATTAAGGTTAACCTATGTCTTTTCAACAATTTAAGAGTGGGGCAAGGTGACATGATCAGCACCAGAGGAGTGTTGGCTTTAGAGTAAGCCTGACTCGAGGGGCAGCTGAGGTCACTCAGTTGCACACCTTGTCCTGAAAAGGACAAGTGAGACCTCAAGGGAGTAATTGCCACCCCCACCTGTAAGCCACACATGGCATTTCCCTCATCACAGTTCTCCAGTGTGTGTGATATTTGCCATACAAAAATTTTGGTATGCCAAAATGGCCTCTTGGGGTCAAGATGGATGGGCACTCCTGATCTCAGATGGAAAGTGGAGAGCTACGGTGGGCTGTGCTACAAGGCAGAGACTGTGCCCCGTGCCTCCTGGGGAGCGAGTTCCCAGGCGCTCAACTCAACAAGAGCCTCTGCTAAAAGCAGAAGAAAGAGCCCAACTTGTCTGAGGCCCCTCAGCTTGCAGGAACTCGAGAGAAGCTGACAGAAGCACTGAAGCAAATGGCACCAAGAGGGGAATAAGTGGTATTTTGTCTCTGGTTGTATTGCTAGTGGAACCAAAGCCCACTTTCTTCCTCCTGATCCTGTGGTACTGCATACAACTGTCAATTTCTACTCCAACAGTCCAGTGATTTCTTTGCAAAATGGGTTACTTCTAAAGTTGTTTGTATCCATTATTCATGTATGCATTGCATTTTCCATTAATTTCTTCTCCAAAAATTGTGTGAGAAACCATACCAGGTATCGAGTATAATCTAGAAACAATGTTTTATCTAATTTAATATTTACATAGGACAATTTTTTGAAGGTTTCAAGGTTTCCATATAAAGGCTATATTATATGTTGTATTATAAATTAAGCCACAGGCAAGCTATTGTATGTGGTAGTATGCACCCGATGAATAAAGGCTACTTTTGACAACTGTCTAAAAACCACTGTTAGGAACAACAATGTTTGAAATCATACAGATTTAATCTTACATGAGCCAACCCCCACCCCCCAAATACTGAAACAAAAATTACACAGATCAAAATCTGATGAATAGGAGGACATAACCTCACTGATATTGTTATATCTATAAAATATGGTCTGTAATTAGAAGGGATTGGTGCTGTAGGCATGCTGCTGCCAGGAAATATACAATTGTCCTTACTCTGAAGTTATGGAGAATTTTATTTTTAAGCATATTGTCTCTTAGAATTGTCAGTCTGTGCAATATACATTGGTACACAAATGGTATACATTGCACTGAACATTGTCTGCAGTAAGACAACTGGTCCCATCTTTTTTTTTCCAAAACTAGACTGCAGGGGATATAGTTGCATATCTGTAGATTTTGATGTGTTTGGTGTTTACCTATCTGGAGCTGTTAAGTGGGGTTCTCAGGTACATTTACCTAAAACTAGGAATTACCTTGTAAGACAGAAGACTTTGATAGAAGACGACTGTCAAACTGGAAAATGTAAACTGCATTCACTGCCAAAGACCTGCACCCCCTCCTGGTGTGTTAAAAAAATGAATTTCATCCTGATTCACTTCCAGCTGTATGTCTCATGTTACATTTTATTCTCTTTGGTGTCTATGGCCACAAGCTGCCCAATTAAGTGTCACTTCCTACTGAAGTCAGGTTTTGAATTTCCTGCCTTTGAATGGACACCAAGAAGAAATCATTTTCCCACCCTTCCATTTTTGTTCATTGGCTCTCTATTGACTGGCGTAATGATCCAACATTAAAAAGTAAAATTGCCACCAGTGAGCATAACTAGAACTTTGAAACATCTCGGGGTTTAGGTTTTTTTCTTTTTTCATGTTGCTTTTCGTTTCACTGAACAACATTTGAGATGCCTCTTTGGAAACATCAAACATTGATTTGTGACCCAAGTTTGTAATTCTTTTTTAAGTGCACTGATGTTTCTTTTCTTTTTTCTTTTCTTTTCTTTTCTCTTTTCTTTTCTTTTCTTTTCCTTCTCTTTTTTTCTCTTTTCTTTTCTTTTCTTTTCTTTTCT
>JAYKAV010000156.1:2002463-2063567 GCA_035582835.1 Phoebastria nigripes | reverse complement strand
TTTTTTTTTTTTTCTCTTTCTTTTTTTGTGTGTGTGTGCAGAAGTGGTAATGGAACAGAAAGCATCAAGACTGGAGAGTTTGTTTTCTAATAAAAATGAACCTGTCTTTGCGTAGGGTAAACAGGTGAAAAATCAGCCTAATATATTCTTTAAGTAGAGAGACAGAATCTGATTGCCTTCCTGTGCTTGAAACTAGTGGTACAGAGTGAGATTCTGTTAGATTAGTTCGTGTTAGATTTGCAGCCAATTAATAGATGACTTCACAGGGTCACAGAATCACTGAGGCTGGAAGACACCTCTGGAGATCATCTAGTCCAACACCCTGCTCATTGCAGGGTCAACTAGAGCAGGTTTCTCAGGGACATGTTTCAGTTGGGTTTTGAGTAGATTTAACAATGGAGGGTGCATAACCTCTCTAGGCAACCTGTTCCAGTGTTTGACCACCCTCACAGTAAAAGTTTTTTCTATGCTTAAATGGAATTTCTTCTATTTCACTTTGTGCCCATTGCCTCTTGTCCTGTCAGTGGGCACCACTGTGGGGGATTTGGGCTCCATCTTCTTTGCTACCCCCATCAGGTATTTATACACATGGATAGGATCTCCCTGAGCCTTCTCCATGCTGAACAGTCCCAGCTCTGTCAGCCTCTCGTGTGTGTCAGATGCTCTAAGCCCTTTATCATCTCCTTGGCCCTTTGCTGGACTCACTCCACTATGTTCATGTCTCTTTTGCACTGGGGAGCCCAGAGCTGGACCTGGCACTCCAGATGTGTCTCACCAGTGCTGAGCAGAGGGGAAGGATCACTTCCCTCAGCCTGCTGGCAATGCTTCTCCTAATGCAGCCCCAGACGCTGTTGGCCTTCTTTGCTGCAAGGGTACAGTGCTGGTTGATGTCCAACTTTGTGCCCACCAGGACTCCCAGGTCCTTTTCTGCAAAGCTGCTTTCCAGCTGCTTGGCCCTCAGCCCTGTATGGGTGCCTGGGGTTGTTCCTGCCCAGGTACAGGACTTGCACTTCCCTTTGTTGAACTTCACGAGATTCCTGTTTGCCCACTTTAAAGGGAAATGTTCAACCTTTCACCCTCCTTTCAAGTGGTAAAAATGACAATCAAGGTAAAAAACCCCAAACACCTGAAAATTAGTTGTTCCTGCCAAAGGAGGATTAAAAAATAAACAAGGAAATGCAACCCATCTCTTTAGCTATAATAGAATTTACCACATGCACTTTCCTTCCTAGTGTTAGACTTCGTTCCCATTATACTTCGTAAATCCCATTATACTTAATAACTGTACAGATTAGAGAGCCTTTTAAAAGGGACTGATCAGTATTAAATAGCACAATTTGAATACCTTACGTGTATGCTGAATCTGAAAATTGAATAAATAATATGCATTCTTTAAAAGGATTTTTCTGTGATCAGCACTGACCTTGGTGTGTCTTGTTAAAAAAAATACCATTTTTTTCAGTGGAAGAGAAGTGGAAAAAAGGTTACTGCCTACATTATTTTAAGACGTGGAAAAGAAGGCTGAATAAATAATCCCTGTGGAGAATCAACTAAGAAGATTATTTTGTTGTATGAAAATCTGGGTTATTATAATTTGCACAATGTCTTAAGACAAAGAGTTAGAAGAGCTGGATAAAGTTGTTAGGTTGAATCACAGGAGACCTCTTATAAGATATGGTTGGAATCAGTGTAGAGAACACGCAAGTAAAAGTAGCTTGAATGTGTATTTTCATGTAATAAATATTGGCAGTGCAGCCTATGTAATACATTACTGCTGACTTGCACTTCTCTTAGTAACACCCCTACAACCCCAATGGCTTCAGTAACACTTTAGATACCATTTCAGAAACATCAAACCCTTCATCTTTTTGTTTAGCTTTTTCAATTTGACATAACCCTTTTTTTGTTACATGTCCTGAGGTGGTAAATCTTTTTTTTTGGTGTACTGATCCAACCTCACTGAAGAGTACTGATGATAGCAGAATTTGGCCCTTGGTATTTTGTACGTTTACTTTTGTTTTCCATGTTTCATTTGTAACTACTACTTACAGAATTTTCCTTGGTATAATGCTGGTTTATTTCAAGTGAAAATCTTACAGCTAAAATCTAAAGGGAAAATGTGCGGAGAGGATGTCTTTATCAGGAACCATTGCTTGTCAAAAATTAAACAAAAAGAAGTGAAATGGAATTGCAACAGTGTCCTATCCTGCAACATCGTCTTTTATTCAGGCACTAGTGGACACTAAAGAGATTGCTGGCTAAAGAACATTATGTCTTAAAATCCTCATGTCTGACTGCCTGGAAATTGGATATAAAGAAGGCAATAGTGACCTAGGGAGAGAACGTGAACTGGTATAAATTGATTTAGCACTGTGGAAGCCAGTAAGAAATATAACAAACTGAGCATCAGCCCCCCCCCCCCCCCCAACAGTGTGGCTTTCTGTTCAGGAAACTGAATTTAACACTTTGAGTGACTGCTGTATTAAAGTAGACATGCAGCCACTCATTTTGCATAAGCAAAATTCTCTGGTATTTCTATATGAGTCTGTGTTCTGTTATTTATAGCAAACAATACAAAAAAGCTTTTTGGGCTGACATATCTTTAAAGTGTATGGTAACTGCCACCTTCAATTTAAAATGTAATTTTTATGAATTTACAGTGTAGTTTTCTCATTCAGAGACATTTAGAGGGCTAGAACAGACCAATGAGTGCATGGTGTAGGCGCTGGTATCCAGGCAAGGGCAATGTAAAAATGTAATAAAAATAGAGAAGCTAAAATATTGAAAAACTGAACAGAAGGCTTTATTGATGCATGTGCTCAATACTGTGTCTCTAGGAAGAGCAGGCATAGAAATCTCAGCACATAATTAAAATTATTACATAATTGGCATAGCAGAGGCATTAGGGAATAACTCCTATGACTGCAATATTGATATACGGGGGTATAGCTGGCTCAAGAAGTTTGGGCTGATAAAAGGAGGAAAATATATTGCTTTACAGTTAAGAATATATAGAGAAAGAGGAGACAGAGACATAAACAAACACCAGTGAAAGTCTCTCCTAACAATAAAAGGAGGAGAGAATGAGACAACAGTCCTTACGAGGGTCAGCTGTGGTGATCATTTTGAAGAGGTAAAGCAGTTGGTCCTTTTTTTCTAAAACTAACATTTCTCCAAGAAGTAAAAGTTGCACATCTCTTGGTGAAGGAGCCCACTGGATATGCAGGTTGCTTCTACTCTGCTAGGTAGGAGAGGCTTCCAGACTGGGTGAGAGGCCAAATTTGTTTTGAGGTGGGCAGCTTTGAGATGGTACAGCTCAGAACAGCAGACTGGTGAAAGAGTATGTTTGAATGTTTGGATAGGTTAGTGTCCTAGGTGGTGGTTTTGAAATGGTAGGAAGGGGGTTTCTGGCTGTACATCAGGAAACAAAATCTCTAATTAGCCCTGTTAACGAGTGGACCTGTGTACTAAGAAGATATTGGACACCACAACCTTTCGATGCAAACATGGGTTAGAAACATTGAGTATTGTTAATCTTGCCTGGACATGCACTAGACAACCTCTGGAGGTCTCTTCCACATCTATTTTGCATTAGAGAGCAATCATTAACTATTACCAAGTTGTAATTTCATTCTATTTGAGGGCCAATAAAACTTTTATAAGACATGTAAGTGTTCAGTTTGTTTCAAAAAATGTGCAGTATTCTTTTCTGCATCTTTTCTTCCATAACTTTAGCTAACTCAGTTCCTCTGATTTTACCTGTAGAAAATGAACAAGAGCAAAATAAAACCTGACAGGTATTTAAAATGTCTCTAAAAATATTTAAGTAACTTTCCATGTGTTGATACTTAGTCACTTCACCTAGGAAAACAAATGCTGTAGGTTGTACTGAAAGGGAAACTGCATTTTCGGTGGTGTAAATCTCCTGTATCAATGTGTGTGTAATGTACTGAACAGGAAACCTCTCAGCTGGGGCAGCATGTTTGTTCCTCTATGATCTAAAGCTAGTGGATGGAGAAATGTGTAGATTGACTTGGAAAAGGCAGCTGCTCCGCTCAGCTGGTGAGAATACAGGGAAGAGCGTACGTGTGGGCAGAAGGTGAAGGACACAAGGGACTGTGCATCGCCTCTCAGGGTGTGATGGTATCAAACTGCAGAGCCCCATGGCAGAGATCTGTCTCATTTTCATTTTGACTGTACCTCCAAGCAGGGCTTATAGACTCATAGGTATGGCAAGGGACACGTGCTGCCCCTTCCYGTGGTCGCGGTGCTGTGGGGTTGCAGAGAGTGCCATTGAAGTTGTGCACTGAGAAAGAAGTCAGGCAACAGCTGGGATGGCTGCAGCACTGCTGGGGAAGCTACTTAGGTTAGATAACAGGGTGTTAGTGAGAATGATGTAGGGAGAAGTTTAGAATGCAGGGGATAGGCTGAATGACCCAAGCTGTCTTTTCTGACATGATCTTCTGTAATATACTGAGTAACAATAAAAATAACCAACCAGCAAAGCTTTGCAATTACTGTTTGTGGTCAGGGTTCTCCTTTGAGGTCTGCGTAGCCAGTTTTGACTGACTCTGTTCCTCCTGAATATGCTGAACTCCCAGCAGCATTCACTTGTTCCAGGTAGATCAGATATAGCAGAATTTGCTGTAAATGGTTTTATAGTAGGAAAAGGAACTAAAAGCAAAAGATGACATTTTGCTTTTGATTTCGCTTTTGGTTTGCTTTAGGTCAATAAGTTTAGCTTTTTTTCAGAGCTAAATTTTCTCAATGTAAAGTATTAAAAGACCCCTTCAGAGGATAAAAAAAGAAATATACAAATGCTCCAATTTTATTTACCGTGGAACTAATTTATACATGCCTTACCTATAATTTTAAGTATCATAGCACTATGGATAATAGATATGCTTGCTATGTTTTGGTGGCTGCACTAGAATATAGTGAATAGGGTAATCTCTGGAGTCAAACTGCTCCTATTTCCACTAATATCATAATACTGTAACTTTTGTTAAGTAATGTCTGAACAAAAATCTTGTCCTTGTCTTTGTTCTTTATGGATATTTTTGTAGTAGTATATTAAAGAGAGCAAATCGTTTCAGAAAGAAATATTCTCCTCTCTTCTAGTGAGTAGGATAAAGGGGATAAAAGGAGACTGAGATAAGCAGAGATAAAATGCAGGGGTGGCAGTCATGTCTCACTAATCAAGAGAGAATGATTTAGTTACTCTGTTCCTTTGGATCTTTTGATTCTTGTTATTTAGATAACGTTTTWCCACCTTTAGCTGCCATTGCAAATAGTTGGCTTCTGTGATGAGCTTCTGTGATAAACATCTTTTAAACATCTTTGCTTGAATCTCTGCATCACAACACCTGAACATCTGCTGCAGATGATGAAATAAAATTAACTCAAATTCCATTTCATTTCCTGCTTTGTAGGCTGCCCTGTCCAATTCAACAGCTTTGCCAGAGAAAAGGCTTAGCAAAATTCAGAGCAGCTGAGTGTATTTCAGACCCCCGTCATCTGTCACTCTATTCCTATGTTCTGTGCCTTTATTTAATTTCAAAGACCTTCAATCTCACTGTTTTTTTTGGTGCAAAATTAAAAACATGGATAAAGAAGTGTTTTACACGTTCTGCCTGAAAAGAAACATTTTGCTTGGTACTGTGATCTGGTTTAGTCAGCTGCGTTAGGAGGTGTGGGAGGGTTAAACGTCCTAAGTGGCCAGCAGGCAGAAAATAAAATTAAAACTCTGCTTGAGGTCTCTTAGTATCACGTCAAGGATGAAATGAAGTGCCTATTAAGCTCAAGAGAGCGGCAGAAGATTGAGGCTAGCAGGCTCTGGGGCTGCTGTGTATGCACACCCTCCTTGCGCATAGGAAGGAAAGAGAGCAGTGCCGTGTTAACTGTGCAAGCCTTGCATCTCTCTGCTCGTTACCTTAGACGCTGACCCCTGGCTCAGAAACACGGGTGAAGACAAACCTGCAGCAGCCAGCGGGGTAGCAGTCACCTGGTCACCAACCACAGACTTGCTTCTGTCAGCCCTGACCGCAGAGTCATGGCCGATGTTGTGTTAGTTAACATATCCCCTCAAGTCTTGTTCTCATACAGCTCATTAGGCACTCTCCAGCTTTTTATATTGACTGAGATTCGTGCTGCCAAAAGCATCTGCAGTTTGTAACGTGCTTGGTTTTTTGCAGGTCAGCTGTGTAAAAGGTATTTATGCCATTTCACTGGCTTGTGCGGGTATCTTAAAATTACACTAGTTCACAACTTGCGAGGTATTCCTCCACAGGGTGATACAAGTTCATAAAATGGCCAAGACCAGAAATAGAACTGCTTGGAGTATTTAATCCAAAGAAATTTCAAACCTTTGTAAAAAAAGAAAGATCTCTCCACAAGCTGAATGTTTGTCACTTCTTGCTTGGAAAGTATTTGTCTGGAAAGCTGCAAGAGCTTCTGGTAGAAGCTGACATTTTGCAAGGCAAGCAGCAGCACCCTCACTCTTTCTTTGAAAGAATTTATTTAGTAAAGAATCCAATTTTCCTTTAAAATAGTCAGGATAGAAAATTTTCCACTAGTGCAACAGAGAAGAAAAAATTGGTACTGAATTCCTTGACAGATTGCTGCAAGATAACAGCCTACTCTCAAGTCAGTATAAGGTGAAATAATTACAAGTATCCAGCCTGGTAGGGAATTAAATCCCTGCAGAGCTCATTTGCATCTGGACATTATGGCTTCAGAAAATATTTTTGATAGCAAATGCCCCTTCTTTCCCTGTTGTTGGAGAAACAGTCTATGAATCCTGTTTTGATCCTGCAGTAGCTTTAAAATGATAGAAGTGTACAGGTCCTCGTTGTGTTGCTTTCTAGTCAGTATGGTAGAGGCCAATTTCTTTCCTCATTTGGAGAAATTAGACAAACATTTGGGCACACTTCAGGTCTGAAAGAAAAGCAGAAGACTTTGAAACCAAACACAATTTGAGAACACCTGTTTGGAGTTCAGTTAGTTTACGTAGCAGGTAGACCATCTTGGAAAGAAAGGGTAAAAGGAGAAAGGTGATAAGATATTTATATCTTTGAAAGAGAGAAAGACAGTTATCAGGCTGTTGATTGCATTACTGGAGGGAGGGATCATATTATGTGCAGTACAACTGCTAGCTCTGCTGAGTCCGTGTTTTTGGTATCCAGTAGTTATGAATTTTAGCTCCCGTGCTCATTTTTGGAATGTATTTTGTGGGTTTTCCCTAAGCTGCAGGGCTGAGGATTAGAGATAGAATGATTATTCTGTGAGAAATGTTCATCCACTGGCAACTGCCTAATCCTTTATAGATTGCCTGGGTGAGTTCATTCTGCTGTGAAGTGTTTGCTTAGTTTCACTGACATAATTACCCTGAGAGCGTCTGATGTGCTGGCTGAAGAATATAACATGCCTGGATGTGCAAGAGCAAGTCTGGCAGGATATTTAGGGTGGTACTTTGGGT
The DNA here is from genome assembly GCA_035582835.1 of Phoebastria nigripes. Classification (NCBI taxonomy): domain Eukaryota; kingdom Metazoa; phylum Chordata; class Aves; order Procellariiformes; family Diomedeidae; genus Phoebastria; species Phoebastria nigripes. The sequence continues at coordinate 2,056,090 of JAYKAV010000156.1, read as the reverse complement.
TTGCTCGTGGAAATCAGAATTGAGGCGCAGGCATACGGCAGTTGTATGTCCATCGTCCTGCAGCCTCTGCCAGCGACGGGCATGACTTAAGGGATGTAACAGTGGTAGCAGCCCCCCTGTGCAAAAGGAGTGTGAACTTTTCATGAGGTTTAAGGCAGCCATTGTGCTGAGTTTGCACACTGAGAGCTGCAGGGCTGAGGTTTGGCCCTCGAGGTTTAACAGGATGGCGTTTCACCAGGTTGCCTGGGGTCAGACAGGGGCTCTTTGTGCCTGCCAAGTTGCCTTTGCAGACAGCATGTGCAGGACTCTCTTCCAAGCATGAATCTGATTCTTGTCCAGGAAACTCAGTGTCAATCAACCATAAAATAGGAGTGGGCCATAGCCCCTGGTTGCCATGCTGTTTTGATCTGTCACTTTTTTCCCGAAGGACAGACAAAGAGAACCATAAAGAGGTCAGGTGGCGCTGGCAAAATATGACAACCATGGTGAGAGGGCAGGGCCTGCCTGTAACTCCAAGACATTTTTATATTTAATATTAATGAAGAATGACCCATCAGCAGATGGAACTATAATAGCTGCTTTGCAGTTTGGGTTAATTATTTCAAGCTGACACATTTGTGACCATGCTAGGCAGTTTTTGTTTAGAGTGTATTTTGGCTAGAATTAGATATTAGTTGCCACAAAGATGTGAGGAATTAGAAACTAAGTTTACGGGGATTAATTAAGTTTAAATTTATCATAGACCTAAGCTCTTGAAGAGTTCTTTGGCACCTGTTAAGTCATTTGATCTTGGAGGGCTGTGGGTGCCCTCAAAGTGCTCTGGTTACATGCACGTAGCATGGCCCATGGGGTGCCTTGGCCGTGCCAATACTTCAGAGGCCCCTTGACTGCTTCTAAACATTAAGCTGGGCCCAGCATACCTGCATCATGCGTGCTCCCCTCTACTGTCCTAAATCAGGGGCAATTATCTATCAGCTCCTCTTTTTCCAGGGAACTGCTGTGGGAGGATAAGCAGAGGAGAGGAAGAAAGTTTAAAGCTGTGGCACTGTGAAATATGAACTACCACATTTCTCCACTACTTTGCAGCACCCACCTCTTCCTCTACAAGGCAAAGTAAAACACACTGGGAAACATCTGTCCCTATCAGCTTGGCACTTTAGTATCTGAATGCAGCATACCAGCACCCATGGATAYGGCTGGCTTGGATGTTGATCCTTAATTTTGTGTGGATAGATGAATTTGAATTTGTTATTTCCTGAGAATGTAGCATATCAGACACCACAGACTTCATTCTGGCAATTTGCCCCAGTCGTTACTATCTGGGACTTTCCTCCTCTCACTCATAGAGACCACGATCAAAGAAAAGTCCCTCACAGGACACCTCCCTGTCTCTTTCTCAGACATGTGGATACAAAACACAGTGGACACCTAATCTGTCATCCCCAGACTCTCTCTATGCCCTACAGGCAGAAGGGATGTGTCCCCAAAGTCCCCTTTGTGGAAGCTGGTACCTCTGACAATCCCCTTCTGTGGGAGAAATTCCCTTCAAAATCCCACAACAACAAACTTGTAACTGGAGCCTCTCTTTTGCTCTAGTGTGGCATCTCCAGTGGCTGGGAGTCTGAGGTGTCCTGGAACTCATGAATTTGGAGCTGGACTCGCAAACTGTAGCTTTGAGAGGTGGCCTAGTGATCTCTTGAAGAAGGAGTAAAAGGACAAACAAGGGATTGGGATCTGTGGATGAAGAAAAGGTGTAACAAAACCAGCTACAAGAAAATCTTCCACTCATTCATTGAGGTCCATTCTCTATGTTTAGAGCTTTTCCAAATATGTGTGGACTCTAGGGAAAGTGTGGACTCTAGGGAAGTTTAAGCAGAAATGGGACTTGGCATACCACGCAAGAACCAGGCTGTCAAGCATGTTTGCACTGAAACTTTGGTACGAGGTGGAGTCCCTCGCTGTCTCTAAGCATAGCAGGGCCATGTGTGATTTCACATATGGCTGCCACATTGTCTCAGCTGGGATCTAATTCATGGACAAGGACTGGAAACAGGCTGATGAAGCTGGGAATACTCTACAGGGGTGGATGACACTAGGAAAGTTATGGATTCAGCTATCGAAGGTCTGAGCTGAACCAACCCCAGGAAGAGCAATTATCAAGCAGACCAAGAAGCATTTTCAGAGTGATGCCAGTGGCCTRTGGATATCTGTCTCACTAGGTCAAGATGCCTGTGAGCTTCAACTGTTTTTCACTGGGAAAACAAGGCATGAAAAAGGGTGTAAGTTGCATGGATACACTGGGCTTGGCTTTTGATCTCCAGTAGTGCAGTAAAGGTCCCATGTGGGACTATATGTAGGATATACATCAAAAAATAAAGGCAATGTGAATAGAGTAGACATATCAGTTCTGCTGACAGTTAGGAGCTGCAGTGAGCCCTGACTTCTGGCACTTCCACACGGATGTGCTTTCCATAGAGAAAATACTGTAAGGTTGATACTGTTCTGCAATAGAGGGGATGGCACTCTATAGAAGTACTTGGTACTAGTGCAATAGCTCAAAACTATTCAATAGATGGAGGGGCTGAACTGAGTCCCAATATTTTTGACAGAATAATGTTCATGAATGCCCTGTATTGTGACTAAAGGCTTCAGTGATGAAAAGGATTCATTGATGCTTTATAGGATAGGCAATATAAAAAAAAAAGCAGAAGCAGCTGTAGATGTTCCTGGGCGTAGGGACATTCAGACTGATAAGATGTTCTAGGTTGTCCTATATGAAGCATTTACACGGTCTTCCCTTGGCATACTGTGTCCTCTCATATGACACCTCCAACATGGTTCAAGACCAAGAGCATGTCAATGTCTACAGAGTTTGATTTTTGGGCATGCTTAAAGGGGGGTTCTTTCAAGACAGAATATTTCAGTCTTCAGTAGTCCTGGCAYGCAGTAGAATGAATTAGTTCATCCTGACATCAGTTCTTACACTGTGGATGAGATTATTTTTACCTAGAATTGTTTGGGCTTTATTACCTCAGTAGCGTTTTAGAACTCTGTTTAAGAAACAAACAAAGGCCTTGAAGTAAAAAGTTACTCCAGAGATTAGAAAACTCAAACAGAAATCATTAGAATGAATTTGTAGGACTAATATCCTAATTTCTTTGCAGAAATCAGTTGGCCAAATAGATACATATTAAACACCGAAGGAAAAATTTCCAATTTTTAAAAAAAWWTTTTTTTAAATAATCATCTACTGTTATTTTTATGATCCCCTTTAAAGTTTCTGGCAACCTTCATATGCAGCACCAAGTTTTCTTGAGTGCTTTGCCTAATTAGTTTGCAGAGGACTGAYAGCTGACATGACTTCCATTAATCAGTTCTGATACTCTACATTAAATTTTCTTTTACCTTGTGTATTAACTCAATGCTGAGGGGCTGTCAGGAAATGGTTGAGGATCCCTCTGGGATTGTACATTTGCTTGAAACTGAAGTGTAGGAAGATAATAAATCATGTGAATTTCTGGCACTTCTCCCCCTTTGTCGTTAGACTTTTGGAGCAATTAAAGCCTGACAGTTCAGTCACACTGATTCACTTATTTTGTGTAAAAATGAAATGTAAGGATTGTTTTTTATAAAACAGAATCTTTGTTTTTCTGGATTTTCAGCTGCATTTGTAAACAGCTCATTCCCCTGCTTCATCGATTGTTTTCTATGTCAYGACAGGTCTTTTTACATCTATGAATTTTTATTATATTTTATGTTTAAGAATAATCAGGCGAATTGATAAACTATAGAAAGTGAAGAATAATATTACTAGCTACCATCAGTGAGAATTTAATGTATTATCTTATTTTCATAATATAAAGTCAGAATGATTATATTAAAATATTTTCATTTGTGGGTAGAATTTCCCGTAGAGTTTAAGGGAACTGAACACCCAGCTTCAGTGGGACTTACTTAGATGTCTAGCTTCTTTTGAAAATTTCCTTCTTCAGTAAATGCAGGAACTCATAAAGTAGAAATATGCATATTGTCATGACTGGCTTCTGCCTCAGAGAGCTGATGTCAAAGCTTTCCTTTCTTACCTGTTATTAAGATGTATTCTCTGGTTTACTTCAAATATATCAAGGTTTCTTGGATTGAAAGAAATACAAACATTTAGGTTCTGGATCTATATCCTGAGAGATTTTTTTCCCTGCCCTAGTTCTCTTTACTTAGCTAAACTACTAGTAACAATAAAGAAATCCTATTAATGGGATTGAGATCTAGGCTTAAATAAGGTACAACAGCTTTACTAGATATATATAYACACACACAAAAATCCACTTTTTACATATTTAAGCACTTATAAAAACATTTATGGTATGAATTTATGCAATCATAAGGATGTGATAACACATAATATTTTTATAAACAATAATAGAAGATAAAGACATACATTTGGTAATTCATTTGGTAGACTTGGATGAGAATAACTTTGTGTAGACTTAACTTCACTTTCTCACAGCTGAGCATCTCATCCCCACTGGCCTTTAGATAGACTTTATGTTCTAGCCAGCCTACAATATACATGACTTTTTTGGCAGTCATTGCACTCACCTTTTTGCAGTTCCAGTGACTTCCAGTCACTTTCTTCCTCGTGTTTGAGCTGAAAAAAGTCTCACGTAACTTTATGTCACATGGAATTTCCAGTATTAACTGGAAAAAACATGAGGAGAGGACAACTTAAAATCCAAGGGAATCTGTCATTCGTTGCCCCATTTGACAGAAAGGAGCTTTACTAAATATTAAAACAGCATATTTACATAGCAGCACTTTTGGCACATACAGATGTTTCAAGGTAATAAGGTGAGCACCCAAAAAGTACCTTACCTGATGTTGCAGAAGCAAGTTGTGTGTATGAGTTGAAAAGGAGCTCAATACAGCCCAAAACCTTTAGTGGTTCATAGTCTAACATTTCTACTAAAAAAAAAAAAACTTCATTTTTTATGATTCAGAGGACAAGATGGTTGAAATTATTAAGCCTCTCATGTTAACTTAATTGCAAACAAAATTAAGTACTCATAGTTGAAACACCAAAAAATCTTTAAAAAAATCCAGCAAGTTTAACATTTAATATTAATTTAAGGACTCACTGAAAAGTCAGCTGCAATGCAAATTGAACCAAATATGGAAATTAGTTGCATTCAGGAGTTAAGAATTTGTCAGTTGCAGAAAGCTTTCATGAAGTATCAATTGCATCTATAAATATTTTATATGCATCTGAACTGCTAACAATTTATGGGCAAATAGGAATTAGTTTATACCTGTACAATGTATAAAAATGTCTTCATACAATAATATATAAATATAATGTAATGAAACAACACCTATTTTGGATATATATAATCAGATAATGAACAGTGTTCTTGTAAAGTATAACAGATGATTAACAGCTAAGTTTATTAAATCAATCAGATATTGGGTAAGGATGTGTTTGTGTAGGCTCTGCCACTTTCCTAGGAGTAACTAGTTCATCACTATGTCAGTGATATATTTGCTCTGGGTTCATAGAGTATTTATAGAATCATAGAATCATTGAGGTTGGAAAAGACGTCTAAGATCATCTTGGACCATCGATGGATCATCGAGTCCAACCATCAACCCAACACCACCATGCCCACTAAACCATGTCCCTAAGCGCCTCATCTACACGTCTTTTAAATACTTCCAGGGACGGTGACTCAACCACTTCCCTGGGCAGCCTGGTCCAATGCTTAACCACTCTTTCAGAAAAGAAATTTTTCCTAATGTCCAATCTAAACCTCCCCTGGCGCAACTTGAGGCCATTTCCTCTCGTCCTATCGCTAGTTACTTGGGAGAAGAGACCGACACCCACCTCGCTACAACCTCCTTACAGGTAGTTGTAGAGGGCAATAAGGTCTCCCCTGAGCCTCTTCTTCTCCAGAGCCTCTTCTTCTCCAGACTAAACCACCCCAGTTCCCTCAGCCGCTTCTCATAAGACTTGTTCTCCAGACCCTTCACCAGCTTCGTTGCCCTTCTCTGGACACGCTCCAGCACCTCAATGTCCTTCTTGTAGTGAGGGGCCCAAAACTGAACACAGTATTCGAGGTGCGGCCTCACCAGTGCCGAGTACTGGGGCACTTACTTGAGTAAGTTCATAGCCATGGGCAACTCTCTGGAAATTCTGCCATTGGCAGGGTTAAGAACCTGAGTAAGGCAGAGTCTTTCACAAAGTTAGATCTACAGGTTGGAAGAACAAAAGTAAGAACTTTTTTGTATACAACATTACATTTGTTTTGCATGCATCTTTGTACACACAATGTTTTAGGCAAGAAACAATAGGAAACATGAAATATTTTTTAAAAATTTCATATATTTTACCATCGTGATAAAGAAATGATAGGAGAACCCTCCTGTGGCTTCATCAAAAAMCTCAGGTACCTTGGCTGATTAGTGAAAATATGTAGCCTAGTAGGTAAAGTTATTCTGTATCACCTGCAAAGCATCTTGACTATAAAAAAGAACAAAACCAAAAAACCAAAACAAAAAACCGCAACATGTGAATTGAAGAAATGGATGTTAAAAAATCCCTGAAACATTACTTAAGCAAACAAACAATGAACAGCCACGTGGAAAATACTCACTTAGGTCCCAGYCTTATGATTCATCCACAGAGCTGGTGTTATTGGAGCCCTATTGATCAGCTATGTTTTATGCATGCCACGCTCCAGCCCTGCTCACACAAATTTGATTGGACTACCTCACTAAATGTGATGGGAAAAGTGTGTGAACTTTTWCCCCACCGCATGTAATTTGTTGGCGTTCATGGTATTACTTAAATAATTAAGAGTGAATTAGTCAAATGAATAAGAACTTGAAATACTGGAAATCAATTACTTCAGTTGAAAGGGAAAGATCAAGATTATAAATAAGGCCTACCGATTTACAGAATATGATGTATTTGATAATAATTTAGAGAAGCTGAAGTTACTTAATATTTTGGATGGGCGTGTTAAATGCCAAAAGCAGCTTATTAGGACACGCTAATTTGCATGTAAAATGGAGACCAATATAACAATGGATACTATAGTCCAATTTCAAAGCTGATTGTAAGGCTTGATTTACATTCACACTGGTTTGTAAAGGCAGGCAGACTACAGTTCATCCCCCTAAGAAGATACACCTGCCGATAATACGCTAATGGAATAGATACCAGTTCTGGTAGCTAAGTTTTGAGATTTATCTTGAAACTAATTTTCAGCATTTGTTGGAAACTTGTGGTCTCCAGTGACTCAAAATAAAGCTTTTGGTTCTCTCCTCAGGTTGAGACATTTCTAAAATCAGATAGCTAAAAGTGGAAACATCTCCCACATGTAGCCAGAGAGATCTTGCTGCAACAGGGAATCTGAGGACCTAAATTTATGTGCTTTTTGAAAATGTATGTCTCAGTGCAAATAGTTGGCGGTGGTATAGAGGTGAATTGATAGCAATGCAGGGTTGAAGGCGAACAAATGCAATTTGGACTTAGCTGTGGTCATCCTTCTGTGGGGATAGTAGGCCCGCTGTGGAAGCTTGGATTGACAATATATCAATTTTTTGAAGAAAAAACCTGAACATTGAGATGTCAATGTTTTTGATCAGATTAATGGATGTATTAAATATGTAACTGGAAAGTTTCAGCAACATTTGTTTCAGACATTTCTGGAACCTTCAAAACAAAATTTCAGCTCGTTAATAAAACGTTAGTAATAATTCCAACGACCACAGTCCTAAGAAGCTTTTTCCTTCAGATTAATGGAATTGCTTTGTATGGCTAGGCAACCAAAAAGATGCTAACTCTTCAAGCTGAGAATATAGAGCTGAGCTGTGGTGCCCAAGAAGAGCTCTGTTGACTTCAGTGGGGCTCTGGGCTTTCCATGGTAGGATCTTAACTGTAGAATCAGGAGCTGATGAAGTGAAACAGCATCTCCAGGGATGCTAAAAACATCTGAGCCGACAAAAATTGACATGTACAAATGCCCTGCATAAAGAAAGTTATGGTGTTTATTTTCCCCTCAATGCCTGTTCTAAATTTTACTGTCATGATTGGTTATGTTATCTACTTTTTTTATTTTCTATTTTATGTCTTTGAATTGTAAATTCTAAATGTGACATTTTATTGAAATTGTAATCATTTATAGACACATTAAGTGATTTGATGATGTGTAGGGGCATTGAATTATGTCTGCAGATTTAGAAATGTAGATTGTACGCACATTTCCTAAAATAAAAAAAATTCCTAGAATTATTTTCTTTTTAAACATATACATTACTGGCTGTGTTATTGTTCATTATTCCAGTTCTACTGTACTTAGGGAAATCTGGATCCTGGAAGACAGATCCTTTGATCAAACCTGATTAAACCTTTCTGTCAGCTTTTTCAGCCTAGAGAAGAGAATTCTGAATGCCTGGAGAGACTGAACTTCTCTTCAAAAGCTTTTGGAACATAATTTGATTCAGTCAGAGCCACCTCCATAATTCTCTACAAAAATAAGGAAAACTCCAAAGTGTTTGAAAAGGAGTGAAGTTTAACTTTGCTACAGAGTCAATTGGGGAGGCGTAGGCAAGATATACTTTCCAAAGAAGTATTGTAAAGAACAGAATGGTTAGTGTGCATAGTTTTTCCACAGAACTRAAGTATCATTCTTTTGAAAAAGTCAACGTAAAAGTTGAAATAACAAAATGATGTCTGAAAGTGGCTTTTTTTTTCCATGTACACTCAAGAATTTCTGTATAACTGGTCATCTGGGATAGCTGTGTAAGAAAAAAGATTTTGAAAAAGTTTCTTAAACACTGGCTCTTTCTTAAATGCATGTATTTTCTGTAAGTTGCCAGACTGATGATGCTTTTTTTATTAGTACCTTTATGTACTCAAAGGCGATCACTCCAGGGCAGAACCTAAACAAATAGTTGGGGGATGTGAGCATACTTTTTCTTATGGTCATTTAACCTGTGACACCTCTGAAGACTGTCAGCAAGAGTGGCGTATGGGAGGTTTGTGTATAAGAGATACAGATAAGCACATGTTGGAATATGTGACGTGAGGAATCATCTCCTAGAACCTACAAATATTTTATCACCCTAAAATGGCCAGCAGGTTTATCTAGCTCCTAGGAGGTGGTAAATGAGAAAATGCTTRCTGTGGTGGGGGTAGGTAGCTGTTTTTTACAACAAGAGGGATGAACTTATCACAAACTTGGGTACAGTAACTGGTAACAATTACCAAATATATAGAGTTTTTCTGAATGTGTTTGTGATTTACCTTGATAACCCAGCAGTCATCAAAATTCAGACTTTTAAAAAGTTTCTCCTTCTCACAAACTGCTGAGTGTGGCTTACTGAGGCTCTTCAGTTCAGCTTCAAAAAAGGGAGGTAAAAAGAGGGATGGGGACTAGCCTAGCTTTCTGCCAAGGATGAGGAATCAGAGAATGATTGAAGTTGGAAGTGACCTCTGGAGGTCACCTTGTCCAACCCCGCTGCTCAAGCAGGGCCATCTACAACAGGTTGTCCAGGACCATGACCAGATGTGTTTCAAATATCTCCAAGGAAGGAGACTCCACAATCTCCCTGGGCAACCTGGGCAACCTGTGCCTTGGTCACCCTCACAGTGAAAAAGTATTTCCTGATGTTTAGAGGGGAGCTCCTGTGTTTCAGTTTCTGCCCATTGCCTCCGGTCCTGTCACTGGGCACCACTGAAAAGAGCCTGTCTCTGTCTTCTTTACACACTCCTTTCAAATATTTGTACATATTGATGAGATTCCCCCTGAGCCTTCTCTTCTCCAGGCTAAAAGGAAAGTGAAGGAAGGGCTGTGGTTATTCACAATACTGTGAGAACTCTTCCTCAGTAAAGGAAAATAAAGCATGCAGTTAGAAGAGGTTTCAGAATAGGCTTTGGCTTACATTAGGGTCTGCTTGTACTTTGTGGCCAAGTGAAGGGAGTTCAAAAACCCTGCGAATTACATGTACAGCCACATTAAGGCTAATTTATGTTGCCTCAGCAGTATAAAGGGGGTCTGAGGTTACAGTGATGTAATGAAAATGGATTAAGTTGTCACAGTATAAGAAGATACTACTCAATGTCTGAGCCACGGTAAGTGAAATGAGCGTGTGAGATCTTAACCCTCCACTGTCATGAAGAAGGCAACCTAGCTTACACCACCTCTGCCTTGCAGCTGCTTCTTTTCAATTCCAAAATCTCTGTTGTGTAGCCTCAGACCCAGAATAATTAGCTTGTCTGAGGAGATGGGGAAAAATAGTTAGAAAAGGCCTGGCTTTGTTCTCTGCATCTGTAATTAATAATTTTGGAATGAMAAAAGAAGTCAGAAGTAGAAATAGTAAATGGAACTGCTCTGCACCAGGCGGGTGGAGAAAGGGAGAGAGGCGGTGCAGAGATCTGTCTGGATCTCAACAGGAAAGGCTCAGTAACAAATGGCTTAATAAATTAACTGTTTAGACAGAATAAGAAGAGGAATATAGATAGTGAGTATATCTTACATCCCTTCAGCTACTGGGAACAGCAGCATTTGGACAGACCCCGGCTAGATTTTCCCATGGCACGCTATGCAGATCCCAACCATGGAGGGAAGCCTCTCCTTTTTGGTTATCTGAGCTTTTATAAAATTTTCTTACAAGAAGACAACTCCATGCATAAGGATGTTTCAATGAGAACTTCTTCCTTCACTTTTAGATGAAGGCAAGGCCACACAGGTGGTGTAATCGCTGGCAGAAAGTGGGAGCTGCCTGCAAGTTCCTCTGTTACAGTGAGCTGGTGGAGCTCATCCTGTGGTCAAGGATTTGTGCAGCACAACACAACCTGAAGGCCACGCTGGACACAGCACAGTGCAGCACAGACCTGTGCCTTCTCAGGTTAACTGTTATGTGGGTCACTACGTCCTTGATGTACAGTGGTCTCCCAGTCTGGATCAACACAGGACCTTCCCTACTGTATTAGGGCTCAGGAAGAAAATAAAAGAGATAGGGTATAGAAAATATGACCTAGAACTGTGTAGCGTGAGAATGTGAGGCTGACTTTATGCCAGTGTAGGAAAGCTAATGAAAATTTGTAATCCAATTAAAAACATGACTTGTTTGCAGGAAGATATTAAAAGATTAATATTTATATATTAAAAAAAAAAATTATGTGCTCATTATTCCTATGTCTCTGTGTTCTCTGAAAAGATGAGACTGATGATAGAAATGGTGGTGAGAAGAATAGTTGTAACTACCTTGAAAGAAGACTGATCCTAACCGCCCATTTAAAAAAATTCCTTTCAGAAGCTGGTTTCCTCTGTAGTCTCCTTCAATTAGCATGAAACCATCATGGAGATACAATTATACTTCATTAGGGATCCATGAATCCAGAAAATGAAACAATCCATTCTCTTTAGACTCTGCAGACAGCGACAAGAGATGTGCTTTGTGGATCTAATCTGTTTTCCTTATGTCTCTGCCATGGATTGCAGCAGTTGTTACAAAGCTTGTCTAATGGTTTGTTTTAGCCATATTTTCTACTTACATGGAAATGACTCCACCACTAAGTTTCTGTTTGTTTTGGTTTTTTTTTTTCTTTTTTCTTTCTTTTTTCTTTTCTGAAGATGTAAGTATTTCATAGGAAGATGAGAGGCAATTAGTGTTATAGGAAGTCAGCATGTTACAGTGGCAAAAGCCATCAATAAAGTTGTGATTTATGAACTTCTCAGGATAAAAAGCAAAAAAGTTTGACTTATGCTTAGCTTTCAGCAGATTGAGAAAGCCACAGACTAACTGGCAGCCAGCAAAACTTGGAGGTAGCTCACAAAATTTGAACAGATTGTTCTAAACCTTTTGCTTTTCTGCATTCATGAAGGCCTAGTGCTTCTTTGTTTAAAAAGAAACAAATCTGTTCTCAGAAGCTGAGTCATTTAAATGAATTTTCATTGGCGTATTCAGATACTAGTGCTTCAGAATAATGTCCTTAATTAATGACTTCTGGAAGGAAGACAAARCAGAATGAAATTAGAGACATTCAAGACTCTGACAGTAATAGTTTGCCTAACTTTGAAAGTGAACTGATACAGGTTTCTAAATAGCTCATGGGAAAACAGAAGCTTCTGTAGAAAGTGTCACTTTCGAAAAATCTTGAACATTTCTGTGGAAAGTAAGATACATGTTTGCACATGACTGTATAAAGACGTGACAGGTATGTTGTTTAGCCTGTGTCATATCCACATTTATGRAATTTATAGGCACTGGTTGAATTTTCAAGCTGGAAATGTCAGGCAAGCAGTATGTATTTGGTGCAGTAGATATTGCTAATTGGGAGTTTTCAGGTGAAAATCAGGCAACAAAAGTCAAAGACAAAAACTTTTCATTGTCATCATATGCAGATTTTAGAATGGATGGATAGGATTTCTGGTCATACTGAGGACTTGCATAACCAGTGTGGCCAGTAACACAATACCAATACAAGAAACCAGGATGCAGGGAAACAAATTCAGGCTCTTTTTTCTCAGATTCAGACTGATTTCTCAAACTTGTGCATCCTGAGTGAGAGACCTGACTGTGGCAATCTAACTAGTATCTTGATCTCAGTATCACTGTCCATTTGTTGGCACTATTAATTAGGCCAACTAGAGACAGAGTAGCTACTCATCTAGCATTGATGTTCCTGTCCTTAGTGTGGGCTGCACAGAGCTGGGGCTTGCATCTTGGTCTTGTCTCTTCCAGACAACTAGCCTGGCAAGCAGTTCCTCTGTGAGGAACAGGCTGGTTTTCTGTCTCCCATTTCAAAAGGCTTTGGCTTTGTTAACTTCTAGAGAGAACTTTTTTTTTTAATCTTGAAATTCGCATTGAAAGAGAAACCACCTGCTCCCCCAGGTGCAATGGTTGTATCTTGCCAAGAGACAGCTGCCACAGCTCTGGTTGAAAGCTGTGGGTAGGTTCTTAGCACATCCACAGAAGGAAAGGAGCTAGAAGAAAAAAWTATATATCTGATGAGAAATTTGATGTGGCACTGTGTTACAGAGATGAGAATTTTTTTTCATTGCTCTGCTGGGAAAAATTATGCTGTTTTTTTCCACTGGAAGAAACTACAAGGAAAAACTTAGGACTTTTCTTTCACACTAATGTTACTATTCATGGACCTCTCTCTCTTTTTGTCTCTCCCTCTTCCCTCCATCTCTCCCCCTGCTCCTTCCTGCATACAGCTTCAGTTCCAGAGAACACCTGAATGTGTGTGTCTCTATTCAACAGGGCAGTTTAAGTTAATGTTTAAATCCCAATGACTGTTGGACAACAGCATCCTTAAATAGATAGAGCATGCTGAATAGCTATGCTGGGCTAAATCAGCCTTTCGATAGAGAAATGGTGGAGTCAATGAAGTAACACTGGTGTCAGTGAGATAAAAAACTGGAGAATGGAATTAAACTAACAGAAAATACACTCCATCATTTTCCTCAGACTGCTGTTTAAGCAGACTCACTCCAACATTTTCCTTTTGATAGTTTTCTTTAGTTTTCATTAGTTTTTCATTAGTTTTCTTTTGTAAAAGGGAAGCAGGTTGTTAACAAACATCTTAATGCTGCCTTATTTCTACATGAGCAGAATTTTACAGCAGCAATGTATGTGTTTCAGTTCCCTCAGAAAAGGAAAAATAAAGAATTTATCAAGAAAGAAACTGAACCTGACATCTGCTTCACAGCAGAGCAACAACAGCTCTGTTTTGTGTGGTATCTTTGCATTGTACTCCCACTGCGCAACAATACAATAACAAATTTAATAGAATGCAATAGAGGGAAATATGTTCTCAAATGAGATGTGAAAACAGATGTGTTCTTTAGTTCTGAAGAAAATGAGGGCATCACACTCAGTAATTTTGGACTACAATGACATACACTTTACCACTGCTTTTTAATGAAGTCCTTGTTGTTGTTCTATTGTTAAGATTGCAAGACTATTCCCTTTTAAGTTCTATTTCCTGTTACTTTCAAACTTAGATTTTGAAAATTAGCCAGAAAATATTTCCAGAATTACTCTGTGTGTTGGATGCACTCGACCCCTTAACCCAACTAGCAGTAGTTTGGTACAGGCTCCAAAGGAGATAAAGGCCTGAGCCGTAGCTGGGCCAAAAACGCCTCTAGTTTCAATCTGTTCTCTGAAAACCCACAAAGGAGCAGAGTGACACAGTGAGCATCGAAGCATATGAGCTTGGAACACCGGTCATGCAATTAACACATGAATAGCAGGTGGCTTTTCCAAGACTCATCTATCAAGGAACAAAGAAAGTTGTGGGTACAAGGAGTCGCATGCATACCTTTCCCATTGCATGTACTTTGACTATGAGCCAACCACTTTATTCCATAAATATGACAGCCTAARTGAGCCTTCTTTGAGGTCTCCCTGCTAGGCAGCGTGGCTGCATGGTGGTGATCTCCCCTTGAGATGGGACATCTCTCAAGGTTGCTCCTTGAGGCAGAGAGACCTTTTACCAATGGCAGATCTTTGGTAAGTGACTGATAGCATGCTGAATTAATACTAATGAAACATTACTAATCCATGTAGCTATTAAATATTAATTACTATAAACTTTGTCTAGATAATTCCATTAGACATAAACCGTTGTCCAAGTCTGAGAGTAAGATTGGACCTAGCCATACCTAAGCTCCATCAGGAGTTTAGAAAGTGAGGGGGTCTACTTTGAACCTCGTGACTCAACAGGAGGGTCTTCTTTATCCTTTTAGTCTCTGGTCTCTGTGTGAATCATTCTAACTCGACTCTAACTCAATTTTCCTTTGTATGTTTCTTCCATGCAGTAATTAATAGAGTGAACCTTGCAATCAAACTTACAGAACGTTGGTAAACTACTGTTAAACTTTGTTAAATTCCATTGAATTCATTGAACTCTGTCAAATTATTATTTTACCACAATAAAACATATTGCTGCTTCTCTCTTTTGAGTGAGGTGCATTCCACTCTTTCGCGACACTCTGAAAGATGAATATTTTTCTGGAGAAAAAGAGAGGAATTTTATGTTATTACTATTTCTTTCAGATACATGTGAAAACCAGTACAAAGATAACTGTTTTATAATTTCTGCCAAAATTATCTTAATACTCTCTGCAGCAGTGCAGATCACCTACCTCAGTCACTTGAGCAAGTGGGATTGTTAAACAAAAAGTCGGGAGAAGGAAAGCTGGTGGGAGAGAGTTCTGGATGAACATGAGCAGTCTGAGAAAAGGACCAGGTGATGGCCTATATGCAGCTGTTTGTCCCGTTGCAGTAGATTATCTAGGTCGTATTTATAAACCATGGACAGTTTTGGGACGAGTTTTGCAGTCAGCCTTGGAGTTTTGTGTCTTGACACACACACCAGGAAATAGTAATGGCTTATGGGGAAAATGGTGCTTAAAGATATGTGGTGCTTCATCATCTTGAAATTCAGGGTTCATAAAGCTGAAGTCTCCATGTAAACATAGGAGGAAGCAGTGATGTTTCTGGTTCACAGTGGAGATCTGTCTGCCTTTAGGGTCCAGGGCTGGCTGTACTTTGAAGGTGTGTAGGACAGAACAGAAGTGAACAGATGGGAGGATGTACATTTACAGTCTGAACTTTGGGTAGAGATTTATGATTGCTTTGTGAGAAGACTTTTGCTGGGGGCTTACAATTGTTTTGAATTGCACAATGTGGTTTCCTTTCTTTCAAATATTGTATGAATTGTGAAGATATAAAATCTGTTTTCTCTGAACTGTAATTTTCATGTTTCTAATTGTTTGTGTTTGCTTGGTTTTTTTGACTGCTGCATTCTTTGGTAAACATTTCCACTTTGATATTAAACTAGCCACTTTCACTGTAAAGATGGCTTTCAAAAGTGAATGTTGTTAAGTGGCATCCTTAGTAAAAGAAAGTAGTAAAGAAGCCTGAATGGAATATGCTTTAAAACTAATTAATAATTTTTAATTAAGGTCTCTGTCAAGTGGCAAATTTCTGCATTTATCTCAGAATTCTTAAAAAGTTTTGTGTTTTACTCCTTACCAGTAGTACTAACCTAACTTGGAAGAATCTGGATTGTGCATTTCATCACACAGCAATAAAAATGTTTAAAGGGAAAGTTTTGTATGGTGAAGCCGTTCAGTCTTCTGCTGACTTCTAGTCTGCTCAAGTACACTGCTGAATATGTCTTGCTTACAGGAGAAAAAAGCATGAAGAGGCTTCTCAAAAATCAAAGACAAACATTTCTAAGGGCTGCCAGTATTTTTGAAAGGATAATGCATATTCTTAATAATCTGCCAAACACACTGTTCAGGTTACATTTCAGAGTCAGATTGTAGCAAGATTTTTAGCTAATGAACATCTCTCATGCTCTATATATCAATCAAAACCAAGTATACTTTGAGCTGATAGTGAGACACAATCACAGGCACCTTGATTTTTTTCTGAGTTTAACCAGCAAAGATGAATGTTGATCCATGTCTTTCTATCCACCACTTTGACAGCACAGCAATAAAAAAATCTGAATTTATTACTGACATCAAGACTTATTTTGCATTACCATAGAAAAATACACATTCTTGTGATGACTGGATCTAAAGGTAGAAGATGATGACTGAATGATAGTACTGCAAAATGGAGCTGTTATAGACATGTGAGTCTTCTTTCTTGGAAGAACAGAAATTACCTACATAAAAAAAAATCTTGAAATCTTAAACATTTAAAGTTTAACACTACTTTTGATTGTGCTAAGTAGTATGACTTGTGCACTTTGATGGATTAAAATATTGCCCTTTTAATGCCAAACACTACACCTGAAATTTCAGTATATTGTATGGCATGATTTTCAATAAGCAGAATACATGTGAAAATAAAGGCTTTTGAAAAAATATTGGAAATTCTTGAGGTGACAAAAGTGCGTATTGTGGAAAGAGCATACTTTTACTCTAAAATAAATCATAACATACAGTTTCCCCAATCCTGAAAGTGAGGAAATTTTTTATGCTGTTACTCCTTTCTACTTAACTTGTTTTCTTTTCATAGGGRATAAATATTTTTGCATAAATTCTTTTGTTGGGTTTAAAATAGCTCCAGCTATGCCGTTATTAATTTTCCCTGTTTAGGATAGTCCAGTTCTCATATCTATGGGGTAGCACAAAGCAACCACAGTGTCTGATGGGGATCTTCTTTGATAAATCTATTAATAAGGTAAAAAAGACTGTCACTGGAAACAACAAAATGTTTTTAATTTTCTAATGTTTTATAATGCCACTATAGATTGCACAGTAGGTAGTGGACTTGCCATAATTTTATATGCTTAAGGTGCATTTATGACAGTCAAACACCTGGAACTTGTGTTAAGTACATTGGCAGGGTGCTTTCTAAAAGTTGAAGTAGACAGAAGTTCAAAAAGAAATCAAGACAGATTAGGCAATGAGAATGTACCCTTTGGCTCATTGGCTTGGGAGTTAAAAGAAGCGTTATGTCTCTGAAGACTGGGACACGGTGGAGATACCACTCCAGTTCATTAATAAAATGATCCTATTTACAAATCAGCAAATGCTAAATGGAATGGTCCATTTCCCTCCCTAAAACACAGCAGTTTCAGAAGTTTAAGGGAAATGAAACCCCTAGATATAACATTGAGATTTTCTTTTACAAAAAGTCGTATGTTCAACACCATTCTACTCACTACAGGAACTGGATAAATCAAAAATCTTTATAATGGAGTACCCCTCTGTTCAGATCCCAAACACAGTGGCTAAGATAAAAATATAATCTGGGAGAAATCATTTCTCGTTTTGGCTTTTGAAAATCATATCTTAGTCTTTTTTTAAGACATATTCATGCATTGTCCAGGGTTTAATTTTATTTTTTACACAGCATACTAGGTAGTAAAATACTGCAATATAAAAGGTAAAGTGATAAATTCTTTAAGTAGAAAGCCAAGTGGCATTTCTTATATTTTTCAGATATGCATGAAGTCACCTCCTACATTTACAGTCAAAACCTATTCAGAAATTTATTAAACGAATTGTTAAAAGTAAAATAAACTGTTTCTGAACTCCACTGGTTGTTGATTTTGGATTTTCTAGTGTCTAATGTCAGTGAAGCTGGAAATTCTTCTCCTTTGAACTTTAGAAATATTTAAAAATATTTCACTTGGCATCTCTCTGGGGAAAAAAGCTCCTTATTAAGCAAAATCTTTCTCTTCTGGATACTGCTAGACCTTAGTTCTGTGGTGTATTGCATTGGTGAGATATAGGCAGAGTCAAGTGTGCATGAGAAGGCTCGTGATTTTCACATTTAAAAAACAAATCTCAGTGAAGCAGGGGTATAGTCTGAAAAAGAGGTGAAGAAAGTGTTAATAAACACACATGTTATTACAACTGATGATAAGTACTTAGCAGTCCATGAAAATATTGGCAGGACCTATGTGACAGGAATGGAATTATATTCCCAAAATAAAAAGAATGAAAGAATATGAGCTGGTAAACTAGACTGGAATGAGTGAACCGATAAAAAATATTCTGTACCTATTAAAAGGCTTGAATGTCTCTGTCAAAATAAAGTTTTTTACAAGCAGTAAAGATAAATGTTGCACTGAACTGTTGCAAAAAACCTATTTGTGGGATGGTGATGAAAAATGCCTGAACATAACAGAGTCAGGCACCATAATGTTCTCCAAGCCAGTCAAATAGCAGCTTTATTAGTTAAACATATTTATTTTGTTTTAAAAGACAGAWGAAGAGAGGAGCCGTATTCTAATCCAGAATCATTCACAGTGAAAATTAATAGCCATAGCTACCCTAACCCTGATCATGTACATTCTTGTACTGTCTTTCTTTTTTTTTGTTTATTGTTCTGTAGCTTTTTAGGATTCTTGGGAAATTTTGAGACAAGAAATTACTCTTGGTTCAAGTGCAGGGGAATATCCAAATTACATTTGAAAGTTATGGACTATATTTACTACTCTGTGTCATATGATTTCGTGTCATATGATTCAAATTCAAGGGCTGATTTGTCATGACTTAGTTATCATGGCTTATTCTAGGACTGGTTTATCCTATAAATCCAATATTCAGGAAAATCAAGTTACCTCTGTCCATAGGAGTAGTCAGTTAGTCTGAATACTTGATAGCATATTTAGTGTTAAAACACTGGGAATCAAAACATGCAGTCCTTGCAGAGACAAAAAGAAATGGTGGTCTGTGTTTTCTTAAGAATAAAAGAATTATGTGTGATTTTTTAAAAATATATTAAAGAAAATATAAAGTAATAAAAGGATAAATACTATTCAGGCAAAGCAGTGATAAAGATTATCATTTTAGAAAAGTTTCCCAGCTGTAAAAAAACAAACTACCCACAAAAAAGAAAACAACCTAGGATCCATGGATGAAGAGTATCTGACAGTATCTTTTGAGGCCTGGAATTCAAACATAAATTGATAGATTAAAAAAAAAAAACCACTACACAGCACTT
Organism: Phoebastria nigripes; assembly: GCA_035582835.1. Classification (NCBI taxonomy): domain Eukaryota; kingdom Metazoa; phylum Chordata; class Aves; order Procellariiformes; family Diomedeidae; genus Phoebastria; species Phoebastria nigripes. The sequence continues at coordinate 2,036,605 of JAYKAV010000156.1, read as the reverse complement.
AGAAGGTTTGAGATTAACTGGATTTATGACAAGTCAGTAAAGCAGAACAAACTCTAAGATAAATATAACAAAGTACTCCAAAAGGCATCAAGGCAGATATGCCTCTAGCTGAAAAGCTTGAGAGAAAATAGGTATTTTAGCAACCCCACTAGTCAGGAATAGAAAATGATGAATGATAGCTAGTTCAGAAGAAATATGAGAGTTTCAGACAATTCTGTAGAGCATTACATACTACACATAATAGACTTATTCAATAAGATCATGCGAGAAGGAGAAAATTCCTTTTCTTGGAAGGAAACAAAGGCTATTGCGCCTAAAGAGACTGAAAAAACTGCTGATTATAGGGATCCATTACAGTGATAAGCATTGATGCAGAGGTCCTTCCCAAAGTGCTGGTAGACTAGGGAGTCTATTTAAATGGGAACATCCGAATTAATCAAGGTTTATTCTAGGCTAACAAAGAAGATCGTAAGATCCATGACACTCCTAAGATATGCTTGTGGTTCAACAACCTTTTGATGTAGCCAGTGTCTAAAACAGAGTGAGGATTGATCAGAAACCTCTGGTAGAAGCTGAGCTGTTGCATACCTACTCTTTACAAGGTGCTTTGGATTTTGACACACTGGAAAGATGCTTTCCTGTGTTTCTGTAGGTTAAGGAGGGGATCCAGGGAGGGATGTTCCTTGTTGCTGCCGCTGCCGGCTGCGGCCAGGGCATATCTGGCCACCCAGGAGCCCTCAGAGGAATAAAGGTCAGAGCAAGCACAGAACATTTGATAACTCCCTGATAAGCTGATTTTTGTACACTTTCCCTCTTAAAAAAGACAGTATTCCAAGCATGTGGGCTTTGTACTGCCCTGGGAAATAAATAGCTAAATCTCAGTTGTTGGGAATCCTAATTTCTGAAAAAGTCCAGTTGGTCTATGAAACATGCTATTAGGTTAAATGGGTTAAAAGTGAAATAAATTATAAAGAAAAAGGATATTAATCCCACAGAATAGAATGTTTTTTAAAGCAAATTATATATTAGTCTAGTGTAAAAAACCAAAAGCTCTTAAAGTAGGCAGTATGGAGACTTTTAAGTGGGTAGAAAGGCTACTATTAAAATGTATACGCTCCCCAAATTTAATTTTCTATCTCCATGTTCACATGCATTTTTATCACAGACAACACTACAAAGACTCAGCATGGTGCTCCTCTGAAAACAGAGTACAAGGATTGTATATCAGTATTAAATAGGCTTTCCAAGATAGGCGGTCTTGCAACTTGCAACACAGTGGCGTATTATCATGCAATTCAGGTGAAGTATGTTACAAAACAGTGTGAAAGCTTATTCAGAACTGTGGATTAAAATGAGGAAATGGATTTCTCAAATGGCTTCTGAATAAGAGATAAATTCACACCAAGAAATCCCTTTATTGAGGCTATCTTAAGATTCCTAGATAAATATGAAAAATTGCAACCCTCTCCTTATTTACCACTATAGTTAAAAATAAGGAATTCCTCCTTAAACACTCTCCAATATTTACTTCTGATTGGATAACTGGGAAAACCACCCAATTTGATCAACTTTTTGGAGAGGAAATACTTGCTCTCTTACCAAGAAATTTGTACTAACCCTAGCACTGTATGCACAATTTGGGAAAAACTAAAACAAACAGGGAATCAGTTCAGCTCGAGGAGTGAAGTGACATATAGTACAAGGGTTTTTAATCTTCCAATTATACCTTTAAGGAACGATTTCAATTTTTTTTTTTTTTTTTTTTTTAATATCCTCCTATATGGTAGCCCTTGCTACTGTGCTGTGGATCCAAATACACTCGGTGGGCGTGAGCACTACCATGTGTGGCAATGTCCTTTTAGAGCCTTCAGCATTCAGCCACAGACATGCCTGTTAAGTGCTTTTCTAAAGTAAAAGTATTCTTATGGTAGCTGTGACTGTCAAAGAATATAAACAAGTCAAGGCCTGAGATGAAAGGCAGTATCTTTTACTGATACTATGTTCCTCTTTCTATTGGTTGGTCTAATAAAAGATAGCTTCTCCCCMCAAGCCTTGCCTATTAGGAGATTTTTTTGCTGTGCAATACTAATAGACTTCAATTTTTAGCTGCTAGACTATGAGGTGCTCAGATATGAAAGGAACTATTTCCCCTTACACCCAGTGTATTCTTCTCGCTGGAAGAGTATGTTATATTAAAACGTAGGACATTTTGGTACAGAGAAGTAGTGGACACAGTAATTTAATCACCTAGAGTATTGAGTCCTGATTTATAAGGTGGGCAAAAGTTCAACACACAGTAACACTGAGACTCTAGGAGGTGTCTTTGGCTATTTTAATCAATACCTTACACAACTTCAAGATTTTCCTTTAGAAAATTTTAATCTTCAGGTAGATAGTGGATGCCACTCCTGATAAACAGTTATTTTTTTTCTATCTTAAAAATGTTGTAACTTCAGCCTTAAGGAGTGCCTGTATGTTTCACATATGTCTTTTGATTGGTATTCAATTACCCAGAGAAAAGAGTTCAGCTACCCAGCTGCCCTCATCTTTTCTAATTAGCCATTGTGCAATGGTCTTCCCTATCAGTTTCTTTTCCCTGGATCATGGAAACACTCTTGGAATAAAATAAAATAAAAATTATTAGCTAAAATGCAATTTTCTGTAAAAAGCATCTTTCAAGAACATTTTTAATTGGATTTTATTGATGTAAAGTAGTAATGGTTTTAGGAAATTTCTTTATATGTTTTTCATTATAATTGACTTCTTTTGTTTGTTTCTTGATGTATAGTACTAAGTTTAACTGGGGGAATATGCAGCCAATCATAAGCCATATAATTAAAAAGATAATAGGAAAAGTCTGTATGAACTTCAGTTTGACTATTATCTAGTGAAGCATTAATATTTTGAAGAACATCTGACATCTTATTTTTCTTAATAAAAATTAGAATGAAAAGAGAAAATGTCTTTATTAATCTGCTCAAGTGCCAGTAACTGTAATTTCGGTAACAAAAACTGGCAGCATGAGATGTTTCTGTGACATACAGTTTGCATAGTTATGTTAGATTTGTAACACACAGAAATTAGTTTGCATCCCTTAAAATACTTTGTGAACTGTTTAGTTGCTGTCACTGCTACCTCTGTTTCACCAGAATCCTTGAGGAAAAGCCAAGTCAGTGGTCAGAGCTGACCACGAGCACCGACTGCTGAGTCTCTTGGGAGGGAGAAGTGGTTGCAGAGCCGGTGGGTGCCCTCAGGGCCCTGACACCTTACCAGACCCTTCCAGCACTTGCCATATCCCTGAACTCRCCTGCCCTCTCTGATCCTAGGCCAGCATCTACTCAAGGAGCCCAGTGGCCAGATACTGACCGTGTGGCTTTTGGTATTTCCCACTGACCCTGCAGGCCTGTATGAGACACCTCATATTAACCAGGCTCGGCATAGGTGAATGTCTGCAGAGACAACCAACGCCTGTCGTTCAAGGCTACGTGGCTAGATCAGACCTCGGAGCACCCCTACACCATGTTCTTGGTGGTCAGTGAGAGCAGTCTGATCACCCTTTCCCTGGAAGGATCCCAYATGCCTGGCGTACAGTACCCAGCTGTGTAGCACAGGCCGACTCATCTGGAAGAGGACAAGAGGAGCCTTCCTGAGTTAAAGATGAATAGATTTAGGTAAGGCCATTTGCTAGGACAGTCAGTCAGCAAGCAATAGACTAGCTATCATTCAATTTATTTTACCTTTACAAACCAATTGTCTTTGCTCTTCCCATTTGCAGAGCAAATTTGGCAAACAATTTAGGCCAGCCAAAGACCTTACTCAAAGCACAGTACTCTCATGACCTCAGTGCCTTGTCGTTATCCAGAAGCTGTGCAAACCACTTCACAGAGAGCTATTTGGCTTTTTTATGCTGCTCAATGCATTCATTGCAGGCAGCAAACCACAGTCACCTTTGGCAAGTAGTGCTGCGTGGTTCTTACCTCCTGGAAATGGCTTTGGAGATTGTCTGTCCAAGGACATGTCTCAGAACTTCCTCAGTCCTCCCTCATTGGAAGCATTTGTCTGGAAGGCTCAGGGTGGTGGAATATAGAGAAGATYCCCTCTCTCTCTCTCTCTTTTTCTCACATGGCAACCCAGGTGATGGTGAAACAACAGAGTTGAAGAAGGGCAGGTTGAGAAAGGAGTCAGTGACACTGAATCTAGAGGATATCCTGGCTGTCGTTTTAATAATAATAATAATAATAATAGTAATAATAATAATGATGATGATGATGATGATGATGATGATGATGGTGATGTGGCAAAGAGAGCTGAAGCTAGGGGTTGTACCTGAATCATGGTCAGCTGCATGCAAATCTAGTACTTTCTCAAGAAATCCTCCTTTGCTGGTTCTGAAACTTCCAGATGTAAATTGTGTTACGGATACTTTCTTCTATAAAATCTGGGATATTTTTGTAAAAAACAAGTTTGAGAAGCTCTGTTTTCCACAAGACCAAGCAGATGATAGACATTAATTGTGTCATCTTCCCTGAATACACTGTTGCTTACATCCTTTGTTAGAACTCATGATGGCCATGAGGTGGGCAAATTTGGGGTTAATTTATTATCTACCCTGTTTGCTTTTCTAAAGTATCACTACAAAATTGCCATTTTTATATTTATAAGAACATTCTCAGTGTTCAAAGTGGTTTAAAAAATATCAGTAGAGATTCAGACAGCTTTTTGACCTTTTTTAATACCCTTGATTCTTAGTTTAGCTGATCCTTCAGATTAACTACCTTTTAGTAGCTTTTTTGTTAATGATAGCAAATTAGAATTTATTCATTCAAGAACTGTAACTAATGAGACAAAGATACTTTATTATTTTAAGGCTGCAAGGGAATATATAATTCTGCTTCTTTGTATGAAATACCTATTAAATAATTTTTTCCTTTTTTTTTCTGTGTCCAGATGATACCATCTGTACAGAGCATTGAATCTACATAATGTTTATTTTTTTAATTTTTAAAAATAGATTATTTAAATTATCTGTTTATTGTTTTAGTTTAAATAAGGTTCAACTATAAAAGTGTAGGGTGCCTGTTTTCCAGGGTAGAATTCCAGGTTTATTTTGGTCTGAAAGTTGATTCACCAAATTTATTGAGGTGAATTCCATCTGAACTTGCATCTGTCCTATGTTTTGATCACTGTATTGGGGCAACTAATGAAGAGACATGAAATTCTGGAAAGGTAGTGAGGTATTATAGGCATCTACCCAAAGAAAACAATGAACTGTGGGGAAATCTTAGAGCAAATGAAGGAGGAAGAAAGGGATAAATGGACCTGGCTGTATAAAGACTACCCAGACAAACATTTCTTGATTTCAAAACCACTACAAAATTTCTTTAAGGAAAACCGGTTGTTCAGCCTCAGGTTCTTCTTTTCTTTTTGATAGAAATTACTCCTGTGCTCTTATAAACCCCCCTCCTTAACACTTTAACAAGTATTAAGTATTGGGAAAACTTTTTTTAAAAATTTTTTTTGGACATCATAAATTTCTAAGTTGAAATCTGCCTAAAACCGACGTACAGGTTCATGCATATTCCCAGTACATTCAAATCCACCCTTGTATGGAATAAACTTCTTTTGAAAAGGCAATAGGGGAAAATAATAGCACGGTCTCTGAAAAAGGATCATTAATGATTACCAGGAGACCTTTTAAGCATAACTGAAGTAACCCATTTCGCATAACAGGGAAAACTTTTAATGCTTTGTTGAATCAGGATGTATTATTGCCATATACGTAGAGGAGGCAGGAACTGCATTTCCAAGAATTCCATCTTTGAGAACTAAAAGCAGTAAAGTACACTATTAATTACACTATTTTAGTTGAAGTTTTCATATTAAGTAGTTGTCTTCTTTAATTGTAATCACCAACTGCACATTACAGTATTTTACATAAATATATAGTATAAGGCATAGATAAATTGGTTACAGAATGCTTCAGTGGTTACCTAGCTTTGTCTTGGTTATGCAGTTGGGTAAGATGCAAAGAACGTGCTTTATTTGGAATTATCTCATCTGAGGATTTTTATGGGACTTTTCTTGAGACATTCCGGAAACCATACTCCTCCCTCCTTTTTCATCCTGATATGAACTGGGAAGGAGACAGCCAGGTCTGCTCTGGCTCCCCTGGATCTTGGTTCTGTGACTATCCTGGCAGTGCATAAGAAAGAAATATTTCTGCTGTATTCATGGATATGAGGTATTCATAGAATTTTGAAGGTGTAGCAACCCTGCTTGGTATCTTGTTTTGATTTTAAACAACTATTCTTGAAATCTTCTTTAGTCATCTGGGTTTGTGCAGGCCCTAAATGAAGGTGAAGGAGACCCATGTGCTACTGGGGGAAAAAAAATCTCTGCTCTGCCTTTGCCACTGCTAATTAAAATGTGAGAATGGGTTTGGGCTACAGAATAAGTTTCAGTTGCCTCACCTCAAGGTGTGGACTCTGACTTATGTACCAGGGGTCTAGCTGGTTGTTCAAGWTTTTTCCTCTCCTACTCTGTGGGCCAGCCTTAGAAAGGAGTTGCTCCTTTGTTTCAGAATGAATGAACTGAATCCCCATCCGGATTCAATGAACAAGCCAAATGGACATAGCTTCTGTGTTTCTATTTTTTTTGTTGGGTGAAAACTTGCAATCAAGACATTAGTGTTGTAGTCAAAATCACAGTGTTACTGCCTCAAGTTAATTGTGTTTCTCTGTCTCACATTTTAAAATTCCATGGGATTGTATAGAATAGTAAAAATGAATATTTTAATTATTTTAAATATTTCAGTTACAGATTTCTTGGTAATCCAGAAAGAATGAAAGCATCTATAAATTAAATATCATTAAAAATAATAATTAAAAAAATTAAAAAATTAAATTAATTATCATTTAAATTCTAGCATTTGACAGGTGCTGCACTTTTAGCAAGATTTTTCTGCCCAACATCATCTCCCAGAAATACTGTGCTCACTCCAGTGAGACATAGCTCAGAGAGACCTGTTTCCTCCTTGTCTGGGTAGATACCAGTTGACTCAGATCATTTCTGGAATATTAACACCCCACTCTCATGGCTGGTTAGGACGGTGAAAGGTGGAGAGCCAGCGTTCCCTGGGGACACTGGGCCAGCCTTTAGAGGAACCCTGATGTGTGGTGGAACAGACACCTGAGCCCTTAGTTAGCATGCCATGAGTGGTCATCTAGCACACATATGTCTGAGAGAAATCATGTGGATGCATTGTGCTACCTTGAGTTTTTCTTTGCATATCTCATGATCCTACTTTTCTCTGTGGACTGGGCTCTCACGACAACCTCTGTTGTCCGTGATAGATAGTGATGTGGCAATTTCACTGCAGATGATTGAGGAAAATGCCAGTACGCTGTTATGTGTATAAATCTAAATGGAGATCTGTAGTTTTATGGAAGAATGAAATAATGGCAAAGTCAAAATGCTATTCCCCTGAAGCACTACAGCAGATCAGAAAAGAGGCGATTAAGACAGAGGAAACTTAAAATGCAACATTTTAATGCAACATGAGAATACTGAATTGATGCAAACCTAATTATATCACCAGGATTTCTCACATCAAGTATTGGATTCAGGCAGGAATAGGAAACCAATGAGAACATTTGAATTTGGTCAAAAATGCACTTTTAGTCAAAGAGTAATTTGGATGAAAATTTTCCATCAGAACTAGCTTTTAGTAGCTAAATTGCCACTGCTACCAATGTTTATAATTATTACTTCTAAATTTGCATGTATGTATTTGCATGTAAAAAATTTGTTCCTAAAACTCTCCCCAAACAGTAATAGTGAGGCATACTACTTCAGAAATATCATAATTTTGGCATTTATCTAAATSTTGACGTTTTCAGTGATGCAGCTATAGTCTGAATTTAGAGGACTAAGCACTTATCACTGTGCAAAATTGCTTTGACTGATCTATAAGATCTCTTCCCATGCCAATATGATCAGCCTCATTAATATTATACTGTTCAATTCTTGTCATTGCACAGGTGTAGAGTTGAAAATCATGTTGAGTTTCAAAACACCTGCTGTGTGGGCTCATCAAGCCATGATGATGTGCTTTCTCTGCTCCTTGATGCTTTTACATTCATAGAAATCAATTTAGTTTGTGACTATAGTTTTTACTTTGTTTCTGCATGAATGCAATTCTAGTCTTAAAAACAGAGATTTACAGTGATTGTATTCAAAATCCTTTATATGCATTCTAAATAATGCTTCAATTTAAGTTTACTGGCAGGTACATTCATAAGAATAACTGATTGCAAGTGACTATTGCAGAATAGCTATGGAAGGTATATTTAAAATTTTCAGTTATTAGTAGCATTTAAGGATTGTGACCTCAGTTCAGAAAACCATAAGAAAAAATGCTTACATTTCATAAAAATGCTACAATACCACTAACGTAATCTGGCTTTAAGAACAAACCTAACATTAAACATGCCAGAAGTGTTTTCATGAATATCAATGCACTGTTGAGCCAGCAGTTATATGAATGTACTTTTTTTGCCTGAAAAACTTCAGAAGCTTAGGGTTTTTTGACTATTGAAATACTGAGAAGTGCTTTGTGGTAAAGTACAAGGACCAGAAATATTTTCAGAACTGATGTGTGCATATAGGATACATTCTCAAGTCTACGCTGGTCTTTATAGCAACTAGGAATAGATTTACAAGCATATCCATGAGATGTGGGTATAAGTTATATAAACAATTTAGGAAATATCACCTGTATTTACCCAGAGGTGACAAAACCTCTGTTTTAAGAAGCTCTATCTTCTTTAGAAATAAAAATATGTTTAAATCTGGATTTTTGTCAATAGCTAAAAAGAAATTTGATTTAGAGAGCTATCTTGTTTAGCTTGCTACAGAGTTTTGCAGTTGTGAAATTTCTGTTTCCTGACAGAAAGAAGAAAAGAAAGTGTCTATAAATTATGTTGGTCTAAAAAAAGGTTATATATTTATTTTGCAAGATTTTGTTTTGGCTATAGTAGAGTTCTCCTTCCTGTCATACAATTGTAAATTAGATAGCAATTAGCTATTCCTTTTAGGCAAATCTGGTAAGACTACATTTAACATATTAGTGTTCAGTTTTTCTGTAATAATATTACCAAAATATCATGGTATTTAGCCAATCTACATAAACCGAAAAAACGTTGTCATTCCCTTAGTGGTTTGCAATCATGTATTACAAAGAAGAAATCCCTACAGTTTGAGATAAGAACTTTTTTTTGTTCTCTTGTGCCTAATCARTGCCACAATAGCTCCCTTAGACAGTGGGATAGTGCCCTTTGTAAGCACATTATCCCACACAAAGAAAAGCCGCCTTCAATTTTATTGTCAGGCAAATCTCTACAAATCTTGCCATTTTGATGAAGGTAGAAGCAATTCTGTAGGCGCAGACCTGCCTTGAGTAGATTAATCAGTGGAAAAGCATACGAGTGAATCCCTGTGGGAGCTTTTCAACAATCAGGTGCTCTTTTTGGGTAGCTCAAGGRGAGAACTGCATACCCCTCTTTCCTCTCTAAAATGAGGATACCGATACCAACTTCAGTGATGGACTGTGAGAATTAATGTATTAATACTTAGAGTCCTTGGATGTAAGATTCTGATAAGAATGAATCATTATTATCATTAGTATTAAAAATAATTATGGGGAACTATGGCCAATTTATACCAGTTTCCATGTTAGTGTTTTGATGTATSTCATTGATTTTGTTGTGACTCCTTATGGAGAAAGATGTAGTAAGTAATACTGTAGGGCTGAAGAGGGGTAGATTAACATCTTTTTCCCCCTTTCATTTCTGGCATTTTTTTGTGAACTAGTCTTTGTTAAAAGAACTTYTTTTCTTCGCTTTCAGTTTGATCCTATATCTCCTTAGGGTTTTTCAACACATGTAAAAAGAAGATGCCAAACCACATATACTTAGATCTGAAGGACATGCTACTGTATATCCTTATGTACTGAAAACCCTTCCRAATAATTCTTCTTCAAGCTTGTGGCCCTTGAACAAAGCATTATGTATATTAGATATATATTTGTTCTCATGTGGATTGGCACGAGGAAATCCCATTAAAGCTAATGGGAGGTAGAAGAGCGTATGTGAAGAAGGCAACATCCCTGAGGAGGTAATAAAGATGTTCCATTTTCTGCCTACATAAAATGTCAGAGCCATCTAGAACTAATCTTGCTTATTATTAAGAAAAAAAAAGCTTGAAAAACTGCTGGAGAGTGAAAATGCAAGACTTTGTCTGTATGCTCAAGTGTAATTAGAGAACAAAAATAAAATTTAAATGTTGTTTAATCCACGGTTGGTACATGCATATACAAAACCAAGATCATAAATGCCACAAATGTCATGGAAAGCTAGGTATTATGCAGAGTAGCCGTGCTTGAGGAACAAGTGAGGCAATGCAGCTACTCCCATTAATCAAGGAAATCCATCTATGTTTCTACTCATTCCCACAGTATCAGCCACTCTGTTTTTTTGTTCTGAACATGGGTATAAGATGGATGCTCCTTTGATGAGTATTTCATTATAAATGAGCAAACTTTTCAGCCTGGTCATAGACACACAATGCTTCTGGATTATTCTGTGTGTCACTGACACTTTAATGCAGGGCTGAAAAGCTTTTATATTAGTCATGTTCCTTTCTTGGGAGATGGATCTGCAGTGGTAATGATATTTTATCTTTCATTCTTTCAGTAAAATAGCATGGGCGTCAGGCTGTCTCAACCAATTAAATATCAATTCATTTGAATCTTACACATGCCTAGYAATACCACTTTTAGACCAATGTAATTTTAATAGGTATCTTAGCAAAGACTCAGCAGAAACAGGAATGTATACTGAATGCCTTGAAATCGATTGCGCTGTTTCCCTGATGGGGAAACTGGCATTTTAACTTCTTGGATCTTAAATAAGTGTCAGATCTTACAAAATGCAGTTTTTCTCTCTTCGCTTCAGAGAAGACTGTGGACATTCCCTATCTGTGCATGAACCAGAGGTAGAAGGGGAGAGGAAATGAAGAGCATCACACACACACTGTATCCCAGAGGCTGGTTAGGACTGCTGTTTGAGGAGGGACAAGGAATTACATTAGCTGTACTTTCCCTACCAGGAGCTTTGAAAAGGAGGCAAGAAGCACTCTGCCACTCATAAACAAATTATTCCATCCCCTAAACTATCTTTAGACTACTAGTTACATGAAGTGTGTGCAAACCATATTTCACCATTCAAGAGATAGTATCTTGTTTCTTAATTTTTCATCCTATTCAATAATGTTTATTTTTCCTTTGCAGCCACCCTCTGGAACAATTTTAGTAAGGGTGCATAACTGGTTGGCAGGTCCCGTGAAGAATTCTGCCCAAGAATGCACTCCTGCTTTTCAGCATCCAGTTCTCTGAAGCTAATTTCCTTTTTCTTTTCTTTCCAAAGCTTATATTAAGGTTAAAGTGCCACCTCTTCCCATTGACTTACATGAATTCTTTGTCAATCAACATCCCTGGTGTACGTTGTCGTGTTATTAAACTAGTGATACATTTGGGTCTCAGCAATTGTCTGTGAATCTATTTACTTTAATGAATTTGATTATTTTAAATTTGGTTGCAAATATATTTGCACCTGCTGGATTCACATGGAAATTTTGAAAAATATTTCAGAAGTTATGTTTGAATCTGAGGTTAGCATGAGGTCAAGTGGGTGATATCATTCTATATGTCTTCTAGTTCCCTGACTTCCCAAGCTGACCATGTGTACTTACTAGTCAGCAAAAGCAACCTGGACTGATTTTTATGTGGTAAATCACTCTCTTATTGCATCCGTTTCCTGACATGATTAGAAAATAACAGCCTATGTTTTAATTTTTCAACTTTTCTTGCAGTTAATGTCTTGTGGGGAATCCTGATGCACAGCTGTGGTTCTAGAACCCTACTATACCTGGATGATCTGTTTAATGCAACAACTGAATATTGCAGTATTATTAGTCCAATTCAAGAAGTGCATTGATTATAAAACAGTGAGGAGATACTGTATTTCAGCTTTAATATATGTCAAAGAGAAATGGGGCAATATTAGAATCATGACAAATTACTTTTGACCCTTCAAATGTTCTGCTCCCTTCTCTTGCTTACATCTTACTGACAAAAAAAATTGAAGACACTTCCTACTTTGGAATGTAAAGTGATAATTTATGATGTGATTTATTTACACTTCAAATGAGAAGGGCAGTAACTTCTCCCAAATTTGACAAAATAGCAATATGAAATTTCCAGAAGCAAATCAGCCTCTCTTTTACATTTTGAAGGTACACTTGCACATCAGATATAAACAACAAATAAGATTAACATGTTTTATTGACAGAACAAAATCATCATTCTAATAAAATAACATCTCTAGCAGGTTGTTATGGTACTAACAGACTCTGGTCTTGTAGAAACAATTATGGATTTGAGAAAACAGCTCTGAGACAAAAACTCCATTTACCTTCCTCATTCATCCAAGTTCTCCCGCCACAAGCTCACATTTGCTTGTGAGCTATGTGCAGTTATGTGCCCTTTGATATATTTAGGATCCCTAATTGTGTTTGTTAATATCACATTTACATCACTTTAACATTAACAGGAGCTTTATGAGTGTTCAGCATTGCAAGCATGTTTGTGTTTTTTTTTTTTAATGTCAACAAAGCCAAGCTTCAAATTTATGTTTTGAGGACTTGAAGTAATAAAAGAGGTCCATTGTCCGTTCTTCATTCTAATCTAATGAACTAATGCATTGAAAGTTTTATTACTTCATTAACAAAACCATTTGACCTCTTCTATGTCAAAGGTAAACCATTGCATACTATCCTACTTTTATTTCTGTTATAGAAATGGCAAACCTCTTCAACAAATCACTTTCTGTTTATGTTATTAGAAGCATTAATGCAGGCAACAATGTTTTATTTAATCATCATTTCTTTGTATTTATATTATGAAAATGCCTACGAGGGGTAGTCAGAGCTCTTTTACCACATAGGCATTGCCTTCTGTTTAACGATCTAATAGAGGTTTGCAAATATATATTAATTAAGCATCAGAAGGCCCCTTTGAGGGAGACATGGTAAGTAGCATTATCCTTGTTATACAAATAATAAAGAGGTTTCAACTTGCTGAAAGTCACACAGCAATTTAGTTCTAGACATGGAATTAGAAATTAATTGCCCTGTGTTCTAATGATTCTTTCACTATTCATTTTTTCAAGTATGATGGTGATAATAAATAACAAACTAAATACACAATGGATAGCAGAGATCATGGAACAATCTGATTGTTAGTATCTGTCCTTGGCTGCTTCATAGCAGAGAGGTTAATTCAAATGTGGTGCTTTGGGTAACAAATACCAATAAGGGATATGTTCTCTTCTCAGTATGTGTTTGTAAGTCTCATTAATGATAATGGAAGTTATGTGCCTGCAGGAGAATGAAAGGAAAACGCATCTATCATGTCAATGATCCATGAAGTCAGAAGAAATTATATAGCCTACTATAAAGGCGCTGAAGGAGTCATTATAGCCTATTAGGTAAATAATGTGTTTTTTAAAAGTCTCTACATAGAATATGCATGTAGCTAATAAACTATAAAGCTCAGATGGAGCCATTGTATTATTATTGAATTACTGTGCTTTAACATAGCGATCTCCAGCTGAATATCCAGGCGACATTTTCAGGAGAAGGACGAACAGTTTACTGCAGATTTCTGATGGCTGTGCAACAGGCCTATGTGTTGGAGTGTGCCTATAGCAATCTGCACGGGAACAGGTGACAGCAGCCATGCAACAACTTCTGGGTGTTGACGTACAGATCTTTTGACAGACCCAATAAGTGGCTTGATACAAAAATTCACATTCAAGAAGTCAATTAAGCTTTGAAAAGGGGATAAACATTTTGTTGAACCAATACAGTGTCAAGACCGTAAGACACTCTCAGTTGCCCGCAGAGAGGCACCAGAAGTAGAGTATGCTACTTATGATGTAACTAAAGGAGAGATTTTCGGCACTTCTCTAAGGAGCCTGCAGCTTATGTTTTGCAACACTTAGTGGTGAGACACTTGGTCTCAGCAAGTTGATATAAAGCACAGAGGTTATGGTGTGTAGGTTCCCTAACGGAGAAAGTTAGATGTCTTTGAAGCCCTGTCTCTGAAAACTTTACGTGGAGCAGTAAGCTGCTTTATAGCTAGCCAAGAGGAAATAGGAAGTCTAGAGGGGTGACTAAACTTCCCTCATCCAAGAATTACAGCACTCTTCTGGGTGCATGTATGGCAAAGGTGATTTTTCTTTCTAGCAACCCAGAATCTCAGTCCTTTAGAATATTTACAAAACAACCAAGACATATGGGGCATGTCACAAGTTGTGAAGTAACTTGGCTGAAGTTAAGCAGCTGAGTAAAGAGCAGCAGAGCCAAGAATAAAATCCAGGTCTTTCAGCATCTGGTTTGTTGCCCCATCCCATAGACCCCAGTGCTTTTTTAGTTCCTGAAGATTGTTCCTATGTGACATTATCTCCAAATGAAAACTATTCTTTTTTTGCTGCGCCTCATTTATTCTGCGTGTGAAATAGCACAGTAACCCCAGAAACATTACAGGGAAGAACTTTATCTGTGCCTTTTTAATATGCTAACTACTGCAAAAACGAGATGCTTACATCTTATTTTAGATACATCATTGAGATTCAGCATAATTGTATCCGGGACAAGTCTTACCTCTAGGGGGAAAGGGTATGTATCTATTTAGATCTTCAAAAGCTAATGTCTTTGCAACACGAAAAAATGTGACAGTGGAAATAAATTGTTTCTCACCAGTTGGCGCAATAGTTGTGAATAACAACAAAAGAGCTGTTTTCCAGGTGTTGTCTATATCTCCAGCTGAAAGMAAAAAAAAAAAAAAAAAGGAGGGGAGGGAAAGAACTGTTTAGCAGCTCCCTGCTTATTTGGCATGGAAGTCATGGTTTGAAGTCAGTTGAAAAACGCATGTTAGTGATTGCTGTTGAAGTGCACTCTTTCCAGCATCTGGAAGTCCATGCTATTAATTATATAAATACTTTTATTTCCATCATGCCTGGCTGCCAGTTTGCTTCTGTCAGCTGGATGAAATTAAGTAAGTGTTGCTGTTTGTGCATTTGGAAATCGGGAGAAAATACAGAGGCAGTTAGTTTTACAAAGTTGGGTGTGGGCCACTTACACATTTCTGATGTAGTTTGTGTAGTGCCTAATTCTATTGTAAGAAATTCTTGATAAAATAAATGTGTAGGATTAACTTTCATCAAAACATGTGTGCCAGTATACTAAATGGTGGTCTAGCACTGCTGTGCAATGAAAGCTTTATCAGTACTAAGCTGAAACTGTAGGTTTGCAGCCAAATATCTCACTTGGATTCATCTGCTCTGGCAAAATAGCTAATTGCTGCAATAAATTAAAAGAGATGCTGATTAATTCTGTCATCTATGCTCTTCAACATTTGAAATTTGAAACCTATCCTTGTCTCGTTAAATTTTGGAGAATATTTGGCATTAACTTCAGCCAGAGAGGATCAAACCTTTAGATAGTGTATTTCTGATTTTAGAGTGGGAAGGTATTATTCTGTTAATATAATAGACTTCACCTTCTGAAATCTGCATTTCTTTTTCTCATTTCAAATGAGAATTAGGCAGTTTTGCCGTATGAGGCTCCTCAGATCAGTAGTGGAACACATGGAAGCTTGGTAATGACTTACCCAAATAGGTAATGTTACGCCCTCATCATTCCGGGTTAATAGGTCTTCTATAACAAAGTGACTTCAGAAGCACCTAGAAATGCGATGCACTATCTGAGAAAAATTTTTAGATTCAAACTGACATGATGAGAGAAGAAATGGAGGGTGGGCAAAGAGACTAGAACTGTATCAGCATGGAGGAAGGAAGGAAGGATAGGAGGAGACAAAAGTAGATAACTAAGGACATGAAAGAATTAATGAAGCTTGACAGGAAAGAGACTTAGAGTGAAAATAAAGTATCAGTGTATAAGGACCTTCAGAATTTAATTCTATTTTCTGGTTCTTGTGTTTAGAAAACTTACATTTAGGACCCTACCTGAGATCTGTAACAGCAACTGAGGCAGTGGCTGGAGATGAAGTTATAGCTGCTTCTGTAGAGAGATGCTGGAGTCCTCTTTGCCCGATGTAAGGGTGACATCAAGAACTCTTACACCTGAAGAAAGACTGTGGATTAACTTTTAGGACAAATTTTTCAATTATTTGTGAAATAGCACTTAAAAACAATAGTTCCAAACTCGTTATGGAAGGCTTCTGTTGGAGGGATATTGCTATGTATATATTATTTATGATCACTCGATATTAACAGATCTCCCCATTTAGGCATTCATACTGTGGCCAAGTGCATAAATAGGGATTGCATGTGCAGCCAGTAACCAGTTTTAAAGTGAGCTATCAAGCTTTTCCAAAAAAACCCTGAGCTTTTGTTGTCCCATGACCTGGAAATCTTGAACTGACATACTTATTGAGTGGGACACTTGTACAGGGGACACAGAGAATGTATTGTCCTAGTCTACAGGTTGCCCATTAATTAGGACCAGAGCAGTTTTTGACCAATCAATGGTTAGTTTTCATCCAATCTATTTTATGAAGCTGGACCCTTAGAGATTAAATGACATTGACATAATTTCAATGTAAATGTTTAAAAATGTTTAGATAAAATGCAATGCAAACAGAACGCTTGTCAACTAGTCTTATTGGAATGCTTGTCACTGTGCCTTGATTAGTGTTTTTTTTCCAAGTACAGAAGAACCATTCATAAAACTTCATATTTCTAAAAATAGAGATTAAAACGACAAATATACCTGCCAATATTCTACATAGAAATCAACTCAAGAATGAAAAGTAATGCATTTATGAATTTACATCTTCCTGACAGTCTTCAGCTGTATATCAGTCATGATAACACATGCCATATCTCCCTGAATCCCAGTCATGCATTTGGAAATTGCTGTAATTTATCAAAGCTGCAACACAAGTCAAGTTTTGGCAATATATGAGGTTTGAGGGGATCTGATCTCTATTCACAGCATGTTTCATTCAGCATCAACTGAAGACTGTGATTTTTGCCTATTAATACTGCAGCTTTCGGAACGCAAAGAAGAAATTAGCAGAATATAAATTGATAAATTTACCTGTGGTTTGGTACTACATCAAATATTCTTTTGCCTTTCCTTCTCCTATCTGAAATGGCAGTGACCCAGTAGCCTGTATTTCCTATTATAACACAAGACCTGCCCCAGTGAATCACTGCATATTTGAGAACAGACCACAAATACAGTTTTGTTAAAATAATGCATATGCTCGSAAAACATCAGGTTTGAAGAAAACCTGATCTCTTCAATATTCTGATCTAAATTTTTGGATGTGGCCAATATCTTTGCATGATGTTATTCTTTGCCTTGGTCATTCTTTTTTATTGCCTCATTTAAAGAATAAATAAAAAAAAGCACTAAGTGATAGTACAAAAGTAGCAGTTTCCTCAAGTGATCTATTTAGATGGCACAATGGGGCTGGGAAAGAATTACCTTATTTTGGAAAAATTACATGTATCGGAAAGATTCCTAGCTACCCTATCTTTACAAAGACTACCTGGGCTAACCTAAAATCAACACAAATGAGCAAAAATTGCAAAGAGATAGGGAGTTGCTCGGACCGTTGTAGGGTTTTTTTGCATGTACAAAGACATATTTTATGCTTGCTTTTTTTGCTTGCAGTCATATTTGCTTGTATAGTTTAAATATTTTGTTTTGACAATGTACTCCTTTTGTATTTTATTTTCTCTCAGGTCCAGTCCTCCATGTATACCCTTAACTTTTCTAAAGAAAGAGACTTGGTCAGTAATTGCTCTGATAGGTGCAAAGTGATCACACTGATAAATGTTACCAGGATCTATTTCATTTAATTCCATACCACTGCAACCAGATGATGGATTTCCTTACAGTGTCCTTCACTACCACTACAGAGTAGTAACTAATTTAACCTGCCACTAGATGTCATTCCTTTTTCATGCAAACATGAAAAATGCAAATTTTACTTAAAAATTTCAGTTAAAAACATAGGTTTTAAAATCAAAGAATTAATTTGCTGTATCCATACCTAAAACAATGTCTTTCTCTTCATTGTTTTCACATATGAACAGGATGTTGTAAGCTTACTGGGGACTTTCAGCAGATCCGTCTCTGCTTAAAAGAAGATGTGAAAAGATTTCATATGCTCAAGCAGCATGTTGTTCTCTGTTTTGATAGTTAGTGATTCAGGGTGGTAGAGGTTGATTCTGTTAGGTGAAATTCATGACAGTGTCGTGGTTTAACCCCAGCTGGCAACTAAGCCCCACACAGCTGCCCGCTCACTTCCCCCTGGTGGGATGGGGGAGAGAATCCGAAGAGTAAAAGTGAGAAAACTCGTGGGTTGAGATAAAGACAGTTTAATAGGTAAAGCAAAAGCCGCACACACAAGCAAAGCAAAACAACGAATTCATTCACTACTTCCCATCAGCAGGCAGGTGTTCAGCCATCTCCAGGAAACAGGGCTCCATCACACGTCACGGTGACTTGGGAAGACAAACGCCATCACTCTGAATGCCCCCCCTTCCTTCTTCTTTCCCCAGCTTTATATGCTGAGCATGACGTCATATGGTGTGGGATATCCCTTTGGCCAGTTTGGGTCAGCTGTCCTGGCTGTGCTCCCTCCCAACTTCTTGTGCACCTCCTCGCTGGCAGAGCATGGGAATCTGAAAAGTCCTTGACGTAGTATAAACATGCTTAGCAACAACTAAAACATCAGTGTGTTATCATGTTATTCTCATGCTAAATCCAAAACAGAGCACTATACCAGCTACTAGGAGGAAAATTAACTATCCCAGCGGAAACCAGGACAGATGGTATCAGAGGTTCAATGACATTTATTTTTGTATTTGTTCAGCCCCAAATCCTATTTCGCTAAAACACAGAACTGCTTTTGCTTAGTGTACATCACCTGTCTGCTCAGAACCGGTTTCCTTGCTGTCTTTTCTCACAGCCTCTCTGATCTTTTCAGGTTTCCTTTCATGGCTACCTAAACTTTGCAAAGCAAAAGCCAATGAAATTCTTCAACCTTCTTGTGCCTTGCAGGAGGCTTCATTCTGGACAGTGACAGGTGCCTGTAAAGACCTTTATTCTTTTGATTATCTGTGCCCATTAAAAAGTGTAGCTGTTTCTTTCTAATTTTTGAGATGAAGATTTCTGAAAAATCCAAACAGTCTACAGGAAAGACTCTGTTACATTTTATCTTCAATACTCACAGATTCACTTCGTAAAATATGTTTTTTATTTTTGGGGAAAAAAGATTTATACAAAATTACTTTTATTTAATTATTTTTTTAGCTGTTGTGGTGGTTTTGGCTGGGATAGAGTTAATCTTCTTCATAATAGCTAGTATGAGGCTATGTTTTGGATTTGTGCTGAAAACAGTGTTAATAATAGAGAGATGTTTTTGTTATTGCTGAGCAGTGCTTACACAGAGACAAGGCCTTTTCTGCTTAAACATCAAGTTGAATGTACACTACAATAATAATAGAAAAATGTGTTGCAATCTTTATGCCAATAATTGGATAGCCTTTAGCATATACTTCACTGCTCTAGTCACAGCCTTTCATTAAGGGTTCTGGGCAAGGATGCAGCACCAATTTTTCAAGTATGCTCTGCAGTMATTTAAATAACATTAAATGTAATAAAAATGTATTCAGTGAAGCATGACAATCTACATCCTCTGTTTTCTGTAATCTATGATCACAGCAGGGACGATGACTTTCTGGTGCTCTATGAAAGTAAGATACATTTGAAATGAGAAATATAGTCATTGTTTTAATATGTGCTAACGTATTTTGAACTGTCATAGCCTTTTAGACCACAGACAATTTACTGTTGATAATATTCTACTAAAATATTAACATGTTATGTTGTTGGTATATTAATTTCCTAACACTTCTCTTTGGTATCAAATATTGATAACTTTCCTTTAAAATTCACCTCATCTTCATTTCCATCTACTTTATCAGGCTGCAGGTCTTTTTGTTGAAAAGTGTAAATCTCTGACATATTTTTCTACCATATTATTAGAAACTCCTTCCTTTTTTTGGAGTCAGATTACTTATACAAGATCCACAATGTATCAAATTTAGTTATAATACCAAAAAGTAGATAAGCCTGTCATACAATACAAAGATTAAAATTTAAATATTGCAGAACCCTTACAGAAAATTTCTGCTGGCTGTATCTTTTCATATCTGAAATATGATTGCTCTTTTTTTTTTTTCTCCCTAGCATGAAAGAATTGCTGTTTCATTGTTGGGAAACATCTGTAAGCAACACAGAAATTGAGTTGCCTTGAGAAAAGAGAGATTCGATGAATCTCAGATTTGAGATTTGGGAAAATCTAGTTCCTCCATGGATTCCATCCTTAATGCCTAGATCTGTTATTTTGGACTCCACTTCTTGCAAAATGACCCTCATGGGTCAGTGTTCCTGTGTTTCAGTCAGAAATATGTTCTGTTAGCACACTACTGATACAAGGTGGTCTGGGTCACTGGCTGTGGTTTGGCTCCTCTTTCCCTACCAGAATGAACTCTCCCACTGAATTGTTTTACTGTAGTAGTAGTAGAAAATAGTTAATAATCTGTAGAAGTGCCAAATAAATAATGCTAGTGTGGAAGAAGTTCTGGCATGATCAGAGGTATGGGCTCTTATTGAAACATCCCATTTCGATGCAATATCTTTTTTCTCTATGCTAGAGCTGATGATAGATATTTTATGAGTCACTCACCTATTCTCTAATTTGATTTGAGTACAGACTTTTACATGAAACATAGCTTGCGCTCTGTCAGCTAGATCAATAGTCCATAAACATTCAAAACACTTGGCTGGAGTTGTCAATTACCTGGAGAATGAGGGATCAGTCCTCTGATGGCAGGTACCAGGCACTTTTGCTTATTTCATTTCTGCTAGTTGCATTACAGCACAGTTTTAAAGACTGGTCATAAGACTCCTTCTCCTATGTTCCAAGAGTACCAATATTACCACTTTCTTCCTCTTAAACGTTAACGCTGCCAGCATACGCCAGATGTCATCTCATTTCCTAAGATCAGGATATTGGTGTTTAAAATAGTTCTTGTTGCGTACCTTGCTATTTAAAGAAATTCTCTCCATACTCCCTCAGTACGAGTTAGCTTTCAAATGCCTGCTCTGTGACCATGAATTCTTTCTGTTTAGTAGTTAATGCCCTCTCAATTAATATGTGTCACACAGAGGCATTTAATAACTCATAGTACTAGTCTCTGAAGGTTTCAGGAAATTTTCTATTATCATTTGGGGTAGCAGGAACTGGCCTGAAATATTTCAAATTTTATGCACGCAGTTAAACCAAAATATCTTCTACTGATTTATAGTTGTCGTGGTTTACCGCAGCCAGCARCTAAGCACCACACAGCCGCTCGCTCACTCCCTCGTCCAGCGGTTTGATGGGGGAAAGAATCAGAAGGGCAGAAGTAAGAAAACTCGTGGGTTGAGGTAAGAACAGTTTAATATTTGAAATAAAATAATAACAACAACAACAACAACAACAATAATAATAATAAAAATGTAATGAAAAGGAAAATAACAAAGAGAGAGAAATAAAACCCCAGAAAGACAAATGGTGCAAATGAAAACAATTGCTCACCACCAACTGACCAATGCCCAGCCAGTCCCCGAGCAGCAGCCCCCCCGCCAACCTTCCCGCTAGTTTTATTGCTGAGCATGACGTCATATGGTACGGGATACCCCTTTGGTCAGTTGGGGTCAGCTGTCCCAGCTGTGTCTCCTTCCAACTTCTTGTGCACCCCCAGCCTACTCACTGGTGGGGTGGTGTGAGAAGCAGAAAAGGCCTTGACTCTGTGTAAGCACTGCTCAGCGATAACGAAAACATCCCTGTCTTATCAACACTGTTTCCAGCACAAATCCAAACCATAGCTCCACACTAGCTGCTATGAAGAAAATTAACCCTACCCCAGCCACAACCAGCACAATAGTACAGAAGAGATATTTCCCAGCATAGCTGAAGCAAAAGATGGAGTTGGCTAATTCCCTAAAACACTAATCTGGTTCCTCACTTGTGGCAAATTCATCTTTCTCTCTCACAACTAATTCATGTCATGTTGAAGTGGTAAGATTTCAATACCTTCAAAGAAAGATGCAAAAAGTAGGTTTCATTCTGTCATTACATAAAAATATATTTGGTTCCAGTGGAGGAAAAGGCTCATACAGGTAAACTATAACGATATGCAGCCCCTAAACACTTTTTCTTTTCCAATGGTTTCTCATTTCTTCTTGGAACTATGGTATAGTTGGATAAACTGCTCCTACAGGTTTTGCTTTAGTTTTCCCAAGATTTTAGCCTTTTTACCAGTTTATTTTAATTCTAAATTAAAAAAAACAAAACTGATATATGATTTTCAGACTGACTAAGTGGAGTTAGAGATACAGCCTTGTCTTCGTGCTTTTGAACCCTGTAGATGCTGGTTTTCATCTTTAGTCGACCACATTTCAGAAGAAATTTATGGCCATGTTCAGCCAATTGTTATCATGCTTGCTGAGGCATCTGTGTTTAAGAGAGCAGTGAGCGATTCAGGCTGCCTCCAGCCGAGTGGGACCGTGGTACTTAAAGGGGGCTGTGGGCATGACACCAAAGCAAGGGACCTACTGGAGGTCTTCTGAATGTGATCTTTCTCCACTCAAAGTTGTCCATGGAAGGGAAACTCAGAATACAGACTCTGTTTCCCAGGAAATCCTAGTGGAGGCATTAAGATTTAAACAACAGTGACTTCCGTGGATTGCATATCCTCTTTTTAACAGTAAAGTTACTGTATTCTAAAAAAAAAATAAAATAACCTTAATTGAGCTATGTGCTAGGTATTTTGTCTATCAGCCTTATTCCTGCAGTCACCAAACAGGGGAATGCAGAGTACTGCATGTGTTTTCTCCAAAAATGTTAGGGGGTGCACCATTTATAAAGGCTGAGAAAAATGTGTAAAGGACCTGACAGGCTGGCTAACAGGGCAATGTAAACTGCTAATCTCCGTTCTGAATGTGCATGCTATAGTAGGATCCAGCATCCATCCTCGGTGCTGTGGTGGCTGGTCTGAATGTGACCTTTAGATACTGAGTGTTGAACTATGTATCTGCATGGACAGCTGCAGACACTCCTGATTGCTGTGCTCTGAACTGGCTGGATGCAAGCCAGGTCTGTGCAGAAACAGTATAGTCGCATTAGTATAGCGCTGAGTTGGAACTAATAAGCCTTGGTAAATCTGCATGCGTTTCATACTCCTAAGTCCCTAATTCATTCTTAAAAACAGGATTTTTTACCCGGATCAACATACATGCTTAAGAGTTATGAAGGCCATTTTGTATTGTGGTGATCCTTTCAAAACTATTTTTTGAAAAAGGACAGAAGAATAAATTACTTACCGTGATATAACTAACTCTTGATCCTGAATAATCACGGGAGTTTGCAAAATAGCTCTGTAATTAACATTATTGGATTAATATTGTTGATTTAAGTTCTTAGAAATACTGAGCATCACATTCCTAATAAATCTAACAGTATTGGCTTTAGCCACATACATTACTCATGAAAAATATAGCTCTGAGATTTAAGAAAATTAATTCCTCTGCAGTTCTGAAATAGAACAGTGATTTTTCCTCCAATCAATAAATACAAATAACAGACATTATTAGCATTACTCTGAAACTGCACATTCTTTACTTCATTTTAGCTGGAGGTCTTGCACAAGCTTGTTTTATTTAATAAAACCAGATGAAGTTGTTTTTAACATCTAGACAAGCTAAACCTGATGTGAAATGACTTTCACAGTTTGGCAGGTGGACTGTAAATTATGAAGATGTGAGTACACAAAGGCAGTACTGTAGTTAATTTAAACAGTTTTTAAAGCAAGTCAAGTTTTTGATAACACGAGGGAGACGAAAATGAATATTTCTTGAGCAGAATGCCATATCAGCATGCTTTTTATCTTTGGTGTAGGCCATTGACTGTAAAATCATCAATCTCACATAGCGTTTATAGTCAATATGTTGAAGAAATTAAAACATTCCAGTTTAGAGAAGTAACGTGTAGATTACCTGAACAGATGAAATGCTACAGTTGTGATTTATCTATGTCTTTTAGAGTTTCATTTCTACTTCTTGCAAGATACTAAATATTGCTTCAAAGCATACTGCTATCATAAGCACAAACATTTTGTAGTCTGTAAAAGACCAGTTATTATTTTGTAACTTAACACAAATCAGCAGTTTTTATGCATATTGCATACTACGCATTTGTTATCTGTTCTTCACTGAAACAGATTTGTAGGGTTGTTTTAGCCAGTATCTTCACTGGTATGATCTTATTAAGTAAGTGGTTTGKTTTTTTTCTTTTTTAATTTCAAAAGTTATCTGAAGCAAGAACCATCAACTCCTATAGTTATAGGTGACCTTTTATATTTATCGTATATAGAGAATTATTACAACATTTGTTGTGTTGTGAAGTCCTATCATATACAATATCAATGCAAAGACAGGTTTGAATGAAATTCAGTTACAGTCTGCGAAAAGATTCTCTGGGAGGATTTCATTTCATCTGACTTTTGATGCGTATACTGTGGATGTGTATATCTGAACTGTTCATCCTAAGCTTCTTTTACAGTTGATGAAAAGAAAGAGGCACTTCCAGGTGTGATTCATGTAACTGTTTTTAGATATCTACTTTGGCATGAGATAAACTGCCATCAGAGTGTCTATTTATGTTCATTAACTGTGAAGGCAGCAAAATCAGTAGCTCAAATGTAGACATTTGCATTTGGACATGGGTCCAGTGGGCTTTGGATTGGGTCTTAAAAATGTGCCAGCTCGAAAGCAAAACCGCCTCAGCATACTGATACTACAGACAGCAAGAACACTCAATCACCCACAAGTTCTCCAGAAATTTCTGTGAGAACAGCTACATGTTTTGTTTGACGTTGAGCTAGATGATTATAACGGGTCTTTTTGACATTAAGATTTGCAAATCTGGAAAGATCCCTTGTAGACAATTGCAAGAACTTTCTAGGTTCCTTTGCATCAGCATGTGGCAGAAATGGTCCTTTGTGAATCTGCCTCAGTTTTACATTTGTGAATTGTGTGGGATGTTAACGGTACTGCTGCAATCAGTCGGTCTCATGTAATGAGGCCTTTGTGTTCCTCTGACTGAATTCCTCTTTGTGTGGGAACATGCCTTTTAGGAAAACTTTAAATTTTGGTTTTAAGTGTCGCTGAAGGACAAAGCTCAGTCCACAAGTGCATATCCTTTGCCTTAGCAGAGCATGGGTGCTTTCTGCCCCAACTATAAACAGACTAAGAAGCTGGAAAACAAAAAGGGGAAAGGAAGGAAGCTGATCATAAAGTTTCTTATGCTTTCCACTTTGCAGGGTAGATACAGCCTTAGAGTCTCAGTCAGTAAGAAGCATAGTGTATGTGCGGTAACTGCTTTTTCACTCAGTCACTTAACTTTTTTTTGGCAATGGTTTAAACCTCAGCCATACCCTTCCATAACTGACAGAAGGTGTTAGAGGCTACCTCGCTGCCACTGAAGCCTGTAGTACAACCACTATAGATTAAAGGCACATAAGGCAGTGCAGAACTGAGCCCAAAGGAAATCAAAGGAATTTGCTTCTTGAGCTTTTCTCTTTCAAGTCTGTTTAAAATAAGTCTTTGATATCTCCATATTTAGGTACACAAAATTTTTTAATCAGATCACATCATTATTTTTCTAAGTAGTTAAGAATAGAAGCTATTATACTTCTCTATGTAGAGAACATTTATTATGCAGTAACCATATGTAGGCTGTGTCTTTGAGAAAAGAGATTTTAGTCTACAAAACTAAGATAATGTTTACTGAATTCAATTCCTAACCCCTTAACTTTGCTTTATTCTGAACGAAGGTGGCATGCAATATTTCTGTCTTAGTATAGTAGTTTTTCACAGTGTTTTTAATTATTATCATCATAACTAAATCCCACCCTTCCACCTTGCAGAGGTATAGCTGGTATATAAAAGGAAGAGAATACAAGCTCCAGAGCTTTTTCTACATGACAACTAAAGTACATGGTACACTGGTTATAATTAATTCCAGTCTGGAAGAAATGTTAGATGAAAAGTTAGGGCCACATATCCCTAAAATGTCAGGCCTAGCAAATCAACAGATATTTCCCAGGTATTGCTGAGAGTAGGTTTAACCATGACGATATCAGAGAGTAGTGCCAAAATTTTTCCTTCTTCTGTCAGTAGCTATCAGCAAATATCTCATGATACATTACAATATGTATTGCAAAGTACGTATTATTCCATTATTATTCCATTATTATGCCATTCATACTATTATTCCATCCTTTCTTTACAGAATGTGGAACTCTAAAATGTAAGAAAAATAACAAAAGGTGTGAAAATTTAAGAATTTTTGGAGTATTCAAATTCCCTCAGAGATCAATAATTTTGTAAATAATAATGTAAGGGTCAAAMCAGCCAATAAACAATATTGCTTGAAAAGTGCTGAGTTAGCTCAGAGGTCCTAGCAATATACTGTACACTTTTTCAGTGGTTCACAATAAGTCTGCAAAGCGAGTCACCAGAATGTGGCATAAATAAAGCAGATTAGATGCTGTTTCTTTGTGGCATGGATCACAGACTTGTGTCATTGATAGCCTTCTTCATGTTAGCGTGCTACCACGGTAAAAAAGAAAACAAGCATAGACCAAAAAGAATAAAGAATGAACATTCATCTTCTGAAGAAGTGGTGTTAATATTTCCAGGTCACTTTGTTTAAAAAGAATAGGTATAGGAAAAGGTAACTGGTACCAAGCCATTAACCTTTCATTTCAACAAGGACTTCTCTTTAGTCCACAGGAAAGTTTTGCATAAGCTCCCACTGACTTACCTGGCATAAAGAAATGTATAAAAAAAAGTGGGAAGTCCTATTTTAGTTTATAGTGTAAGTCKTCTACATTCTCAGGTGACAGGAGAGCATGAAATCTGTCAGCATAGTTCCAGAAGAATATACATTTCTGAATTCATTGGGAATTGTACCTCAAAATGTGGTCCTTTCAGATACCACAGAGAGAGAGAGATAACACCAAATTGCCTACTATTTTCTCAACTGCCTGTGACATTTAGGGTAATTCAAGTTGATGCTTAACTTTAATTTTTAATTTCAGAAAATCAGGAAGATTTCTTCATCTGAGTATGAAAGCAGAATAGGAAATACTTTCCATTACAGAAATCCTGCCTGTACAAACATTAAGAGTTGAAATGCAGCTGCTAAACTGGCTCTAGGCTAAACCTATGAAGGAAACAAGGGAATGAAGTTTGTCAGAGTCATGTTTTCTCTACAGTGATCCAGTTGCCACAGACTGACAGGAATTATTGATCTCACCTAACTTGAGCCATGTAAATGTTAGGCATATAGCACTTTTCCTGGCTTCTTCTATATTCTGAGAAGAGATGCTGACCCCTCAGGAGGACGCTCCGTCCAATTCTGACTTAGATACCTGCTTGGGTGTTGATATTCATGACTTCTTCCGTCTGAACTGTTGAGCTGGCTATCACACATGAAGGGCATTGCCTATTCTTCTCCAAGTACCTTTSAATAGGGAGAATGACCAGACTTTCAGTGCAACTGATGAAATGGGCTTTCTTAATGTTTTGAAAAAGAAAAGTTTTTTTTGAACTTACAGTACATCCTCTTCATCTTCACTACGTAAAATCCAAATTCAGTTAAGATTGAAATGCAGGGAACTAGGAGTGAATTTGTCTAGTAAAGCCACACTAGGGCAAGTGAAAACCTACATTAAGAGAAAGTATGACGTGTGAAACCTACATTAAGAGAAATTTTAGCTTCCTTTTTTTCTAGCACTTGGCGTTGCACTTTTTATTGGACTTAGGTAGAACATTCAGCTTAAGTGAATTTTCTGTTTTTGAGGCCTAAATGAATAAAAAGATGATATTGCAAAGTAGCAGAAGTCGTCTCTTTTTTTTACAAAGTTTCACGCTAGTTTGTGTGAGTGTTATATATTGGGACTAGTAATTTCTCCTTTTCCTCCACTCAAGCAATAACAGTGACAATAAAAACAGTCTTGAAAGTTTCAAAATCCCATTTATCCACTCTTGAAAATAAGTCTTAGGCTTTTGAATTACTCAGGCATATTTGAAAATATCAACCTTCCTTCTCACACATTTTTATTCTTCTTTGGTTACTCAGAATCCTCTAATTGTTCAAAAAAAAGCACATTTGCAGTATAGCATATACAATTTTTTTACTCTGTTGTCTGTAATTCCCAGTTGTGGAACTGAGAAACATATATGGATAAATACAGTGCATGGATATATTCAGTATATAGATACATATACTCAGAAATTTAGTTACTGGAAGAAAAGTATTCAACCTAGTTCCAGTAGATATTGAAACAGTACATATTTAAGGGGAGAGAAATTAAAATCTAAATTCACAGCTCAGTGGAGAGCATCCATGTGTACAACAGGTAAGTTTAGAGTACCCAATTAAGATTCCTAAATGCTTTGTATTTATCCGAAATAAAGGTCCTAGTGGGTCTAGGGCAGAGAGTTTCTTGTTCCAAAAAGAGGCATATCAGCAGGTATTAGCTAGCTGAAGTGTCACATTGGCACTAGCACAAAGACCTCACTTGTTTGATGGTCAGGTTCCATAGCATGTTAAGCCAGATTTTTCTGGTCTTAAAGATCCTCTTATGAATTGTCTGGCTGTTCATTGGTGGTAAGGTTAAAGAGAGATAGTACTTGTCAACTTGTGAATTACTTGGACAGTGTACATCAGTTTATCCCCTGATAGCCACCAAAGAATCTTTAAGATGACACCATCACTAGAAAATAATAATCACAARTACATATTTTATGTTCATGTTTTGATATTCAACTGAAAGGCACTACGGCATTTACAATCTGTCCACAGTTACACAAAACCAGGAGAGTTTATTGCTATTTTAGGACCTGGGAAGCTTCAGGCATAGACAACTCGAAAAAGGAGCCACAACAGTCCAAACAGATTTGTAACAAATTTGGGAGATGAAAAAAAGATGTGTCCCCACAACACAGTCATGTAGCTCATAGCTGATTTTAACATATGAAGTTATCTCACTGTATTTTGGCTTTTTCACAGTTCCAAAGGAAGGGGCTAGTGACTGTGGTGAAATGGTGAATCAGGGCATGATAGTCTTTTTCCAGCTTCTTCCATGAGGAGAGATATGCACCCAGTTTAGGGTATCCTTCTCAGCCTGTTGGTACAGCTGTGTTAACGACACGTGTGAAGAAGGCAACCGGTCATCCACCCACCTTCTTTTCCTCTCCCTTCCTGCTTCCGCTAATCCTTCTAGCTGCACAGGCTTTCCACTTCACACTGGTGCTTGCTTTAAGGCAATTAGCACAGGAATATAAAGAAGTCATTTGTGTCTACTGTTTTGTTGTTGTTTTTTGTCTACTCCATCATCTTTAATTTATTTCTTTTTTTTTTTCTGGGAACAGAACAGATTAATCTGAAAGAAACGCCCCAGTAAAACTGGGCTAAGGAGAAGTATTATCCCCTAATGGTCCTTAATGTAGTATAGCTTAGTACTAATTACTCATTACTCAGGAATCTGGACTGCATTCAGTGCACATATTAATTCCCATTACTTCTGTGCTCTTAAGGCATACCACTACAGGCATTAAGATTTAAAGTTTTTTTTCTCTTCTGTTTTGTCTTTTCATGGACTTATAAAAGGACCAATAGGTTTAATGAGTTACAAGCCATTGGAAATAATCACAGCATTTCTTCTGCACTTCATCTCCTTCCAACTAAAGTTGATTTTGGAACACTAGCCACATGCATTAGAACCCAGGCATTACTTTATCTCACCATTTTATTCTTCAAAATGATAAGTACACTTCAGATATGACTGTGTTTCTGACTGACTTTTTAAGAATATGAATTTCTGATGATCATTTTCTGACAAGCCTATAAAGAACCTTACTTTGAAGACTTTAATCTGTGTTAAATTAGGATTAAGTCAACCAATGAATTTAGAAGCTACTAAGAAGTTCATGTGGCAGACCTGCAAATGAGGAAACTGCAGAAGCCTCCACTCCTTAAACATGGGATGATGAAAAATTGTCAAATCCACAGTTAATATTAAACCCAGTATTGGCTTAATATAAAATTTAATGCTTGATTTACAGATTCATTACATATCAAAGCTAAAAGAATGAAGGAATGAATCTATAAATATCCTTGAAAAAGAACTGAAAGATCAGTTGACAGTTTGGTGGTGCTGCTAAGTTATTAGGGTAACAAAACTAAAACCCAATTTTTGAGAGTTTTATAAGGACCTCATGATAATGAGTAACTAGAGAATGAAAATGGTACATAGAATTCAGTGTAAATGAATATAAAAAATGTGAAAAAGCTCTTAAATGTCTAGATACAATACTAGACCATGAACTAAATATTTCCAGTTAGGAAAAAGAACTACAGTATTTCAATGGAAACATACCATGCTGAGCAGGGGCCAGCAAAACAAACTGAATCAGAAAAAGTGGACAGAAAACAAACCAGAAGATGTCATTCTACCACTGTAGAAAAAGAATGTCTGCATCTTGGGTACTGTTCGCACTACTGCTTCCCCAGACAAGGATGGCAAAGGTGGTCAGACAGACAGACTGGCTTCAGTGTGAGGAGTGGCTAAGGGGATTGCAGCATTTAGCCTGGAAACTTTTGGGTTGATGAAATTATTTGTTAAGCAGAGCTTTATTTTACTTGCTTTTATAATGTGTCTAACCTATAGGGCAGGTGCACTGCATGGCATGCCCCATAGTCCTGCTTCCCAGATCATCCAGATAAGGAAAGCTTCTGGAAAGTGTTTTTACTCCTGTCCTGCCTATATACATTATTTTCTGCCATTGGAAATCACTTGAAGTGGGGCCAGAGGACACGTGAACACTCTGACCACAGTCGGGATGTATGTCAAAATGACACCTGTATGCACACCCAAGTCAGGACCTCTAAGGCCCTGCCATGTCCCATACGTGTATATATGTAGCCTGATTTAATCTGACTCCTGAAAGGCACTAAAGTTTTTTGGGGGGGCTACATAAAGTGGCCTTATAGCAGTATCCTAATTCAATCAGCTAAGGTTGTTGTCCAAACAGATGTAGTATGATAATCCCCTTCCCAGAGTCTGATCCAAAGCCTATAAAAAAAAAAAAAAAAAAAAAAAAAAAATGGAAAAAAAAAAAAAAAGAAAAAAAAACCAAAGAGAATTTTTTTTTTTTTTTCAGGTTTACTATGTTTTCCAGGCTGATAACTTGAAGGAAAAGGAAGATGGAAACAATATTCTTCATGGGTCAGAATAAACCATTACTTACAGGCAGTTTTCTTATGAAACTCTTCTTGAAATAGAGACCACTAAGTCAAATGTAGCATTTCATTCACACTCTATGTAGAATCATCTTATTTCTTTCCTGTGGTGTTTTTCCTGAAACTAGGCAAAGAATAGCTTACAGACCTCAAGGTGATTTCAGACCCATAAAAAATTAAGGAGCAGGAACGTCAGAGCACAGGAGATAATCCTGTGGTAAAGAAACCAGAAAACAGTCCCACCCACAACATCTCTTTATTTTCAGAGAGGTGTAACTTGTTCATCTATTTTGCAACAAATACGAAATTCCTTTTCTCTCCTGTTGACATTTCTATAAGCTCATTTCTGCATACTGTTTGTAAACAAAGTCTTATTTTTTATGTAAGAAGACATGCAGTAAATCTCTCCTTCACTTTAAAAGCCCTTTCACTTCATTGTATTTAGAAAACCTACACTGAGCTGTGACTGAAATCTACGGGAGCTTTACCATTTACTTAAAGGAAAGCAGGATTAGGTCCTTATTGATTCAGTGTGATTAATATGTATGATGCTTCTGGAGCTAGTGCAGCCTCTTCAGACTTGTTTTTATAGCTGACTGTAGGAATAGAACAACAAAGATCTGCATTTCTTTGCATACCACGCAACAAACATTACGTCCATCAAGTTTTCCTTTTGTATTGTCAGATCTAAACAGAGCTCTTTTGATATGAGATTACTGATGCTGACATTAGCTGGTCATTTATAAAAACAACCTTAATGTACCTTTAAAAAAAGAAAACAGTGCATGGCTTCAATTCTGAATAGAAGAGTAATCGTTCTGTTTTATCTGTATGCCAGAAAGCACATTTCCAACCTGCTTTCACGGAGGGGAATTTGGTGATGTGTGTTACTGCCCTGAGGCCTATTTTCACATACTGTACAGCTCTGACTATGAAGTGTTGTACAAAAATATTTAGTTTTGCAGTGCCTTAAGGGACTTACTTTTAATGGAGTCAGTCGGGAATGCTCTGTATTTCTCCATAAAAAAGGCACAGTTTTTCTGAGTTTATAAATAGCTGCGGATCTCTTTTATTAAACATTATACTTACCATAGAAACATGAATTTCTATGGTTTGGTAATTGTTTCAGATTTAGATACTTATGATGCATCCWGTCATATGGTATGTCTCTGTATCATTCTTTTGTGTGATTATTAATTATATTCCACTGTTATTAAAGTAGTATAGATGCAAGCATCTAGTTTGATTCAGAATTATTAAAGATTACACTGATTTTAGAATTTCTAAACCAGCTAGCTTTTCTTTGATTATTTCATGCATTTCGTCCTGAAAATGGAACTATCTTGGACCTAAAAGTTTCATGAATAAGTACCCAGAATTTTAATCCTTGAATATACTTTTTAGCTCTTCTGGGACTGAACTGGAGAATTCTCAGGTGTGGCCTCCAAAACCACTTCTGGTGCTTCATCCTTACAGGTTATAACAGAGTTCTTGCAAGAAGGGGTTTTGGTTCTATTTCGCTATTTCCAAATCTGATTTGATGAAGGTAAATAAATACATGAGGTTTAAAGATAATTCAGCTAAAATCAGGTAAATAGAGCTTTTTATAGCACAAGTGGAAGTTGGTATGATCAGGGTGCTCAATACTATTATTTGTTATTATGGAAGCCAAGCCTTCATTGTGTCATTCTTGTCTTTTACCAAAATAACTGCTGAAGCCAACTTAGGCAGGTTTCTTTGAGTGCAATTCAGTAAAGTCATGTGGTATAAGGGAATGCAGAACCAGATCTAATTCCACGGTGAGCTGCAGACCCACTATATCCTGCTAGGCTTTTATTTCACATTGATTCTAATCTAATAGCTTTTGCAGATAAAGCAATGACCCCATTTGATTTCAGGTTGTATTGTACTGGGGCCCTGACCCTGGTGACTTTTGCCAGGCGGAAATTCCAGTATCACTGCATCACCCTACAGACCCCACAAGATGCCCGCTAACATTTGTTAAATAGGGAGTTGTTAAATAGGGATTTGTTTCCTAACAATTTTCATTAAAATTTACTCTGATAATACTGACTATAGTTATTAGCTAAGCTTCTGGGTAGTGTGAACAGGTGGTGTCCTCAATCTGCTCCAAATGTATTCTAACACACCATGGACCAGATTGCAATACTCTCACCCACACTGAGAGCACACTTTTTTTCTACACATGCTCTTTGTCCACTGGAACTTCTTGTGGAGTAACATGCCATAGTGTTTCATAGCCTAAGTGTAGAAGGGCTTGGCCTATATGGGGTGCTGGTATTTGGCTTTTTGGCTAGCTGCATGAATAATGATGCCTTTTCCTGCTGTATTCCTCTAAATTTGTCATTATCCCTTTTCCCTCCCTCATTCTTAAGAGTGGATGAAACTAAGGAGCCTTACGCAGGACTATAATGGCCGCTTATAGGCTGAGCAACCCTGCACACCTATCATTTAAGGGTTGATACGTCTGCTACCCATTTATAGGTATACACCACTTACCGCTGTGGAGTGCTTCTAACTTTGTGGGTTTTTTTTGTTTTGTTTT
>JAYKAV010000156.1:1797437-2002458 GCA_035582835.1 Phoebastria nigripes | reverse complement strand
TTTTTTTTTTTTCTTTTTTTTTTTTTGTTTTCTTTCGACTTATTTCTTTGAACTCTCTTCTGCCAGACAGTATTTGTGTAACTTTCAATTTCACTTTTGCAGTTTCTCAGGCTCACATTCTATATTTTCTTTTGATGTAAAGGAATAATAGTAGGTTGTTAGTAGAATATTGTTTCAGGCTTATTAATATGTATGATGCTTTTTCTTACCTCTCTTTTTCACTTCTGTGAAATTTACTTTTGTAGTTACTTTTTGGCAGGCAAAGAAAGGGATGGCATTGTTACCAAATCTTTGGAGTAGTAGCAGAGAGTGGAGGAAAATGTTAATGTGGAAAATTCAAGTGTAGAATCACAAAATCTGAAAGAGAAAGGAGAAATAATATGGGAAAAAATATTAAATGTCTGTTGATCTTTGCTAGTGATACTGGAATAAAATGTGAAACATATAAGGGGATTTGAGAAACTGAGCTATGAAAGATGGTACTGAACAACAGTTAGGGGAAAGTGGCTCGTTATTTTGGGACTGGAGGAAACATCAGAATGCAGCATTATGAGATGGAGAACATAATACTGAAAGTACAGCTTTTCTCCTCTGAGAAAATAAAGATTAAGGAACTGACATAGGTAAGATGGGGAAGAGTGGTGAATCTGTCTCATCAACAGAAGGATTACGAGGCTAACAGGTAGACTTCATTTCCCATGACAGGGGATAGAACACAGTATGGAATAACATATTTTGAGCTAAGGAAGATATATTACTGGGACAGGTAAAATTTAGACTGTGATCTTAACCTTACTTGCTGTGATTACAAAAATCTTCAAAGCATTTTATTCTGTACAGATAAGATGGAGATAAAGCAGGGACCTAAGTCTGAAAATGATGTGCTAGGATTACATACACTGAAATGGAACCATTAGATGAACAGAGCAAGACATTATACAATTTATACTGGCTTTATAAGTTAAAGCATAGACTGATTAATCTCCACTTGTGCCAAATAAATAAACTTTAGTGTTATTAGGAGTCAGCTACTAAGTGACAGTAAGGTTGCATTCCTGAATCTAAAAGTAAAGATAGACAAAGCATTGAGTTCAGAAAATTTGAGGCATGGAAAAAAGTTAATAGCCTGAAGTGTCCTATCAATAACCATGATGAAAATCTGGAGTAATCCAAATTAATGAACCTTTGTTAATATTATACTTCTACCAGAAATATTAAAATCAAACACTGCATCTCTAACCATGTTGCTGGTTTTGATCCAGCTTTATTAATAAGGATTTACTTGGATCATAGTCGAAACCACTGCTGATATAAGTGGAAAAGTACTAAATAATTTGAAAAAAAATAATGGAATGATTTAGAGGGATTTACAACTAGTGCAGTCTATACTTTAACAATATTCTAGAAATAAAGAAATAATAAATTTAGTTAAAAATGAAAGCTTTCCATAAAAGAGTAGGAGGTCTTTGTAGAGATCTTTGGAGTCAGTCACATATTCCTATTTGTATGTTTGTCATGAGGCTGGAAATGATAACTAATATCAGGGTAGATCTAAAGATCTAAATGATGTACTGCATTCTCTGCCAGGATATGAGCTGGCATACTGACTTTGGTTATGACTTTCTGCGGTGGGCTGACCCCAGTCAGCAACTAAGCACCCACCAGCTGCTTGCTCAGTTCCCCCCACAGCAAAATGAGTGAGAATAAGAGCAAACTTGAGAAAAACTCATGGGTTGAGCTAAAGACAGTTTAATAGCTGAAGGAAAGAGAGAAAAAAAAGAGTGATGCAAAGGCAATCACTCATCAGCTCCCACAAGCAGACCAATGCCCAGCCTGTCGCTGAGCAATGGCTAGTTTGGAAAAACCAAATCCCCAGTTTCTTTGTTGCTGAGCATGATGTAATAAAGCTTGGAGTATCCCTTTGGTCAGTTTGGATTAGCTCTCCTGGCTGTGTCCTGTCCCAATTTCCTGCCCAGCCCCAGCCTACTTGCTGGTAGTGGGGCAGAGTGAGAAACAGAGAAAACCTTGATGCAATTGCTCAGTAATAGCTAAAACATCATTGATCTGTATCAACACTGTTTAGGCACAGATTCAAAACAGCATCATACAGGCTGCTGTGAAGAAAGTTAACCCCATCCCAGCCAGACCCACAACACTCTCTCATCACAGGAACTATAGAGTTTGAAATGTGTAATGGCAGTGGTATTCATCTGAGCCATAAAAGGCATGGACACCAATGAAAGTTATTACCAATGACAGTCATTATCATTCAAAAGATATTCTCGAAATACTTAATGCCAAATGGCAACTCTTAGGAGAATTGGATACTAAAAGAGCTATAAACATAGCCCTTCAAGTGTTTTTAATATTCTGCTCAAATTTCATTTTGTCCCTTTCATCTTTTCTTCCTTGGAAGATATGTCTTGCTGACATAAGTAGTCTTACGTGCCACATGCAGGAGGATAAGGGATTAACATGGGAGATCTAACCAATCTTCCTGAAATACCTATCCTTGACTGCCTGCTCCCTCCTCCTGCTGGAGCTTACTGCGCCCTGAGGAGGGGAGACAGAACAAAGTGCCTGCTTGTGCCGTAGCCATAGGGTGCAGAGTCTGTCATCTATCTTAAAACCATCTCTGCATGCCACTTAAGTTAAGCTGCAGGATGGTGTACAGACACACCCGAAGCACAAGCACAAAATCCTTCCAGCTGACTCTATTGCAGGGGGAGTAATTTCTGAGAGAAAGAGCCAGAGAGTCCTTGGACTGACACCTTAGGTTTCACAAGTGCTTTTCTGTCTGTGCCCCTGTATAATATGTTAGAGTAATCATTAAGTTATCCTCACTTTCTTAGTGATCAAAATGGCTTGGAAAGCATTACGGGCTGTTTAATAACACCCCAAAAAGGGTGATTTTCAATGCTTATGACATCTATTAATTTGTAAAACAAATGATGCATCTCTTATAGCTTTGCATCTCTTCCTTCATCAGCTGAATGATTAAAGTTCGCATCAATTCTACTATGGTAAACAGGCAAATCAAATCTTTACCTATACTGGAACAAACAAGACAACTTTTGTCCTTGCCTGAAGGGACAATGTCACTGCCTCGAGCTTGCATCTATCATTACCATCAGTTAATTTGAATGAAGAAAAGCTTTAAATGCCCTCACTCTGATTTATCATTCAGGACTTCTTCAAGCATTAATACAACTGTCAATCATTTCAGTCCTTCAAAAATGTTTATAAAAACTATTATAAGTATTCTGTAGGGTTCAACAGCAGGAGGTAGCGAGTCCCTTCTGTGTGTTGACATTTGAGCTTTATCTCAGAAATGCTTTCTCAAGCTCCTTCTAATCTCATTTTCTGTGTTGAAATAATGTCATCTTTCTCTTGGAGAGGCAGCTCTCAGCTACTTCAGTTACAGATATTCCTAAAAAGTTCTGATAAACAAAGAAATAAAAGCATAACAATACTTTATCTAAAACAATTATTTTTAAAGTGTATTAATAAAACAGCTCTGCTATTTAATGTAATAAAGTATTTAATTTTGATATTATTTGTCAAAATATACAGAATTCAAAGTTCTTGGTCCTTAAAGTCTTAAAACCATGA
The DNA here is from genome assembly GCA_035582835.1 of Phoebastria nigripes. Taxonomy (NCBI): domain Eukaryota; kingdom Metazoa; phylum Chordata; class Aves; order Procellariiformes; family Diomedeidae; genus Phoebastria; species Phoebastria nigripes. Next base: position 1,998,846 of record JAYKAV010000156.1, on the reverse strand, counting down.
CTTTGGGTCAGTGAAGTCCAAAGAGCAAAGGTGTGAGCTTTCTCCAACCACAAAAGAAAACAGCACACTTTCAGTGGCATTTTTTCACTGCCTTTGATTTGTTGTGGATAAATATCTTCTTTCTTTTGGGATGTAAAAGAAGGCTGCTGAAAGAATAGTATGTGATGGGAAACTATGGGTGAGTGAAACAGCAACCAGCTGTGGAAATGCTAGCTGCTGGGAAAAGGCAGTTACCATACAAATTTAATTCCCATTCTACATAGGCCAAAAATCACCTCTGGAAATTATACCCTGTGTGTAAACTCTGTGGGTGTTCACATATACACATAAAATTGAGCAAATGAGACTTGCTTACAAATGCCAAATCATCCTACTGTAACCTTAGTGGTTTATAAAGAAATGTTTGATTATAATCCTGGAGTGGATTTCTAAGAGCAGAGAACACTGAAAGCTGTTTTGAGCAACCTTTAGCCTCTATTTGTAGTATTCCAAAAATGAAATGTCATACATATCAACATCAAAACCAGCACTTCAACAGGAAACCCACTTTACCATAAAATCCACCATAACAATCTGATTTTTTTATCTTTTATTTCCACTTTAAAAATATGGAATAACTGCATTTTGTAATAGCAGTGTAACAATGATAAGTTTCAAGATATAAAGAAAGAACGAGCTGTATAAAGTAGCAGTATCCTTTACTAGACCCATGGCTGTAGCTGGAAGAAAAAAGACAAGGTTTCAGGCACATAAGCCCTCCAGATGTAGGTCAGATGTAGAAGCAACACAGTTCAGACTAAGTATAGGCTGGGAATAATTACTCTCAGTTTAACTTAATTATGTTAATAAGACAATCCAAGAAGAAAAGTAGGTGTTTCGTACCTATGAGACATAAAGGCATGACAGCAAAGGGAAGAAACAATGTTTGGGTCACTGTGAGACAGACACACACATCACTACCTCCTGCAGCTGGAAGCAACACAATTTATAACATGCCATGAAACCAGTGTTTCTACTAAATCCACTATTTTTGGTGTCCAGTGGAATAAAGAATTGTAGTTCCCACCCTCTTCTTCTGAGGCTGAAGTTGTTTTGAGTTTATTGCTCTTCCTTGAAGATCAGGACTGAGAGGTCAGAGATGGTATGGTTGTTTAGTGGCAAGTGTTCCTCCTATTGCTAACCAGAAGTTTCTGTCCTTTATTGCCTGTCTGTGAGTTTATTCTGCTTTGCAGGAGTTGTTTGGTTTCATCCACAAAAGACATTTGATGCATCAGATGAAGTATTTCTAAAGTGTGAACACAGAGACTCTGACTGCTCTTTTAGGGTTAGAGTGGACACCCTAGTGATACTGGATATGTGTTGAACTAAAGCGAGACAAAGAATTTTAACTTTCCTTCTGTTTTTTCAGCCCACTGGTATGAAATTCAAAATAACATGTATAAATTATCCTAGTTCCAGCATATCCCACTCTTTCCGGTAAATAGAAGTACTTTACTCATTATGTATTTCTGCAAACAAGGCTGACAAGTTTTGTATACCTGTTTTCATTTGAGTTATGTGGTATTTTGCTTCTGCTGTAGTGTTGTATATTCAGCCTGAATTTGCTTTGACCATTTTCTCCATTAGTTGATCTATAACATTAAATTTTAAGGAAAATTCTTGATACTTACTAAGCAGTAAAGCCAAAGGGGGGCTGGTTTATGATCACTGATGTTAGGCTTAAAGCATTTCTATAAACGGAGTTATTCTTCATTGGGAATGCCACAACCAGCACTTTTTTCAAAAGATAACTTAGAATAAAAAATTTTATAATTCTACCATTTATAAATACTAAAAAATAAAGAACTTGCTGCACATGAACCTTCTGATTGCCGTGCTAAGCCAAATAAGTGCCATTTTCTCTTTCAGAATCATATTTCATGCTGACTATTGAACAGTCATATCAATACTTGAGAGGAAATAACACAGGTGTGTGAAGAATTATTTAAATGCAGTAAAACAGGAGTTGTGTACTGAAGTAAATGAGAGAAAGCATGAAGGAGACATATTATTTCTTAAAAATACATACTATCTAATCATATTGACCTAATAGTTAAATGAATTAGCAATTGAACTTCTTTCCAAGAGAACGAAAGAGGACACCTAAAAAAGAAGTATTGCAAAGGAGAACCTTGGGAGATTTGTTAGAATAGAATAGAATAGAATAGAACAGAATAGTTCTAGTTGGAAGGGACCTACAACGATCATCTAGTCCAACTGCCTGACCACTTCAGGCTGACCAAAACTTATAGCATATCATTAAGGCCATAGTCCAAATGCCTCTCAAACACTGACAGGCTTGGGGCATCAACCACCTCTCTAGGAAGCCTGTTCCAGTGCTTGACCACCCTCTCAGTAAAGAAGTGTTTCCTAATATCTGATATGAACCTCCCTTGACACAGATTTGAACCATTCCCATGTGTTCTATCACTGGATAGCAGGGAAAAGAGCTCAGCACCTCCCTCTCTACTTCCCCTCCTCAGGAAGTGGTAGAGAGCAATAAGGTTGCCCCGCAGCCTCTTTTTCTCCAAATTAGACAAGCCCAAAGTCCTTAGCTGCTCCTCATAGGACATGCCTTCTAGACCTTTCACCAGCTTTGTTGCCCTCCTCTGCACACATTCAAGGACCTTCACAACCTTTTTAAATTGCAGTGCCCAGAACCACACACAGTATTCAAGGTGAGGCCACACCAACGCTGAATACAGCTGGATAATCACTTTTCTTGACCAGCTGGTTATGCTGTGTTTGATGCACCCCAGGATGTGGTTTACCCTCCTGGGTGCCAGGGCACACTGCTGACTCGTACTGAGCCTGCTGTTGACCAGCACCCCCAGATCCCTCTCTGCAGGGCTGCTCTCCAGCCATTCCCCTCCCAACTTATACTTGTGTCTAACACTACTCTATCCCAGGCACAGAATCTGGCATTTGGTCTTGTTAAATTTCATGTCATTGATGATTGGCCAATGCTCCAATCTATCTAGATCCCTCTCCAAGGCCTCTTGTCTCTCAAGAGAGTCAACAGCACCTCCCAGTTTGGTATCATCAGCAAACTTGCTAATGGTACATTCAACTCCTGCATCCAGATCRTTGATAAATATATTGAACAGAACTGGCCCTAGAATTGAACCCTGAGGAACACCGCTGGTGACCAGTCGCCAGCCAGATGTAGTCCCATTCACTACAACCCTTTGAAACCTGCCATTCAGCCAGTTCTTCACCCAGAGCACCGGGTACCTGCTCAACTCACAGTTGGACAACTTGTCCAGAAGGATGCTGTGAGGAACAGTATCAAAAGCCTTACTAAAATCCAGAAAAACTACATCCACCGCCTCCCCTTCATCCACTAGGCAGGTGACCTTATTGTGGAAGGATATCAAATTAGTTAGACAAGACTTCCCCTTTGTGAACCCATGTTGACTGTGCCTGACAATTCCATTGTCCTTTAAATGCCTTTCAATAACAGCCAGTATGATCTTCTCCATAATTTTTCCAGGAACTGAGGTTAGAATAAGAGGTCTGTAGTTCCCTGGGTCTTCCCTCTTGCCCTTCTTGTAAATTGGAATAACATTGGCTAGCTTCCAGTCAGCAGGGACCTCCCCAGACTCCCAAGACATTTGGTAGATGATTGAGAGGGGTCCTGCTGTAAYATCTGCTAGCTCCTTCAGTACTCTGGGTTGAATCAGGCCCCATGGACTTGAGAACATTCAGCTGATATAGCTGGTCCCTTACAATTTCAGTGTCCACAAATGGAAAGTCACTGTTCCTGCAGTTGTGGTCCTCCAACTCAGAGGACCTGGCAGCCCAAGGTCTATCATTAATATTAAAGACTGAGGCAAAAAAAGCATGGAATGCCTCCGCTTTTTCTTAATATCTATTTGTCAGGTGACCATCTTCATCAAGTATCGGTCCAATATTTTCCTTAGACTTTCTTCTTACTATTAACATACTTAAAAAAGAAAAAAATGAATCCTAGACAATTAATCTTTGTGGCCCAGAATTAGATCCTCTACTTCCATCTCTGGCAAAACTTCTCTAGAAAAGCTGTCAGACTTGGAAATAAGTACAGGTAGAAATATGGAGTTAGACCCTTATTGACTGCCTTGCTTTGGATCCATTTTATCTGGGTTTTTTCTCAAGTGAGTGCACAGAAGTATTTTCAAGAACAAAGTTCTCAAGAGGTTTGATGTAGTCAGTGCTCTCCTTGTGAGAAGGATGAAGTCCCTGGAGGCACATCCTGATGCCTCATGCTGAACAGCATCTTCCTCCTCAATTGTTCCATTAAACTAAGTGCGTGCATTCATAAAGTGAAGATCAATTTGTAAAGTGGCACAGTTTGGCCCTTAATACTCATATTCCTTTATGGCCTGCAAGAAATCAAATTCCTTTTCAGTAGCACTCTGAAGTGTCAAACACCTCTGTTATAGTAGGGTGTTTATGTAGTAGGTGGATTTCCTTAAATGATCCAAAACAAATTTTATAAACTATTAATTTGCTGTAAAAATAATTTGTAAACTTTCATGACATTTCTTGTTGAAAGTGTCATGCAGGTAAAGGTCAGCTTCCAAACATTGCCAATAAAAATCACTTCAGAAGATTAAATTGAATAATTTACCACAAAATAACTGCAATTTTTTATTATATCTTAAATTTCATGATGACACACAAGAAATCTGCCCTAGCAATTCCATTGTGTAAATCAACTAATGCCTGCACTGTCTCTTATATTTTCATTATCAAATACAAATTTCACACAAGGAATACATGTCGGCTAGTAAATTTTTGAATGTCGTAAACATATTCATGAGTTCTACTCTAAATATTTTAGTACACCATAAAGGGAATAGATACACCTCCTATCCATAAAATACAGATTTATGTCACAGCAAACCCCCCAGTTTTATAACCCTACTAATAGTATTTTAAATCCAAGCTGGGCTATGATACATAATAAATTGTTAGTTGTGCCATTAGATCATGCCATCTGCAACACAGTGTTAAGGCCCAATAAGAGATGACTGTAATTAGTGTAATTTAAACGCATTAGCTAAAAACTGCAATAAATATCTTAGAAGTTACACACTAGACATTTTTAACTTAAATAGCACAAATACACCATTTAGATATATGTTTGTATTGACTATTGTACATGATTTTAGATTTTAGATCTTTTCACTTTCCTAGTAGTGCAYGTAAGACAGTCATCAACCATTATTTTATAAAGTTAGCCCTGAACTTCAGTCATTAAATTAAATTCCTGTGGAGACCCACCATACACATGCCTTAAGCCTGATTTAAGGGCAGTCTGCAAATGCAGATAAGCAAATGAGTGTATACATCATTTCTGAAGAGGATTCATAGGATAGGCTTTAACAATTATGTGAGATGATTAACAGGCTACCAAGCATTCTGGACAGAATGTACCACATGGATATAGTCACTGGTATCCTGCCAAAACTGCATGCACTAAAGGAAGTCCCATTAGCAGAGAGAAATGAAATAAAAACTGAACTTGTCCAGATGGTTAAAAAAGATCATATTGAATAAATTTAGAGACCAGCCGACTGGTCTAACTGTATGGCTACTGTTGTAAAACTAAATTGTCTTGAAGATTAAAATAAAATCATCAAACATGGTCTCAGTTAAAAGGTCATATCATGGTTCATAATGCAGATTATCTTCAGCAATTTATATGAATCAAGAGTTCCAGCAATCTCAGTTTTGTGGAAAGAACCCAAAGTACCTCATCTGCAGGGACACTAGTAAGATTCTGGGTTTTTTTATTATTATTTTTTTTTTATTTTATTTTATTTTATTTTATTTAATAATTTAACTTCCTTTAATCTCATCTCACTTGCATTTTATTTATTTTATTTCTATGTTGGTAATCTGGAGGGGATTAGGATTCTAACAGTTAATATCTACTGACAATAATCAGGAAAACACAGATTTTTGTAACATTTATATCATCTGCAGACATTCCCCTGCGATGTGAGTGCAAATGATTTATTTGGACAGTGACAGAGCTCTGTTAAGTCCAAGGACTGGTGCTTGCTCCTCGGTAAGGTGATGTACTGATGTAAAGTTTCTGACCTTGTACACCAGGCAGTTGGAGGATGCACTAAAATTCCTGTCAGAGCAGTATGTCTAATAAATGAGTCAGCAACGGTCAAAGAGTTGCTTCGCATTGTCTTGCCTTTTAGCTTGCGTCAAGCGGACACTTCTGGTTGGTTGTGGAGAGCTGCTGTAGGGATGACATGAAGTAACTCTGAAAGACATTGAGACACCTACTAAATACCTCTGAGTCAGAGAAGGATGGATATCAAATCTGGACATTTCTGTTCTAACTTCTCATAAATCTCAGAAAATCTCACAAGTATAAAAGGGTGAAGAGAGCTTCTTTTTATTTACAGGATACTCTAGATTTATGATGAGATGGACCACAGCTACAAGATTTGATATCAGGAGCTCTCCTTATTATTTAAGAAAAGAAAAATGTTCACCCTCAGTAACCTGGTTTCATATTTGTAGTGAATAAGTTTTTGGACAGTACCCATCCAACTACTACTGCTGCCTCTTCAATAGGTAGAGGCAAAATTTTGTTAATTACCTGTGGTTTGTATGCGAAGAAGAGACATTGTAGTTTTAGCAGCATCCAGAGTGGGTCTGTGTGTATTAGACACATGAAAGAAATCAGTTTATCTTCTATATTCTGAATGAGACCTATCTAGACACAGGGCGACAGCAATTCCCCACAACATTGAAAATCAGACTGATCTTAGTGAAATCTATCATTTTAATTGAGAAAAATCCTTACCTGATACTTAAAAATTCAGGCTGCGCAATATCCACATATTTTATTTTGGCTATTATATCTACATGAGTCAACAAATTTACAGGAACAGGAGAACTGTGTAATCTTTGTAATTGTTCATGCAGTTAAATATTCTGTCATTGAGAAGGAAACTTATTTCAGAAATATGCAGAAATATGTGGAGGTACTTAAATTTTCATTACTTTTTTCTGATATATATAATATTTTCAAGCATTTTTCTTCTGTAAAGAATAAATTATCCACCAGAAATTTGTCATATAAATTCTTTCACTTGTGATATAACAAGGGCCGTCTTTTAAAATTAAACTTGTTTCTAATGGGGCCATTAATATCTCTTTGATAAAAGGATTACCCAATAATTTTGCTGCTACCATGTAAATGATTACAGGTGTCACTGTACAACTTCAGTATTAAAAAGTCATACTGTCAAGTGGGTTTAAAAGTACTTATTCTCTAGTATTGTGATAATTCATATAAAATTAACTAAAGTAATTCAAATGTGAAATTGCTGTCACTGTATACTTAGGACAAAAGGAGTTACTGTGCTGAATCTTTAGATACAGTGTTCATATTTCTGCATTTGGGCTGGTAGAAGAACACCTGGAAATATTAGTAGTTCCAGCTATGACTGGAAATTTATTTTTGTATCCTTACCAATTTGGGCATGAGGAACAGGCAGAGTTTTGTAAATAAATATTCAAGCCTGAACCTTTATGAATGGCTTTGTGTTGAGTTGGATCTGCACCTAAAAGGGAACAATTTTCCATTTCAGAAGCTGCTTAAACATTACCTCATTGAAAAGACTTTATTGGTGGATGAAAGACAGCCACATCTTCTGACCTTTAAAGCAAGAACTGAATCATAAGACAGCTGAAGTTGGAGGACTTGTTTTTTTCAGGTTATAATACAGCAGAAAGTCAATGTTTTATTTAAAGTCAAGAACACACATTTTATAGACATGTATGTTACATTACAGTTGGATGCTCCTGGTTTAATCTGTTCTTTTTCTTGATTAAACAACTTGAGAAAAGTGAGTGATCAGCACCAGTGGAGCAGAGCCAGGTACCAGCAGGGAACAGACTGTTAGAGCTGTATGACAGAGGGAAAATGGGTTGTTAGCATCTGTGTCAGAGAGGTCAGTGGGGATTGAAGTCACTATCATCAGTGCTCTTCTAGAACAAGACCATTAACATCCATAAGTCTTACACAGATTTATCTCTAGGTATGATCTACTCTATCCAATATACTAAATGCCCTCATGGAAAATATGTGTATGAGATCATACAGCCTCTGTGCACCAGAAAGGATCTGACACACATTCAATAAAGGACAGGAGAATATTTTTCAAAAATAACCACTAACCTATCAGTCCTGACCCTCAGGGAGTCTGCAAAAGACCTTCACAAGAAGAACCTGGGGACTAAAAATCGTAACTCTCATGAGTACTAAAGTGTACGAACCCAAGACACACACCAGTTTTATAGTATACTCTTTTTCTCCTTCCAACTCAGAGTCAGTTTGATGTTTCTCATCAGTACAGGCAAAATTTAAAGTTATCATCCCAACATGAGGAGTCAGGTCCAGAGTAGAGTTGTTCTGCTCTGGCTGTGGAAAGGGAAGGGCAAACCTGGGACATAGAGTTAATGTGCAATCAAAGAAGCATCTGCAAAGAAAGTCAGGTGTATCCTAGGATGCATCAGCAAGTGTAGCCAAGATGTCAAGAGAAGTGATTGTTTCTCTCTATCTAGCACTTGCGAGACTGCATCTGGAGTATTGTCTCTAGTTTTGGACTCCACAGTGCAAGAAAAGCATACTGCAGTGAGTCCTGTGGAGGGCCATCAACATCAGGGGATGGAGCACAGATGTACAAAGAGAAGTTTGTCCAGCTGAAAGAAAAGAAGGCTAAAAGGTAATCTTTCTGCTTCTTCAGCTACCTAACTGGACTCTTCTCAGAGCGAAAAGGTGAGAGTCAATGGACACAAGTTGGAGCATGGGAAATTCTGACTAGGAATAAGGAAGAACTTTTTTACCATGAGGGTGGTTAAACACTGGAAGAGGATGCCCAGTGGTTGTGGATCTCCATGCTCGGACATAATCAAAACAAGACTGGGCAAGGCTCTGAGAAACCTTATCTAGACTGGCCCTAAGCAGGAGGTCAGACTAAATGACCTCCAGAGGTCCTTTCCAACATAAATTATTCTGTTTCTATGATCCCTAGGAACTCAGGATGGTGTTCCTATTGATAGGAAAGCGAAGCACTAAGGTGTCCCTTTGCAATAGCAGTAGTTACCATTTTCCATCATTTTACCAAGCTCTGGTATAGGCAAAATAGAGCAGCTGGGCTTTAAATAGGTCTCTTTTCGGTCTTCACAATCTGCTGCTCCAGCCAATGCCATTCCTGTGAAACCTCTAAACCAAACCCAATGATCTCTTTTCACTGAGCTTTAAGTTTGCTGCTATGTCAAATGCCATGAAAAGACAGTATTTCTGAAAGCTTTTGTTAATTTTCAACTAAATAAGCTGCTCAAAACCTTGCACCTCTTGCTTTTTATACCTTTATGATTTTAATAATATTTCTGCTATTTAAAATAATAATAATTGAATCAGGGAATTATTATCTGCTCTGTTTTGCAAAAATACACAGTATGTGTAGGTACATATATACCTATGCTTGAGATGGAAAGTGCTAAATAGATTTAAAGTATTTCAGCTGTTGTTGAGTTAATATTTGTAAACCTGATGGTGTCCAAGCAAAAGATCATCTACTTAAAAAACAGTGTGCAACTTACACATCCTTTTATTACTGTTTTTATAGCATTTTATCTAAAAATGCACAGCATAATAAACATTAGGTTATACTAATGACCAATCCATCCAAGATATTGTTATTAATATAGTAAAATATAAAATGAAATGAAACAGAAACTTTGAGCTCAGCATAAGACGACATTCCACAGAGAGTGGATGAGAGAAAGAGACAAAGTATTGCCAGAGACATAGCAGTAGAAACAGTAAGTTACTTTCTAAAATGACAAGCAGATAACACTTAGATGAAATTGTTCCTGGTTATTCACAGGTTTCACAGCAAGTACTTGTTTCACAGTTTTTTTATACCAGATCAGGATTTCACCATAATGTGTCTGGTGGTGATGTTACTACTAGTCATGTTTGGATATTTTTGTATTAGTTTTTGAACATTTAGGCTGCTGAGTTTTGTGTGAAGTGCAACCTACATAGTGAACAGTCTGGGAGAGCTGCCAACAATAAATTGCAATAATCCAACCTTGTTGTTATAAAGGCATGAATCAAAACCTCAGCATCTTGCTGACACAGCAATCGTCTTAACCTTGTTATACTCCTGAGATGGTAATATGAAGCCTTATCAATATTGTTGATATGGCTCTTCTGAGGAAAGCTGAGGTCAAAAGTGACTGGAACCTATCATGAAGAGCATTTCTTTGCAGGATGTCCAGCAGCAGAACTGTGATTTCATATTAAATTGTCACTGAAATGAGAGAGATATAGCTGCTTGCCTGTGGAAGCACAGCAGGATGCAGGCAGCAGCCAAAAAATTATATAAAATCCAGTGAAATGAAATAAAAGCTGGTATTTACATTTTCACTGACGATTATCTGATTTTAAGGTTGCCCTGTAGGTCTTTACAGACCAGATAGTGTTCTCTAGTCTGCTCCACATTCTCTGAAATTAATAGTTTCCAGGGAGCCCRTATCTGGGTTTTTACAGTTAACTCACCATAGCGGTTGGGGGAGAGGGTTGTATTTGTTTCTTAATGAACAGTCTGTGATAAAATCAAGTCAGATGAACCTAGACAATTTTCAGTAATAGACTCATATCCAGTTGAAGATGAAATGCTTCTTAATTTACATTTTGTTTTCATTAGTATAGTAGTCTTTTTGTATTTACATATTGTAAGGCATAGCTGCTGTGGCCCAGTAAATAGTATTTTTCCAATATTATTAAAAGACTAACTTGACTTTGTATTAACTCACCACTTTAGGCCTGGTGTGGGCTTATGTTAGCAGGAACTGATTTTATGTTGTTTTCTCTGTGATAATAATTGTCTAGAGGTGAGGTGACTGTTGACTACTTTCTTTTGGTTTAGGTCTCTGCGTATGGTAAAGATGTAAAAATCCTGTATAGGCACTTAGAAAAAAACATTAGGCCTTTAGGGCTGGTGGAAGCTATTGCATAACTTTAATAATGTACTGGTATGATATGGAAACTTTAGCTGGGAAGCAGTAAATAAAGAGTAAGATGTCTGTGTTACAAAAACCTAAAAATAACGTCAAGTCTGCCTAAGGTTTGGAGTAGTGGAACTAAAAATAACTTTTTCATGCCAATTAGTATCATAGGTTTCTTGGTGAAGAACTAAGCATACTGATGACTTTTAAAACCTACCCTTCCCCTTCTGCCATACATATTCTTCCCGAGGAGGACTGAAGGTGTGAGCCTTGGGATGCAGAGGGATATTGGGAGGGTGAACATAGCACTAGAGAAAATACTAGGAAGTTTATGTATATCAATTTTAACTGTATTACAAATGAGGCTCTTCTGTAATTTAATAATTTGAACTATGAGTGTTAGGATTGTTGTAATTGGACTAATAACTGTTTGTTTTATTTTGATTAGACTAATAAGACTTCCATTAACCTAATGATAAATTCTTAGATCATCACATAAGGTGTTCTCCTACTAGGATTTTGCAAGTAATATATTCCAATATTGTAGTCCTGATTCAACAAAGATATTCTGACAGTTCTTTGTTTGATGTTTCTGGACTTCCTGATTTCTTTATAAAGTTTGGATTTATCCAGGTGTCTTTTACTGTATACATTCAAGTAACTGATTCTATAGACAGAAGAATATAAAAAAATCTGGAGAGGCAAATATCTTTAGAGGCAGGAGAACCTGTTTCCAACTTTCCCAGTCAAGAAAATGGAAGATGGAAGATTGGTTTTAGGCAAATCTTTCCAAGTTTCTGTAACAGGCAGTGGGTTGAAGATACCATTATCATATGAGATGTATAAACACACACTTTTTCAGGAAGKTGAATTTCATGGTAGCTACTTTGAAAGCAAAATCTCCTTGCCAATAGTTTTCTCCAACTGTCAGGGGAGCAAAGTATTGATGAAGAAACCTTGCTGTATGATCGGAAGTTTCTTTTTAAAAGGATAAAGTGTCATTGTTGGAACAGACCAAATGGGTCTGTGCTAAACCAGATCCAACTGCCAATAATTCACAAGGTGGGAGAGTATATGGGCATGCTATTTTTTTGAAATAACCTTACAGCTATGCATTTGCTGTTTGCCGTCTTACATCTCCATAGTGTTGGGTAAGAACTTGAAGGCTAGGGAGGCTATCATCTTTGCTCAGGTTCCTCTTAATCTGTGTGGCAGCAGGAGCAAATGGGAGCCAACCAGTTCTTAGCTCAATTTCTTCAGTCACTTCATTAAATCTTTCAAACTTTTTGATTCTCTGAGAGATGGCTGCCTTGAATGATAACGAACTGTCTGGAGAGAATATTTATGTTTACAGGATCACAATCCCCTCCAGTGACCCCAGTTCTCTTGGGTTTCAAGACACCATAGAGCCAAAGCCTGGAAGCTCCCAGCAATGGCCATTCTGTGATAGATTAGTTTCTGTGGGAGGTGAGACACTGGGTGACATCTATATTAGAAGGCAACTGGATATTTCTATTTAGGGAATGAGCAGTTGTTTAACCTGCTTTTCATTTTCTATAAAAACACTAACATTGCAGGAGGTCTGGTAGATATTTCTTTATTTAAGAACAGTCTAGTGTGGTCTCACCAGACTTGAAGAGACACGCTCCAGGCAAGCCAGATTCATCCAGGTTCTGCAGCAGACAGGCAATGTGGAAACTAGTGAAGAAAAAATGATGCTGGCAAGACACCAGACCCCGGCATTGACCTTGGCACATAGATAGATAACTCTTTCAACTTACACTGTAAAGACCTTCAGCCATGATCAGATAACAGATATGTTGATTGTAAACAGAAACCATTAGAGAATGACACAACTTCTTTCATGAAAAAGGTTCAAAAGTCATTTAGGATAACATTAGAGCACATTATTTTAATGAAAAGGCCATGTAGTGGCATCATGTTCTCCACATCAAATAGCCACACTCATGTTCCCCTGAGATCTGGTCTAAGGTTTTCAATAGGAAGTTGAAAGTACTGTCAGTTTTCCTCATACACAGAGGAACAAATTGTGCTCCTCCACGGTATGGGGATCAGAACTGTATGAAAAGGCATTTGTTAAAACCTTTGCACCTACTGGCTACAATAATTATTGTTTTCAAAGGATACTCAGCTTGTACACTACTGACTGCCTTCCTGAGGTCTTCTCAGGATGGGAAAGATGTGGGAAGAATTTGGCTGGCTCAGAAGAATTTGCCTCCTGACTAGTGCTACCCGCTTCTGGGCCATGTTATGAGAAAGCCACTGGATCTCTGTACAGGGAAGGAGATGACTTTTTATTTTTTAAAAAAAGTCTCCCTCAGGGCAGCTTTTCTTACTACAGATGTCTTTCACCACTGCCCCACTGAACTAATTTAGTCCACAGATGACAGAACTCCTTGCTAACATGAGAGGGCTTTTCATTGGCAAAATAGTTCAAGTAGGAACTGAGTTATAAAAGAAATGAACTTGAGTTCAGGCAGTAAAAACAAGATTTCAACTGCTGTTGGAAACCACACTATAGAGAGGTCTGCATGAAAGACTTCTTCTATGTGGAAATAAAGTTCTTTTGGAGATTTCTTTTTTTGAAAAAAGAACGTAGTTTTGCACTGGATACAAAAGAGGTTATAAAGAATTTATTCAATATCACTTTCTAGGGAACCTGTGAAATATTCTTGTTTATGCTTTGATTTGAATTGCAATGGCATATGGGTTATAGATACATTTATATGACCATTTTTAAAGGAATAGTCTATCTGTAATGTTCTGTTCTTAATTAGGTACAGTTTATCACGTCCTTGTGTATTTTGGTGAATAGAAATGGACCTAATCATGTGTTTAAGAACTTTGTTAAACTGTAAACTTGCTCTATTTCTTGGTTACTTGTTGTTAAATAATATGGATAGTTTCTTGAACAACGCTAAAGGCGCAATGTTCACCTACATAAGCAAGCCAGAGTGAAGGGTGAAATGAGTCCTTTAACTATTTTCAGCTTTTTGGAAAAAATTCACTACTGGATACAATTGGTAGGAAAAAAGAGCTGCAATCCATAAATCAGAAGGACCAAAGAACTTTAAAAAAACAAAACAAAAACAAAAACAAAAAGACAAAACTTTTACCCCAGGGATTATTGGACATAGGGGAAAAAATGGATCATCTCTCATCTTTGAAAAGGCAATTTGTTGAACTAAGGTCAACGGTTGGATAAAGTTGAGAATTCTGCATTGCAGCTACTTACTTTGAATCCAGCCTACAGATACAGGTTTCAGCTCAGAACAAAGTCATTTTATCATTTTCTTAATAAGCATAAACACTGGTTCAAAAAAATACATGCCTATTTTCATCAGTCCTTTCTAGGATCAATAAAACATATGTATTGAATGCTTTAATACTTGCATTGGATTGTTTCATGTTGTATCTTTTGACTAATAGTGGTACAGAAGTAAATAGCAATTTTGCAGCCCAATATTTCTTTTAATTCGTCCTGGGAACTGGGAGAAGAGGGAGAATAGAATGGCAATGCAGAGCAACCTATGTTCTAAATATAGCTTTTTTTCATCACTATTATTAAGACATGTTTGCAACTTATAACTGATTTTGGATGAAAGGGGATAAAATCTATGATCTGTTAGATTCTGTGATGCCAGTAAATAGCTTGCCAATTCCCACTCCCTGAATGTGTTATAGCAGCACAATGTCCCCAGATGCTGGCTGGAAAGCCAAACTACAATTACTTACCAAGCAGAGAAACTACTGAGATACAGTGCAGCATTCTCTTTGATTTTTGTGGTAAATTACTAAAGACCACTGTGGTGGTTTAACCCCAGCCAGCAACTAAGCACCACACAGCTGCCCGCTCACTTCCCCCTGGTGGGATGGGGGAGAGAATCGGAAGAGTAAAAGTGAGAAAACTTGCGGGTTGAGATAAAGACAGTTTAATAGGTAAAGCAAAAGCCGCGCATGCAAACAAAGCAAAACAAGGAATTCATTCACTACTTCCCATCGGCAGGCAGGTGTTCAGCCATCTCCAGGAAAGCAGGGTCCCATCATGTGCAACGGTTACTTGGGAAGACAAAAGCGGTCACTCCGAACGTCCCCCGCTTCCTTCTTCTTCCCCCAGCTTTATATGCTGAGCATGACATCATATGGTATGGGATACCCCTTTGGTCAGTTGGGGTCAGCTGTCCTGGCTGTGTCCCCTCCCAACTTCTTGTGCACCCCCGGCCTACTCGCTGGTGGGGTGGTGTGAGAAGCAGAAAAGGCCTTGACTCTGTGTAAGCACTGCTCAGCGATAACGAAAACATCTCTGTATTAGCAACACTGTTTTCAGCACAAATCCAAAACACAGCCCCACACTAGCTACTATGAAGAAAATTAACTCTGTCGCAGCCAAAACCAGCACAACCACAATAGAAGTAGAGCCCTGTTAATAACAAAGCTATCCAAGGACTGTATATACTTCTTCCTGTGTCTCCATCTGGAAGATGTTTTTTATATTTATTTTGACTTTTATAGCATTGCTTATAAAACAGTATCCCTTCTAAAATAGTATTCCAACAATCAATTATCTCTTTCCAGTAAAACCAGGCTTCCCTAAAGATATTAGCAACTGTAAGGACTGTAAGCAAGAAATCTGCTCTGCACACACATGGATTGTATACTATCTTTGCTTTTATAGGCAACAGAAGACCTGGTAGTGAGTATTGAGCTAATTAGGTCCCCAGGGTCTCCTGATACTGACCGAATAATGTCTCAGTATCTAGGGTCTCTTTCTCATCTGGAAACTACAGAACAAGGCAAGCACTGAAAATCATTGCTGGATTTTCTTTAAATTTCCTGATGGGTTTAATAAGTCTGTGCTACYGTGCTAAACTTTTAATTAAGCTGATATATATTTTTCAAATGTTTGTAGAGTATTTTTCTTTGCATGAAAATATTCTGCAGTGACTCTCCATTTGAAAAAGATATTCACAACAGGTTTACAGTATTGCAGTAGGATCAGATAGGATAATGAAGGGAATATGTACTCTTGGAAAGATCTGGTAACACTGTGGATTTTGGCAGGAAAAGGCAAAGCAATGTTACGTGAAACTCAATGTAATTTACTTATTAGCACACAATCCACCTGAATAGCTCATTTAAGAGCCTGCAGAGTGCTTAGACACATTTGCTAAAGACAACTTCATGCCTAAGACTTTTGTTCCTCCTGCCTTTGATCAAGTGCATTGGCCTCAAGAAGTAATTTGCGCTTTCTTCTCCAATCTAATTTAATAAAAGGAGTACTCCCATTGTCCTTTTATTCTTAAATTTAAAACTACATCTTTACTTTCCAGATGGTCTTGGGCTTTGGCACTTGGAAGATTTCAGTATCTCAGAAGACTTCTTATGAGACATGCTCTTGGCCCGTTGAAAGCCCTCTCTGCATCCTCCCACCTGCCCCTCACCAGGAGACTCCCGCTGTTCTTGTCCTGCCCAGCTACTCCCTTCCCTCTTGCTGCACAGTGCAGGGAGGAGAGGGGGTATGTGAGACATGCCTTCCCCCTCACATGTTCATAACCTTCTTTTCAATGCAGAAAGAAGCCCCTTTACTACTAATTGTTTTGAGATCGCTGCAGGGAGAATCGGGGCTGACGGCCTGTTTCCCTCACCCGCCGTGTGCTATCCTGCAGAATCTGCAAGCAACCTCTGCTCGGACAAGGCAGCTTTACCTTCCGCAGACGTGCCTTTCAGATGATGTAAAGGTACATAGGTCCCTTAAAATTAATTAAATTTAAATTGACTTACACAACCGAGAATTTGGCTGCCTGCTGAATTTGCAATGAGTCCCTCACTTTYGTGTGACTCTAATGGATGCCCATGATCTAATAAGTAGCTGCTCTTTGCACAGCAATTTGGAGTAAAGAGCCTCTGCTGAAAGGCAGCTCCTGCTGTCAGGCTCCAGAGGTGACTACCGGCAGTGGAGCCAGCCCTCCCCGTCACCCCTGCGTGTCTCTGTCTCCCTCACCGCTCCTGTTGCGGGTTCAGCAGAGCCCTGGAGCTGTGCCAGCCTGCAAGGGGAGAGGAGAGCAGGAGATGGGCAGGAGGAGGAGTGACCCTTCCCAGAGGGGACAGATAACACCAGTAATCAAAAGCACTGAGAGGTTATATGGGTAGGTGCCCCTTCTCCTTTTCTTCCAGGCAACAATTAACTAGATATTTACAGTCTTTCCCAGAATCACAGGGTTTCCTCTGTGGATTCAGGAAGCAGAAGATGGGGATCAATAGCTAGAAGATATTTCTCATCCTACGTAAAATAGAGCTGTTATCTTTGTTCATTTTTACCAGTTTGCTGGAGTAGTAAATGTGTGCTCAGGGCTGAAGATGGATTAGAATATGGCTCTGAAGGCAGAAATTGATTTGACGGCGCTCTGACTGGATTTTGGCAGTAGAGCCCTTGGTGTGTCATTGCCAATTTCTCTGTGTCGCTTCACTGTAAGTGATACTTCCTCCAACTCGTCTCTGGTTAAAATTCATAGACACTTCCAAAGAAAGCTTTCCAAAGAGCAGCGCTCCGCTTTGCGTTGCGGACTTTGTGAGAAACATCCCTGCGCAGCTCAGTGGAACAGCTGATCCCTACATGGCAGAATATTTAAGCATGCAGTTGTAGATATTTTTAAGTGTATTCCCAAACACTTTGATGAATCTGGCCTGTTGTTTGATCCTAAGGGCTGCTGAAGGAAATAAGTCATCCAAGCCTGGGCTTTGGCTRGAAGCTATTTGGTGAAATTTTGTCTTCCTGAATAGCTGTAGAAAGCTAGCAAAGCACTGGCATGGTCTAAGTATTCAAACCTCAGAGGGTAGGATTTGACCTGTAACATGCAGACTTGTAATTCTCTGTCATAAGAACCAAAACCAATCCAGTTATGGAACTATTGTTTTGGGGAGGTAAACAAGCTACATGGATTTGGGGAATATAGTCCATGCCTGCAAGTATATCTGTTCGTTTCCTTTTAAGAAAGGAGTATTCTGCCAACAATAAATCTGTTAAGAATAAACTTTGATTCTTGCAGTTTTCCTTCACTGTACCCATACTGAGATATTAGGAAATGCTGGGGACCCTATGGAAATGGTCACAATTGTTTATTTTTACTTATTATTAATAAAGGTGGCTTTTACATCCAAATCTACTGCATGGTAGAGATTATGACGGCTTTTTGTATTCCTTCAGGAATCCAATCCCACTCCAATCTACCACAATACTGTTAATAAAGAATATACAAAAGGTCATTTCTATGATTCTTTTAATTTTCTTTCTCATTTCCATTTTCAAAGAGTCTAATGACAGCAGAAAGGAAGGGATTAGGATTCAAAAGAATTTGATTTTTTTCCCTTTTTTTTTTTATTTTTGTAGGGTTTTTTTGCTTTTTGTGGTGCAGTAACACTCATTCCATTATGCTGGCTTCAAATGGGGTTTCTCTGTGCTTAAAGTTAAGGATATACAGAAATATTCTGCAGATTTAGGAAATTATTGTARGACCCTATTATGCTCATAGGCATTCTTGAATTGTTTATTGCAAATGATTTATTTAAAGTCTTCTTCCCTGTTCACACCATGTTTACTGACATACAGAAAAAGGAAAAATCTCTTATCTCTGCAAATGAATAAAAATAAAGATATTCCAAAATGTAGAACTTTCAGATCCTGGGAAAGAAACGCTGGCTATTATACAGTGCCCACATTTCTCTGTTGTATTGTCTCTGGCTGGGAGCAAAGATGATAAGCAAACCTAATGTCAGCTCTACCGCACCCCTGGAATCCCTTTGTGTTTTGGATATTTTCTGAACCACTTCAGCTAGCAGCTAAATTAGTTACTATGCAATCGAGAATTAAACCATATACTTTCACATGGAAAAAAAACCCAAGTACTTCTGCAACAAAGAATTGTGAACTTTCCTTTCTGAGCACTCTGAGCAGCTAAAGTAGGAATGATAGTTTATACTCTAGGCTTTGACACTAGAATATTTCATATTTAATTTCCTGAAACATGTATTCCTGCTCTTGGCTGCTTAGACTGACAACAAAATGAAGTACAAAGGCCTTGGATATAATATACTGCTCCCATAGTCCTCGAGTGGTCTCTGCAGTCTCCAGGTAAGTGCCAAAACCTGCCAGGATATCAACTATACCACAATTAATTTATTCCATATTGCTCTCTTCAATGATCTTTCAGCAGTACCGAACTGATTTCATTTGTACAGTTACTGTTCTTCCCTCTCTTGTCTTCATTCTCCTTCTCAGCTTGAATTAAATAACAGAGATGAGAGATTTATTTTTGATAGCTCATTGTTATAAAGGAGATAGCTCTGTGGCATTGTATAATATAAAAATCTTCATTACACAGGTATGTTTGAGTGCATTCTTCTCGAAAGAAAGCCATGTAGTTGAATTAACTCTTAGTCTACTCAACACATAAAGCGTTGCTTTGATTGCAGTACAGCTCAGTAAGCACTGCTGAACAGCAACAGGGAGGGAAAAGTTGCCAGCACTTTCAAAAAGGTAGCAGGCTATAAGCTTGCTTCCCATAGCCATCCCGACACACTGTAATAAAACTCAGCAATCCCAGTTCTGATTTATATTTGAGTGACCACACAGTTGTACAAAGACATTTCAATATGCAATCACTTGACCACACATTGAATTCACATTGAGAATGCTTGTGTATTGTGTCCTACAGAGCTTTTGACTCAGAGGTGCCAGAAACTCACCGCTAGACCATTAAAGCTGCTGGATCTTTTCTGATGCCATCTTCAAAGAAAGATAAAGTGCTTTTGGAAAGCGGTAGGGAGTAATTGCTTTTTGGCATATTAGATGGATTGAGACAGTTAGGGAGTTGTATTTCTCTGGAGATGATTTTATTATTTAGTTGTGTGTATACATCCAAACTCTGATTAATATTCTCATTCTGTACAATCAATAAGGAGAGTACCCTGTGTACATTCTGCTCATTACACTGAATCACTAATAGCTTTAGGCTAACTTGCACCCAGCAGAGCAGAGATACACATAAGGATGGGAGAACTCCAGGAAGCAAAAGCCAGGAATAGGCATAACTAAAAGTCATGCTTTACCCCAGCTACACGGATTGCTGTGAAGAGTGGCATTGCACTGACAGCAGAAGGTGGGAAATGGCTTATTCCTTTTCATATCGAGCAAAGGAAGTGGAAACACACACTGCATTCTCACTGCTGAAACAGTAGTCCCAATCCCCCATTTTGGTCTACAGGAGGCATCGTACCTGTGCTCTGCCCTGGTGGGATGGTGTGGTCAAATCATGTTTCCTACCCTGAAAGGTACTTCAGAACTCCCATATAATCCTTTAATTGGTTTTAATTGGAGTAAAAACTTCCTGAGCACTTTTTCTTTTATTAAAATTATTTTGATTTTCCCAGTGCCCAGAAGCTCATTCAAGGTGCTATGTAAGTAAAGGATGTAAGTTTATAATGATAGATCTTATTTCAAATAGCTTGCAATTAAAATGCAACACAAGATTCAGCTGATGTGGATAGATGGGCGTGGGATGAAACAAAGAGCTGATCCCAGCCGGGCTGTTGTCCATTTTTATTTCTAAACAGTACAGTAAGAGGAAGTTTAAGGAGAATTTGAGAAAAACAGGGAAACAACTTCATGCATAGCTTTCCACATGTGAAGAGAAACATGTGAAATCCCAGAAGTATCTGTTCCAAAATGTAATAAAACTGTCAGACGGGGGGGAGACAATGCTGTTATTTCAAACCAGAGTTGATARGGTGAGCATACAGCAAAAAGGGCTTTGACAGTGAAGACTATCAGCTTGTGTTTGACATGCGGAAGGGACAGCTAATAGCAGGACTCAAACAGAGAGATGACTTTACTAATCATCTTTGGAGCAGCATTGCTCCACATACTGTTAAGAGAATATGGGCTGTATGACAAGGTGGGTGGCTGTGTAGAAAAGACCGATCTTAGAGATGAAAGAACGTGTAAGGTTTATAGTCTGAAAGCTAGAACTGTCAGTGAAGCCTGAGTCAAAGACTATAGATGTGAATGACAGGCAGAAGGACAGCCTTGTGCAACAGATCTGAAAAATTAAGATAGCAAAACTGAAGAAGGAGAAAATGAACTCGTCTGATCTCAGAATTTCTGCCATAGATATTTCCTAGCAGTAGGAATAGAGGAAGTAATGTCAAAGGTGAGCCACATCTAAAACTACCAAAAGAAATATTGTAATAGAAAATATAAGGAAAAGGGTCAAGGAGGAGACTTAAAGCACAAAGGTAATCAACAACTCCATCAGTAAAAGAGAGAAGAGAAGAGGAGAGGAGAGGGGAGGAGAGGAGAGGAGAGGAGCAGAAGAGAGGAGGGTGAAGGGGAGGGGAGGGGAGAGGAGAGGAGGGGAGAGGTGAAAATCTGAGATCAGGAAACATAATGTGGCAAGGTATGAAGAGGGGGCTGATGTCAAAGTAAGAGAGTTGAAATCAACAACAACTGAAAAAAATGGTGCTTGGAGAAGACCAAGGGAACAACTCTTTGTGGTGAATAGGAGAGCTCCAGGCTGAATAGTGGGGTTAGGCTGAGAGAAATGGAGTTAYGGGTTGAAATGTTTTATTGACTGAATTCACCAAGGGTAGTGCTGAAGGAAGGTTTTGATTCCTACCCCAAGGATGATTTTAAATTKTTTTTAATCCAAAACTGATTTAGGTATAAAATGCATACACATTTCAGGCATCTTTATCAGGAACTCAATTTCTCAGTTTGACCTTAGTCATAACCTCCGCTCCTTTTTCTCCTTCTAACCTCTTGCTTTTTGAAAATTTGAGTTTTAGCAGAAAGAGTGAAGATGGTACTTATTCAGGCCAATTAGTCGAAAGCCCAGAATTCATATCTCCATAGTCTGCTGCACCAGAGGTCTTGGCCGCTGATCCTGCCACAGTTCTTTTTAAAGTTTGCCAGGCAATTCAGTGATCCCACCTAGGCTTGGATCATATTTGAACTTTAGGTGTTAGTATTCCCAGAATAAGTATTTCTGTACATGGGTGTACAAATGAAGTTAGGCAAAGCCCAGCAAAATTTGGGACTAAATAGAATGATATCTAATTAACTTATCTGCCTGGAGAATGTGGCAGTCCCAGAAAGCAGGCAAGTAGATAGATGATACAGATGGCTAAGACTGGATCCCATTCAAAGTATTTGATGTGCAATTCTGTCCTTGTGCTTGTGATACTCAATTATTCACCAGTGAGTCTATTTTACATGTGATCTCAGATTGTTTTGCATGACTCATCATTTTAAAAAATTGTGAAGTGAGATTTTGAAAGTTTCTGATTCATGTATTTTGATAGTTTTAATTATTTAAACAGAGGAAGAAAAGGATCATTGTCATCGAACTGCACAAGCTAAGAAAGTAGTGCAATGTAATTAAACTTTATAGCTTATAATATAAGTAAATTGCTTGTGCAGAGCAGGAAGATTTTTCCCCTCTATTATTCTGAGCATTAAATACTGGCTGCTGCCCAAGAAAAGATAATAAGCAAGATGGGACAGTGACTTTATCTGATATGTCAAACTCAGGTTTCCTTTGAAGGAGGGAGCTCTAATCTGTGTCTCACATCTCCCATAAATACAAGGAGCCATGTATTTAAGCACTGAGCTGTTATTTTTCTCTCCTTGTGTCTACAGCATGGCATTCTTTTGACATTTTGTCTAAATGCTTAAATCAAAATGGTTGTCATTACGTATCTGGTACACCAAGCAACACAGAGAGGGGTGCATTTTTTTCTGATGTGATAAAGCTGTTAAAGAATCTCTTTTTAGTTTAAGTGTATTTAGCCATATAGTATATCAAATAAAGTTTTCAAAATGTCTTGAGTCTTTATCCAAGTGAACATAAAACAAGATACTCAGTAAACCGACAGATCAGGTATATATATATAAATAGAACAGCTAAAACCATGGTAGGTAATTTTTTTCTGAAGACTATCTACATGAATGGGATTTTTGTCTCACTCCTGGGAAAACTGAAGTAGCTAAGACGCTTTAGTGCATTCTTAAACCTATCTCAGTTCATTTTTTTAAACTGATATTGTGATTTTCCCTTTGCCACTTCATTTTTATTGTCTCTTACAGTTATCCACATTATCTTTCCTGATAGTGACTATCAGTTCATACTCACTTATACTATGGTCTTCATTGCTTCGTATTCTTTAGATTATAGCTACTAAGGAAAGTACCAAATGTTTTAACTTCCTTTTTTTTTGGATGATTTCTTCACCTCCTCTAAATTTTTTAAACTCAGAGATGGAGATATGAAAAAAAATGCAGTCCTAACCTGCATTTAGATCATTGATATGCAATATAATATTGCATACTTGGTAGTACTTAAATTTACATAGTTTAAAAGTATACATCAGATATGACTGGTGTCTATAATAGCTTTACTTCTCCTTGTAAGCTTTTCTAATTACATTAGTCCCAAAACAAAGACTGACATATTCTTTAGTTCTCTTTAAAAATACAGCAAATTCATAAGTAGAAATCGGATAATTTTTTTGCCCTAATTTATTTGACCCTCGTCCTCCAACAATTAGATCCTTCCTTCCTTCCTTCCACAGGCTGCCTGCTCCATGGATAACTATTTTGAACAGGAGCAGTCTCATAGAAGTTTCTGCTCCCACAGAGGTGCTGTGTGGACTCTTAGGATCACCTCTCTTCCTCTCTTCCTACCCCTCCAGTGCAATGGCAAATATCATTATTTTTAGCAAAAAGTAATAACTTGTGCCAAATGCAAGATGTCATAGATTTTTTTTCACAATGGACTAAAGGACAAGCTAGGGCTCCTCATAGAGAAGTGAGCTGGATTTTGACAACTCCTAATCCCTATGCTGGAAGTTAACCAATCTAGTTACAAAACATCCTCAGAAGGGACCTCTGCAGAAATGGAAGAGGCTCTGCTGCTCATAGTACCTGGTCATTATGCCTTTGGATATCTAAAGTACAAAAAGTTTGGCCTGATTTATATCCTGGGTAGTTTACCTTTTTCACTGAATGTAATAAAACAAATTTCCTGCGAAGTCTTAGTATCAGCCACTTGAACTAGACTGTTGCAAAATGATCCGCTTTTGCAGTACCAAAACATGTAATACCAAAATAGCTGACCTAGTTTACTGAAGCAAAAAAAAAAAAAAATCACCTTCTATTCTGAGATCACAGCTGAACATGAACCTATTTGTGAAACTGAGTCTACATGTATCAGAAGTAGTGTGGCCAGCAGGAGTAGGGAAGTGATTGTCCCCCTGTACTCGGCACTGGTGAGGCCGCACCTCGAATACTGTGTTCAGTTTTGGGCCCCTCACTACAAGAAGGACACTGAGGTGCTGGAGCGTGTCCAGAGGAGGGCAATGAAGCTGGTGAAGGGTCTGGAGAGCAAGTCTTAYGAGGAGCGGCTGAGGGAACTGGGATTGTTTAGCCTGGAGAAGAGGAGGCTCAGGGGAGACCTTATTGCGCTCTACAACTACCTGAAAGGAGGTTGCAGCGAGGTGGGCGTTGGTCTCTTCTCCCAAGCAACTAGCGATAGGACGAGAGGAAATGGCCTCAAGTTGCGCCAGGGGAGGTTTAGATTGGACATTAGGAAAAATTTCTTTCCTGAAAGAGTGGTTAAGCATTGGACCAGGCTGCCCAGGGAAGTGGTGGAGTCACCATCCCTGGAAGTATTTGAAAGACGTGTAGATGAGGCGCTTAGGGACATGGTTTAGTGGGCATGGTGGTGTTGGGTTGACGGTTGGACTCGATGATCTTAGAGGTCTTTTCCAACCTTAATGATTCTATGATTCTATGTATGTATTTACTTGGTCCTGTGTAGGACTCAATTCTCATTCTCAATTACAGCTTTCACTATTTGTTAAAGCAATAGTTATGAAGTTTATCTATCTGTTTATCTTTCAAGGCGGAAGGCTTTTGTCAGGGAATGTAGATTATTGGCAGAGGAAAGGGAACAATTTCTAAACAAAGAAAAACAACGCCCCAGGCTTTATCATGCCATCCTGTCAAAATCTGTTATGCTACAAAGATCTTCAGATGTGTGTGATATTCCTGCTGACAGTGCTGAGTGTTTATACACGGGCAGATTACTCCCCAGTGTCCTCTGAAGACGATAGTGACAACATGGAATGAACTGACTTTTTTCAGCATTTGTTTAAGCCTCAGTCAATGTTAGATTCTATCCTTTGAGTTCAATGAATCAAAACTGAATGCTAATAATTATTGTATTTGCAATCCCAGAGGCTTTACAACCCTTGAGACAGAGCAGTAGCATTCAATTAAAGAGGGATGAAACTCAGAAAGCTGCCTTGTTAATTGGCCCAAATATCATGCAGTTAATGAAGTGTTTTTAAGGGTTCTGTAAGGTCATGAAATGTCTGAGTGATATCGTTGCTGCGGACTCTATTAAGAAGGGGAGAATCTTTATCAATACCAATGAAGGCAAATAGTCTAGGCGAAAAGGCTGAGACACATTCCCAGCATGGAAATGAACATAGCCTTGATTCTCTCTTTCTCTGTGTCTTTATAACTTTTTATATGACCTCTTCTTTGTAAACATTTTTAATGCAGTGGAGAMAGTGAGTAGCAGTTAAACCTTCCCATGGTAGGGATGAACAAAATGTTTGTGGACCCTCTCACAGTTCGCTATATCCCAGCATCACATACAAAGACCGTGTATCGGTATCAACAACTGAAGAAGATTCTCCAGCTTTGCTCTTTAAAAGACCAGCTGCAACAGCTCAGTGTCTTGGGGTGATCATTTGCTTTCGAAGAAGGGGAGGACATGAGACGGCAGATTTGTCAAGGGAGATACAGAAGGACCTGCTTTTAATGAACAGTAAAGTGCACCTCGTCAAGAGCAAGCTTAAACAAGAGAAGCTTGAAAAAGGTGGTGTGTTTTGTGCTTTTTTCTGCACAGTGTTTTTAAAAATGTCCAACAGTACAGAAACAACCACACAACCCTTGGTGATAACCATCTACTAATATCATTTCTGTTTTTCTTTGCCAGGCACATTGTACAAATCCACTTGCTGATATTGAGAATATAACCATCAGTTTAAGAGCAATGGCAAGTGTGTTAAAAAGAGGAAGGGTTTTTTGTTTGGGTTTTTTTTTGTTTTGTCTTGGTTTTTTTTGTTGTTTTGTGGTTTGTTTGTTTGTTTTTTTTTTTAACTTCTGGTTAAGGATATATATGATACAGTAGCAAGAAGCATGAGTTTTAGTTACTGAAATGTACAGCCCCTCCCCCCCCTTAAAAAAAAATCTTCCCTTTCTTAACTGGTTACAGCTATTAGCATGTGTAAATACTGGTTTTAACCTTTAGTCAAGGTTTTCCTTGACTAAAGGATGTAATGTGGTCAAAACTTGAGACTCTGTCATTGTATTTGTAGTTTGTATCTGCCCCAGCTCTGGATTTCTGGTCACATCACCTTATTTTTGTAGGATTTGTATGTATGAAACAAAACTTATATGTGAAAACAGTATTGGTATAAACAAGCAAACCCATCAGGCTGGTAGGATATTCCTAAGCCTAAGCCTGTGGTGTCAGCCTAATTTTGCTCCCATGAAAATCAGTTATAAAACTCTTACTGCCTTTGCTTGGGGGTAAAGCTAATCCATCACTAAACGCTTTTGAAAATCCCATCTCTGGTGCCTTGAAATCTCATTACACTAGTGAAGGGCAGAAGTAATTGCTCATAGTATAAAGCAAAGTTAAAACCGAGCTGTAAGAAAAGATGGAATTCCAAAAATGTGGAACATGGTCAAAACACTGTTTAGAAGAAAAGGTGGAACTACTCTGTGAGTCAGGGATGCAAGTTTCCAGTTTCTGAGTGAATCAACGGATTATGCCTGGAAAATGAATAACAATTAAAAAGACAAAACAAAAACCAAAACTAAAATCCACCAAAGTCAACCTGTAAGTAATTAAAAGTTTTGTACATAGATTGATTTTTTAAAACAATGTTATTTTGAACTTTGGATCTCTGTGCTTGTGACAAGTATTCATCTGAAATAATGAAACACTTTGAAATGCAATTAAAATCAGTCTTTCTTTGACACAAGCCCATTATATACATTGCTTTTGGTTTCTCTTAAAAACACGGTACTTTCTGAGGAGCCTCAAACCAGCATCTGCAGGCATTGAACAGTGTTTGAAATGTCTTGACAGCAATAGCAGAATGACTGGTTTCCCTCCTCCAGGAGAAGATATTTGACCAGTGTGGCAGTTTTTATCTTTTTTTCATATTTTATTTTATTTCATTTTAATTATTTTATTTTATTTTGCAKCTTACTTTACAGCTATTTATTGTATGTTACAATCTAATTCACAAGCTGCCTAGCTGACTACTCAGTGTAAGTTGTTATTCCATCTAAATAAGAGTCTCACTTATTCCAAGAGAACAAAGCTCTATTGTGTAGGTATTTTTTTAACTGAATGTTCTCTAACTTGTCCAGGCAGAGCAGTCATTTTTAGGTATTAGTTGTTATAGAGAGCAGTCATTATTTGAACTTGCAATAAAATGCAATTTTTAAATTTTATGGAAACATGTACATTCATGGATAGATACTTTTATATCAGCCCCAAATATGAAGAAAATTCAATGAAGAAWGCAAGACTGTGTAGACTGAAGATAAACAGCACTTGGTAAAGTGAGAATCATCCCACCTCCCCCCCATACCTTGTGGCAACCTCTAGTCCACATGGCAAAGACTAATCTAGATGGGCACAAACTGTGCAGTTGCATAGCAGAAGAAAATGCTTAGCTTTAGCATTTCAGTCAGGCAAACCGTCACCTCATCAAAGCCTTTGACAAAACTGTCAGCACAGCAGTCTGCTTGAATGTTAGTCTTCCAGCCATTTTGAGATCAAATGTGTCCTCCTTTATGCCACTTTGTGTATCGTTCCTTCACACTTCATGTTCCTATCCTGTTAGCACTTGTGATGGACTCTTGACATTTTTGGTTTGCCATGTGGTCTGAAAAGTCATCGTTCGCCTCTTTCCTGGCGGATGCTGAGACTGTCCTCCTGCAAATCGTTCTGTTTAATGCTTGAACTACATCCATTGAAAGAGAGAGGCTAAGTTCCAGAGGTCCCTCAGCCCTTGGCTTTGGAGGTCAATATTGCATGTATCAAAGGGAGGAGGAAGAAATCCCTGGGGACAAATATAGGTTACCTTCTGCAGGAGGACTTTCTTCTTCCTCTCTCATGTAATCCATACACTTAAAGATGAAATCTGTATCACAGCTTTTTTTCTTTTCTTTTAATGTTATCTATTGTCATCTGTGTAACCAGAGACTGGATATTCTTATAATGCATCTAGGCTTTGAGTCATTTTAATCCCTTGGCCTCCTTTCTAGTTTGATATCTTATTCTGTTCTTTTAGAGATCTCATTATACAGCTTAATCATTTGTACACCTGGGTATTTTAAATGTTTTACTCCACTGGTTCTCACAGAAGAACTGAATATCTAAGATAGTATGAAATTTGTATTTGCAATAGGATCAGGTTGTTTAATTTATTGAAATTCATCAGAAAGTGAGATCTATCAGAAGAATCCACATATAACCATTATAACAAGCAGTCAATAAATCAATAGGAATTTTGCCCTGGCAAGGAATGCTACTGTTTACCCAGGTATAATTTAGTCTGAAAATGCAAAGGTTTATTATCATTAAAGCAGTGAAATTTGACAGCCTCCTAAAAAGGGCAGCGGGGGCAATTTTCTTCCTCCTTCTCTTTCTCCTAGTCCTCTCTAGTTACTTTTAGGGAGAATTTGTTAAAGTTTATCAGAGAGTTGTTTGTTAGGTGGGGTATTTTTTAGCTTTTCTTTCTAAGCAGAAGCTACTGCACTCACTGGGAATGAAAAATTTAAGAGGACTTTTGACCATTTACACAAAAAAGAGACCTTAGTTGAATAAACTGGATCATCATACAAATCTAAGTGTTTCAACCCCAACAAAGAAGAAGTAAAATTTGTTTATATGTACAGGAGATCTCATACTTGCTGAGATAAAGCAGAAGCTAGAAAAAAGGTGACAAGGAGAATCAGATTGGGCTACTGTTGCTTGAGAAAAGATGTCCTGATAAGCAGCATCTTAAGTAGTTGGAAGAATATCCGCTAGTGATTGCAAACAGTTCAGAGACATTTCTTCAGAGAACAAGTGAAACAGAAACTCCTTTCAGCAAAGGACTGATAGATGTTGCTGGGATTATGCAATAAAAGAAGCAAAGCGACAACTGAAGCTAATACCACTGAATAAAATGAAGAGGCAAATGCAGCAGCTCAGAGGGACCATGCTGAAAAGATAGAAAACAGAAGGACAAAAAGCAAACCTGCCCCCTTCCCCTGCAAGGAAAGAAACTGAAAATTGAGTGGAAATGATAGAACCACAAATGCAGCAAATAAAGGAAAAGAAAATGGAAGGTAGGAAGGAAGAGGTGTCCCAAACAAGAGGCAATACAGCAGAGACTTATCATGAGCTGACAGTCACATCTTTGGACGATGATAGCTGGAATCAATTTTAGTGCATCTGAACATCTCCCTATATGTGATGTTTCATTGTTGCTATTCAGGATGCTAAGAAATGATACAGCGTGAGAGACTTCTCCTTGTTCACTTCTTAACAGCTCTTTTCTTACTCAGAACCCTTCTGGGAATTGACAGCCATTTCTGGCAGCAATTCAGTCTTTCCGCTGCTGTGTACAGCAGGGGTAATGCACTTGTGTTCTGGGCTATTACACAAGCTCATGAAGTTGTGGAGGGCGGCTGCTGTTTTGTGYATGAATGTTTCACACCAGCTTCCTAGGTAATAATTTAATTTTGCTGATTTTCAAAAATGGAAATTGGTGATTTCTAATGGAAAATCTTTTCTGCCAATCCAATCAACTAAATTAAGGCACCCATTTAATTTAAAATTGCTTTTACAGAGTAGTACTTTTTTTGCCACCATGCCTATTTAAGTTTGCCATGGGCAAGAATCTTAAAGCTTGTGTTCTCAGCAAAATCTATGCAAAACTGTTAGAGTGCTTTTGGAATCTTTAACGCTTCCCTACTGAAATAGCAGATTTAGTGGGGTGAGGGAGTGGGGACTGGAAGGAAAAAGAGAGGAAGATCTGCACTCACACCTACAGGCTTATGCATAACCCTACTTATACCTCCCCCATAGAAGTGTACTTGTCCTTTGCCTCGCTGTTGTATAAAACCTCAAGTTTTCTTACGATAGAGATATTTTCTTGCTACTGTGGTGAAAAATTCAAAATGTATTCACATCAGCAGTTCACTCCAGTGATTTGACATGGAGGACATAGGTATCACGGTTTGCCATGCATCGATGCAGCTTGCATGATTCTTTATTGCTGCCCCACGGTTGCCTTTTCAAAAGGCAGCATGACTGAGAGGGAGCTTGCAGAGACTGAGGTGCTCTCAAAACCTCTGTGCTGCTCAGAGTTCTGCTTTGTTTCTGTAGGGTGTGGGGAAGAATAAAAATTCAAGTCAGTTAGCAAGTTATGTGTTTTAATTGTTTAATTGATAGCTTTGGCGTTCTTTTTTGGTCTGGAAGGGTTCTTGAAGGCTATCTAGGATTAATTGTTTACATGCATCCCTTTTTAAATTGTGGGAAGGTATACCTGAGCTGCTGAATTGCCTTCCTGCTCTTATGAAGTCTTCACTAATTTTCTCTGATATGCTGAGGCTGCGTTGTTTAATTGGCAATTATTTCTGTTTCCTTGACTGAACTGTTACTAGACTCTTTAACAGCTTTTGGCTGGTTACACAAATTACAGCATTTTCTTCCTTTTGTACCAGGAATTCTGAGTTTACAGCTGGTGCTGAATAAGTATATGCATCAGTGCAAAGCCTAGTTCACACTGAACAAAAGTGTGTACTCGGAAAACATAGTGTTAAACTGTTTTCATATTGCTAATGAGGTGCTGGGGTAAAGCAGGCTGCATCTGGCTGGATATCATCTCACTCCAGGGCACTGTACAAGAGGTTGTGTAAGCTTGCAGTCACAGATACAGACCAGCAATGCCTCTCCCTCCCTCTCTTCCTCACGCTTACCAGCCCCCTTCTGCATCCAGCTAACCTCCCCATTTTATAACTGAAGAGGTCTCCAGATCTGGCACCAGGACTTTGCCAACTTGCAGCGCTCCCAGCCATTGGCGCTTAGCTCATCCACAACTCCTTCCCATGGACTCTCTGGGAAGGTAGGTTTCCAAGAAGAAATTGTGGCCTGAAGCTTAAAAAGCAGCAAGGCATGGCCTTGGAGGGAGGATGCTTTGACAGTTTGGGTGTAGCAAACTGCACCTTATCCTGTGGTTCCAAACCTAAGAGAAATAACATGAACTTTCCTTCTGTGCAGACACACTGAGTCCCAGAGTGCCCCAGTCCCTGTGTGAAAGCCTCCAGCAGTGGGCCAGGTGGAGACAGTGATTGCTCTGTAGGACATGAAACAGTTTCTACGAGACTTGTGGAAGTAGTGGGAGCAGGAAGAGTGGCTGGAGCCCCACTTAGTCCATGGAAAGGGAACTGGGCAACATCCTCCGAGGGATTGGCTTGGCCCTCACTGCAGCCAGTAGCAGAGCTGTGGATGCTGTCTTTGAGCCACCTCTTAGAGCTGGTGTTGGACGCTGGTGAGCAAGGCTGTCTTGATGTTAACCTGAGCTTCTGTGGAGGCTAGTAGGTGTCCTGGTTTCAGCTGGGATAGAGTTAATTTTCTTCCTAGTAGCTGGTATAGTGCTGTGTTTTGGATTTAGCATGAGAAGAATGTTGATAATACACTGATGTTTTAGTTGTTGTTAAGTAGTGTTTACACTAGTCAAGGACTTCTCAGCTTCCCATGCTCTGCCAGGTGCACAAGAAGCTGGGAGGGAGCATAGCCAGGTCAGCTGACCCAAACTGGCCAACAGGGTATTCCATACCATGTGATGTCATGCTCAGTATATAAAGCTGGGGGAGGAAGAAGGAAGGGGGGGATGTTCGGAGTGATGGCGTTTGTCTTCCCAAGTAACCGTTACGCGTGATGGAGCCCTGCTTTCCTGGAGATGGCTGAACACCTGCCTGCCGATGGGAAGTAGTGAATGAATTCTTTGTTTTGCTTTGCATGCATGCGCGGCTTTTGTTTTACCTATTAAACTGTCTTTATCTCAACCCACAAGTTTTCTCACTTTTGCTCTTCTGATTCTCTCCCCCATCCCACCAGGGGGACAGTGAGCGAGCGGCTGTGTGGGGTTTAGTTGCTGGCTGGGGTTAAACCACGACAGTAGGGAAAATGAGTAAGGAGGTTAATGTGGTCTCCAGGAAACAGCAAGTTTCCTCAGCACTAGGAGGGGAAAAAGAAGTGAAGACTTTATCACTTGTTCATGGGTATATTTCTCGTCATCTTTTTTGCACAGAGTGACTTTTATTCTATTTGGAGAACATGACTGGTCTCTGTTCTACACTCACCCTCACTTTCACCGCTGAGCTTGTTCTTACCCAGCTCTCAACAATTTTAATTAAAGAAAATAATGACACTGTACAGGTTTGTTTTAAGATAGTCTACCAAGCATAACTACAGGAAACAAAGGAAAGCAGAAAAACAAACAGGTCTGGCAACAGGGACATATATTAATAAAAAAGAGAAAAAAGCACACCTGCTATTTAACAGGCTGAGTAACACATGTACTGATAGGAAGTGGCTCACCTAAGAAGCAATTAGTCACTGTCACTTACAATGCTAAAGAAACAGGAATGGACAATTAGAAAAACCAAAGACGGAGCGGTGGTTACCTGGCCTTTCCTGCTCATTCTAATTTGAACTCTGGCACGTATGCGCAGTCTAACTGGTGAGTGACTGTTTCCCATGTGGAGTCAATGGAGCACCTCTTTTATACAGCCTCAAGGAGTGTCTGCATGTTCTTAACACTGGATGTTCTTGTCTGTCCACCAAGGATTAAAAGCAGCTGAATTAGGCAAACTAGAAGCAGGGATATAAGAAAGAGGTAAATCTCAGGTTTTGGCAGATAGGTCACATCAGTCGTGTAGATTTTAAACTCTCAGTGGAGAGAAATAGGCACTTTAAGACATGTTTATTCTCTTAATATTGATGTGCAAAATAGGTTGTACAGGTTGTGCTGTAGATAGGGTTGTTTTGTTATGTTAATTATAGAGGGACCGTAAGGGAAAGGTAGCTATTTGCACT
This sequence comes from Phoebastria nigripes, assembly GCA_035582835.1. Taxonomy (NCBI): domain Eukaryota; kingdom Metazoa; phylum Chordata; class Aves; order Procellariiformes; family Diomedeidae; genus Phoebastria; species Phoebastria nigripes. The sequence continues at coordinate 1,965,517 of JAYKAV010000156.1, read as the reverse complement.
GCAGATATATTAAATTAGGTGAACATAATAGTATCCCTATCACCTTCAAGAAAAAGAAATGAGGGCCATTGGAGGATCTCACCTGGGTTAGCCTGGCTCAAGGGCTTGGGAGATCAGCTTGATTTGGCATCTTCTTAAGGAAGAGTGTTCAGGAAGAAAACATGAAGTAGACGGAAGAAGGCATGTCCTATGAGGAGCAGCTAAGGACTTTGGGCTTGTCTAGTTTGGAGAAAAGGAGGCTGAGGGGTGACCTCATTGCTCTCTACAGCTTCCTGAGGAGGGGAAGTGGAGAGGGAGGTGCTGAGCTCCCTGCTATCCAGTGATAGAACACATGGCAATGGTTCAAAGCTGTGTCAAGGGAGGTTCATATCAGATATTAGGAAACTTCTTTACCGAGAGGGTGGTCAAACACTGGAACAGGCTTCCTAGAGAGGTGGTCGATGCCCCAAGCCTGTCAGTGTTTGAGAGGCATTTGGACTATGGCCTTAATGATATGCTATAAGTTTTAGTCAGCCCTGAAGTGGTCAGGCAGTTGGACTAGATGATCGTTGTAGGTCCCTTCCAGCTAGAACTATTTTGTTCTATTCTATTCTATTCTATTCTATTCTAAAACAGCAAGATACTTTGGGAAAGGGAATGATTTAAGTGCAGAGAATGATTTAAAAGACTGAGTGGTTGTTTTCCACGTGCTAACAGACATTATGTGCATGGTGCAACTCTTTGGGTTTCTGTTGTGGGAGAAAAACAGGAAACCATCTGCAGACAAAGATGTCCCTAAATAGCCAGTCCTGACCACTTAACGGGAGGAATAAGAGGTGGCCAGATCCCAGACAGCAATAATGATCATCGTGAGCATGGGGGTAGTGAACTTGCACATTGTAGGTTGGTCTGTAAGGTAGGCACCAGGTGCTACCACAGAGTGAGCTCTGTGCTCATCCACTGACATCCGTGATGTGTGACAAATATTGTTACAGTCAGAGCGGGTAGGTCGCATTCTCTGGAAGTTCTGCCCCATGGACAAGTGGGAGGGGAGAAGCAAAAGGACACAGCTGACCTTGTCTATGCTATGATTTTCATGAAGAAGTGCAGACTCTCCCAGCCAGGAGAGTAGAGACTGGTGCCAAGGGTAGAGTATGTGCCAAGGGTATAGCATATGCCAAGGAAATGCTCAGCTCACTGTCTCCTTTGCACCTCACCCTCACATGGTGTCTTGACAGGTCTTTGCTCCTGGTTATGATTGTGCCCTTGTCTGGTTTCCCAGCAGCTGAAGGAGGTCTGCTTGTGCAGCACGTGTTGTGTTGGGCGMGAAGCTGACCTTAATAAGGCACTCGCTTTAGGGCATGCTTGATTCAGGGTGTCCGTGGGAGAGACAAGACTGATGAAATGCTGTCATGATGGGGAATGAAAACACGTGGGATAAAGAGGTGGTGAGCCTGAGTTTACTTCTGCCCAAGTCAGAAATAGTGAAAAGAATATAGATACARACATAATCAGGATAAGGTTGTTCTGGAACTTTGGGGTCTCAAAGCTGCTTAATTTGTTCCAAACACTCATAGTCAGTGGAATAACGTCAGATGYTTTAGGTTGTTTTGCTTCAAAGGCTGCTTGTAATTTTTTTTTTAAATGTCCTCCTCTGTTTCAGTAGTTGTATGGACTACATATCAGTCCATTTAGAATAGTTTGTGCTTTTTCTTTAGCAGCAAATAAAACTAGTCATTGACTTAATAACATTCTTCTAAAAATTTACTCTGAGATGCTGCAGAAACTTCATGAATGAGCATAGAAACAAACAGGTTTTAAATTTGTTCCAGCTCAGCATGTTTACATCTCTGAGAATGGCTTCCCTGGCAGAATGAGCCTCTTTTCTTGATAAAACTGTTTAAAAAAAGTGTTTTGGAAAAAAAAAAAAAAGAAAAGAAAGATATTGAAAGTGTGTAATCCCATTGGTTCCAGAAGCCCAGAGGCCTAGTAATGGTCCTTCTCTGAGCTAGGAAATGAGCAGCTGCCTATGAGAGAGGCAACTGAACTGGGAATAGGACAAGTGAGGTAACTCACCTACAGCTAAATGACACATCTTACCCTGTCTCACACCATAAATACCAGTGGTTGCTGGGCTGCATCCCCCAGCGCAGTTACTTCTCTAGGCCTGTCAAAATGTTATGGGTCATTCTGAATTGTGCTGTAAAAAGTTATTTATCCAAACCTGATCTCTTCGGTTGAGGAATCTAGTACTTTTTATGCAAATAAAGTGGTCTCCTTCCCCATTCAGCCTAAAGCTCATTTTGTTCTACTTTGCCCGAATTCACTRTGGGGGGTGTAAAACATGTTCAAAGATTCTTACAAGTGTGTTGCAGTCCCTGGAGGAGATGTTTTGTGAACATGGTACAGAGATCTAGTACTGCCCATCATGACTTACTCCAGGTCTACTTCTAGCCTAATTTATACCCATGACACAGATGAAAACATCTCACAAATGACATCTACCTTGGGTTGAGTTAGATGCAGTGCTCTATTTCAGTCTTACCGTTGATGTTCAGAGCTACATTACGGTAGCCCTTGGTACCTGTGAGAAGAACAGCCTTTGCGTTGCTGTAGGGATGTTTTCCTCTATGTTCCTGTGCTCTTCTACTATATTTTCTTAGTACAGTAGTGAACACGGGAGACACTGCAGTCCTCTAGAGCCCAGAGTGTTTCATGCAAGGAGCACATAGACCAGTCACAAATATATAAGACATTAAAATTTCTATTCTTTTACCACTTGTAACATAAAGAAACCATGTTAAATGCAGTGATATTTACACTTTCCTTCAATTGCTTGTAAGTTTGGCTAAGCAGTAAAAATGTAGTTGTAGACACATTTATTCATACATTAACAGTTATACCCTTGAGAATATTTCAAGCAAAACTGCATTCAAATAGGTTGTTTATTTGTTTTAAGGACTTTTTAAAAAATCAACAATTAAATAGTCCGTCTGTTCCCCAAACAATTCTAGTTAAACATTTGACTATACAGTTTTGAAAAGGCAATTTTGCTAAATTGAACATTCTGTGTTGCATGTGTATAAATCCTTGACTGCTACAGGGAAGCAACAGAACAGACAAAAGCCTAGATTCGCCAAATTAAAATATGGTGTAAATCATTGGAGTTACACCCACTTAAAGTACATTAGGTTACTCTTTTTCTCTTTCTTCTTAGAAAAGTAGAAGTTAAAAATATTCTGTTCTGGAAGCTGGGTTAATCTTACAATTAGCGATCACAACAAATGGAGCTAAAATCCCTGGGAGAGTACTTTCAGCATGTATTTGTGGAAATCACTTTTCAAAGTGGGTTTATATCCCATAGATTTCTTTTTCCTGCATTTTAGCGTTGGCTAGAAATGGCTGAAACTCCTATTAAAATAAGGCTCCACTCTAAAACCAGGGCAAAGACTTGCTAATGTTATAAATGCATACAGACAAAAAAATAGGTGATTAAGGATAATTTATAGTTTTCATTAAATGAACCTACATTATTCTCAGAATAAAGTGCTTTATTATTAATGGAAATTCATGATTGTTATTAATTACACATTTTYAAATGCTTTCATTTTAACCTGTCATCAATTTCCCATAGCAAAATGATGTGTTCCAACTTTGAACATTCTGAACTTTACTTTGCTCTTAAATTGTGTGTCAAGATTTTCCTTTGGGCAATCGGGTTTTTGGCAAGCATTTCTTCCATTTAACACTAACCATCCCTTCAGTCTTTATCTTACTTCCTCAGACTACTACTTTTAACCTTGTTTTATCTTTCTCTAGGGTAGAAATACCTTGAGGATACTGAAGCAAATTTTAAACTGTTGTTTCGTTGCCCCTATTATTGTTGGGTGCTAATTTGTGCAATCAGGAATAGGAGATGAATTCAATATCCTCATATATTTGTTTACATGCAAGTTAATTAATTAATTAATTAAATCTTCCTTCAGGATTTTTTTTTTTTTACATGGGCTGGCAACACTTCAAGAAATAATTCCTTGAAATTATTGTATTGTATTTGACTCATCAGAATATATCTCCAGAAATCAATCTGTATATGCAAAACAGACATGGAGGCTGAACCACTTTGCAGTCGCAGATGGCAGGACAGATGTTACAAATGTATTGCACTTATAGAGAAACATCAGCACTCTGAGGAATGAATATATTATCTTCAATGTATCCTGAAGATGCCAGATAGAATTGCATGAGATGAGGCAAATTCTACTTTACTGTTATTTTAGAGGTGTTTCACGTCCATGACTAGGAATACTATTTGGCCTGATCTGTCTTTGAATGCCAGTACAGAAATTAAAAAATTCATAAGCTTGTTCAAAAACCAACCAAACAAACCAGGAATATTTAAATGGAAAGAATCTAGATGGTCAAAGAATATAATAACAAAAAGTAATAGGAAGCAAACATTTAAACAGGGATGACATCAATGTGTTTGTCTCATACCTTGCTCCTGCCTCAGTGAAAATTGTCCAAATCTTAGCATACTTCTTCCCAAAGTTCCAAAATTTCATCTTATTATTTTTCTTCTTTTATTTTTACCTTTCCTTTTTGAATACAATCTGTTTTTCTAACATGTTGCCTCTGACTTTCATTCAATGCATTTACTCATTTCATCTGATTAGGACCTCAGTGTTTGTTTAACTTGTGCTAGGCTGGAATTCTTTTTGCAAACAAGTAGCTGAGCAATCTATCTCCCTCCCTCCCTCCCTCCCTTCCTTCCTCCTTCTGTCCTTTGGTCCTTCCATCCTTCTCTCTCTAATCTTATTGAATATTATATAATTTTTAATATGTTTTGAACTCCAGGCATTCATTCAAAATCAACACCTTTCACTTCCCTCCCAGTTTAGCAATGATACTTCTATTTCTGGATATCTTGCTTTTTTAGCTTTTGGTGGTGTGGTGTCAGATTAGGACCACTAGGTGATGGATGGAGGTTGGTGATTGAAAGGTGACTGCAAAAAGACCAAGAGGAAGAAAATCTACTTAGTGCAAAAGAAAGGCGAGTCTGGTCCAAGGAATGGGGCTGGCATGTAACTGGCAAAGGGTTGTGTAGAAGAAGACATAAAGGGAAATGTAAGGAAAAAAGAAAGGAGTAGCCAGTCAGTTCTGAAAAGGAGAATAGAGGGGTCTGAAAGCTGAGAAGCTGGCAGAGGAAAAATTTGAAGAGATACACAGTGAGGTCAATGGGCTAGAATTTCAAATTGAACTGATGGGCAAAAGGGGATGGTATCATGGCCAACACTGCAGGGTAGAGCAATGGCTCAGTGGCAGTAATGGGAGAGTTTGAAGTGTAGACAAGATAATTTAGATTTAGCTGGAAGTCTAGGGAGGAAAACATGCATTTTAGCAARGATATAAAGAAAGAAAAGGTGATTTAATGGCAAGTTGCAGGCTAGGGAAGCAAGACAGAAATGAGACCATGGGAAATCAGGAGACATTGCAAATTAAATTAAGCCTATGGAACACAGAAGCTGTGGGAGGAAATATGGTGTCTCATATACTGTGATGACTTCACCTGTTGTCACAGCACTGGATTTAAGAATGAGTCACCAGGGATGAATATTACCTTATTAATTTGAAGAGGATAAAATGTTAATACTAATCTTGAATGGACAAACAAAACAAGTTAAAAAATTAGCTGCAAGCACTTTATAGATATTAAATTAAAGGATTTGCTGATGTTGTGTCTTAGGAGAATTGAACAAAGAAAAACAGGAGGTAAATATGACTTTTTGGGGCTTTCTTTTCTCATTTGTGTCTGTGTGGATTATGGTTGTTGTAGACTCCTGCTCTACTCTTTTTCCATTTTTTTTGCTTCTTTTGTAGCAGTAGCAAAATGAAATGGACTGTTTGCCAAATGGAAAGAAGCAGCTAGCTTTAAAAAGTCAGTTTCCTGCTTCTTTTGCTTTACCACAATGATGATAACAGAATTGAGCCCAAACATCAAAATCTAAACCCAAACTCACAGCAAAATACCTGACAACAGGCAAACTCCCTAGATAAAAACGAGGATACATTCTGATTCCTTGCATAACCTAAATTTATCTACCCATTATATTTTATTGTTACATATGTTTTTATTACTATTTAGGGAGTTCCCAAAATTGTGTAAGTGTGTGCTTTATGGAACAGATGAAAAGTACAAGGTTCCTCCSCTGAGAAACTGTGGCTCAGATTCAGATGTGAAGCAGCAAGTAAAGAAAAGGGGTGTGAGGAGGAGGAGGAGGAAGAGCTAACCAACAGAGTGGTCAGGTTGCTTGGCTGCATTTCACCTCTAGGGTCAGCTGGCTAAAGTCACATGAGAGAAGAAAGCGTTCACATCTGTCCTAGACTCAAAACGGAATCACACAGGGATAAACTGTGCATTTTATTTTCTTCCTCTCCTTGGATTTAACATTTTTTAAAAATGTGCTGAGAGTGTTGATGTTATATAAGCCTTCCAAAAAGAGCTAACTTGGCTATCGGGGGTTAAAACTAATGTGTGCACATTTTACTGGCCAGTTCTATTAAATAATGAATTGAGAAAAAATACTTATCTATCTCAGCTAGCTATGTAATTAGTTATCCCTTGACATGGAGTAGCCAATTTCTCTAACCTACCCAGCAATTTACCTTCCTTTTGCCACGAAGCCTCTAGACACCTGGCTTTTTGCACCATGCTTGAAAGTTGTTCAGGCTATTTTGGAACAATGCAGGACACAATTTTCCAAGTTCTAAGCTACTGCTAGTACCCCCGTGCTAACAGACTCTTTTACTTTTTACTTTTATCATGAAGGTAGTTTTGGTTTTCTAGAATGAGGAAGAGGTGTTCTCTCCAGTGGGCAGATTACTGGGTGTGTTAAGGTCTAAATGTAGTCCCCAACATTAAGAGAATGGTAGCTATGTCAGCTCTGATTTTGAGCCAAGAATGAAGGGAACAGTCACAAAAATACAATGTAGTTGTGGGTTTAAAGATAAGGATGTCCTTGGGCATTTAAAACAGTCAAAGAGGAAGATGTTGGTTCTGGTCACTATAAAGACCACAAGCTTTTCGATAAGAACAGATAAAAGCAAGTAAGAACTTCTATGTTTCTTCGTCCCAGCTGAGAGAGTTAAACAGAATAGTACTGGATAAGTGCAGAAAAAAAAGACATTAAATGAGTGTTTTGGAAAGATGTTTCTGCTCAAAAAAAAATATTCTGCCAAAATAAGATTGCCAATGCTGCATACAGACAAGCTTTATATTAATTATCTGTGTTCATAAAGTAAGAATGATTACATCAATAAAGGGTGACTCATAGTTAAATGGTGCCTTTCAACCGTATGACATCTATTGAGAACAAACACTGTGCTCCAGATTGAAGCCAACTAATGCACTAACAACATAATTACAATGATTGCAGCTGTGACAAGGGGTATGAGTGGCTTTCAACCACAGCATATAACAGCTTACAAGAAATGTATTTTTGTTAGTTAAGTATGTTGCAATTTTGGTTATGAGAGCAACTAGAATGGAATTGGACCTATTGGCTTAAACTAGACACTGCAGAAATTGGTAAGAGTGGAAGCTATTAAGGCTGTAAGAAAAAAAAATCTAAACCCAGGATAGCATTCTGCTGTTATTTTTATGATATTGCTGTGCTGCCTGTGAGTGTTCATGTGCATACCTATACTGAAAAAAGGATAGTTCCTGTTTTCGAATGCTCACCCATGAGAAAAGAGATGGAGGGATGGGATTCTTTTCACTGGACTTGTGAAAGCCTGAGCTAGTGACTCTGGGCTCCCTGTACAGTTACCCGAAATGAACAGACCTTTTCAGAGTGTGATTCATTTTGCTATATTTTAAACTTCCATTTTTGAGTGGGATTATTTTTGAAGTAGCTGATTTGCTCCTCTGAGTAAAGGGAACTAGGATGATGTACTCACATATGCACATACACATTGTAAAAGTCTTTATCAGACCAGGTGTAATATACCTTTGGATGAATACAGACAGACAGATGAAACAGTGCTAACATAAATAAGACCATGCATCCAAGGTAAGAATAGTCATAATACCCCAACATAGGGTACCCTGTGGGTATCATAGCAAAAGTGAGCTTTGAGAAAGGCAAGACTGGTGAATATTTAAAGACTACTCATCCCAGAAACAAGGCAACATGTGGGAAGAGGTGGAAAATAGTGTTTGCCTGAAGATTTAACAACACTGAATATTGCAGGTATCTTGTGAATGGAACTCTGCGTATGAGGTGACAGTCTGTGAAGGGCTTTCAAAGCAGAGGAAAATGTGACGCTATGCGGGTTTGCAGAAAGATTGCTGGTCTGTAAACGCAAGAGGAAGGTTTATCCTAAAACCCAGCACCCTGAAGTATGTGACCACACAGGTCTTTGCAGTTTGACATGACCCATGCATAAGCCCCTACCTCTCCCAAATCCACCCAAGACACAAATCCACACTGCTGTCTCTGAAATCTCGGTTTCTGAGGAGACAGTTCACCCACAATCTGACATCTTCATTCCACTCCGAATACTGCAACATCACCGAGCATGCTGAATGATAAAAAGGACAGCATTTATTAAGTAGAACTTTAGGTCAGATATTTTATTAAAGAGCTGGGAAAAGGTCACATAAAGCAAAACATTCTCTTTTAGTAACATTCTGTTTAATTTTATTAAAAATCTGTGACCTTAGAGTTCAAAGTATACCCCTCTTCCCTCTCTCCTCCCAGCAGCTAACCCCATCAGACCCCAGTCCTTCACCCAGCTAAAAAGAGGTGGGAATATAGGCTCCCCATAGGCATGACCTTTCTGGTGATCCCCTCTAAATTATTTTTACACCTTCTAGGTTCAAGATAAATCCTCCTTCCTTTCCCTCTCCACCCTTTATTCTCACATCTGAGTGCAGTGCCGTTCAATCTACACAAAGCACTGATAGCTTATCTAGCAACAGAGGCAAAAATTAACTTTGCTATTTAAAGCACTTTCTGGGTTATTACAGTTGGAAGCCTTTTTCAATCTTCTGCAAATTGCATATCATAACAAGTACTAGCTATACATATGTTCTATTAAATTAATAATCTTCATTGTGGCCTTAGCTTTTGGCAGGGACTGCTCATCACAACCCATTGTTACTTACTGACACAGGCTTGAGGAGTGTTTTGTCTGAACGATCTTCTCCCTCTTTTACCCCATTCTGTTACTTTCAGAGGTATCTAGCACCAAAATAGGTAGATAAAAAAGCTAAACAGAATTTTAGGTATTGTTTGGAAAATAACAGAATAAATCAGAAAGCAACATTATGAGGCTGCATACATCCAGGATGTCCCTACTGCTTAAGTGCTATTTGCAGTTCCATCCATCATATCTCAAAGGGATAGAGTAGAAATAGAAAAAGTACTAAGAGAGGCAGCGAAAGTCACCAGAAGCATGGAAAAACTCCTGTACAGGAGCTGAGCAGACAGAGAGTTTTGAGTCTGGGGAAAAAACATAAAAATATCAATAAAATTGAAATTTATATAAAGGTGGAGAGAGAATTTGTTCAGTAATTACCACAGTGAAAGAAAAGGAGGGCACCGACTGAAATTATTGGGCAGCATGTTTAAAACAAACTGACAGGATGAGTAGTGAAAGATTAAATTGAGATTCATTTCCACAAGATGTTGTGGTGTCCAAAGTATCAACATATATAAAAAGATTAGGCAAATTCAAGAGAACAGACTTGTCCAGGCTTACTAGGTACCATGGTCCCAATGGTCTCCAGCTCAAGAATTCCCTGGACGATTGATTTCCAGTAAATTGCAGGATTTGCATTGGAAAGGAGRGGGTGGAATGACTTTTTGCATATCCCTGTCTACCAGCCCCCAGTTCATGCAGCAGGACTAAATCAGTTGGCTCGCTTCACCTTCACCAGCAGTTTTAGGTGAGCCATCTGGCTTTGCCTTGAACTGAAAGAGTTTTGCCTTGAATGCTCAAGTCCATTTGGTGAGTTGATTCAAGCAGTTTGTAGACAACTCCATTTTGACCACTTCAGCTTCTTGTAGTAAGAATGTATAAGCTGTACTACCTTGAATTAAAAGTTAGTTTAAGAATGTCCACAGAGTCATTTGACCAGTTTATAAATTTTTTAAAACTCATTTTAGTAAGCAGACAAGGCCTGTGAAAATGTGACCTCATCGATATCATTATTATATTTTTTACAGGGTCACCTTTATGTCAAGTGCACTAATGAGCTAGAAAGGAGATGATTAGAAAAAGCAGTACAGGCAGATTTTATTGGAGCATTCATAAGAATAAGAAAATCTTTCTCTTCCTGTATAATGTTTGCTGGTGGGGAAGCTTCAAAGCATAGGGCGAAGCATAGCAAAAACCTTTTCAAGAAAGTTTTTGTGTTCCTTAGGAATATAGTAAAACATAATTTCCCCTATAATTTAAATCCATGATCCATAACTAAAAGAAACCTTGACACTTCATTAATAGCTACCCAAATATGACTATGCCATTAATGCTTTGAGGTCACGCTGATGATGAATGATTTTCTATGCTGTACTTTAATGGTACCTGGCTACATCAAAGTTTTGAGTTGGAGATACACATGGCTAAACTGAATTTGATAAATAGTTTACTTACCTTTGGAGTTGCTTGTAAGTAATTATTTTTATTGAAAACAAGTTGACATTTTACTGCTTATGGAGTTTTCATGCTTTTTACCCAAACTTATAAGCAACATCTTGGGCAAAAAGCTTGTAAATGTGATTTGTCCATAATCTCTGCATGAACTAGATCAGGTGCCTGTGTGCCAGAAGAGAATTTAAACATCAGTTCCAATGGCAGTCATAATCTACAAAAGTGCAGGCATTTAACAGAGCTGAAAAACACGAAAATTCTGTCAGACATTGGTTATGTGGCTGCTGCTTTGGTTCTCATAGTCAAACCTGACCTCAGAGCTTGGATCCTCTACAGTCAGGGTGAAATACTCACCTTGTTAAAGTTAATGGCAAAATTGTTTTTGTTGTCAGGAAAGCCAGCTTTTCGGCATACTTTTCCATAGAAAGATCAATAATTCTGAAGTTATAGTAGTCTTGCTATCGCATAATTTTGTTATCTATAGAGCTCATATACTTAAGATTTATTTCAGCAGTACTTTGTATTTTCTTTTTTCTTATTTTGACTTGTGCTTTATCCTTTTTTGAAACACTTACCTGTTGGGAAACAAATCACACTTTCATTTGAGGTCACACTTTCATTTGATATTGGTAAATGCAGSAATTGTTCCCATTCTTTTCCCCTGATGAATTTCTGTGCTTCTCCTTGTACCATTGCTCTTTAACTAAAAACAACTTGTGTAACAGCAATYTGTTTAGAGACTGCACATTTCTGGGTAATTTTACTGGTACTTTTTACTATGGCCTGGCTTGTAGTTCATAAAACTGTTAGCATTTATACAGCACAGTACAAAAACACTGTTACAGGGGTAGAGTATGTGTTTTATGTATTTTATCAATATGTAGTAGAGTTTTCTTACTGTAGTTATTCCCTCCCCTCACTGCCTCTTCTGATTCTGGGCCTATACAGAGTGAAATTCCATATAGTCCATCCCAAATAAAACATACCTCAGATGTTTTATCTGAGTTTTTTTTGAAATCACATAATTTTAAGAAACAGTAAAATTTACGCTGGATCCCCATTATGCAAGTGGTTGTATTTGGAGCAATCACCTATACCAAACAAAGCATGATATATCAAATGCCAATGACTATGACTCACCATAGCCTATATGAAGTGAGGGATCAATTTGTTGATATTCCTGCTATGCAACAACAGCAACAAAAAATACATGGCTTGTTTCAGGTGAACCTCTGGCGGTTCAAAAGTTTCATTCAGATAAGCTTGGTGACAATTGGATCCCTATCTGAAGGTTATCCAATTACTTTTTTGATTTAATTATTCRTTAAAACGAGGAACAAAAGTAAGGAAAAGTGTGTACTTTTATATTCAGAAACTGCAGAAGCAGTTTCAGCTAGAGCAAGGTGCTGGGAGATGAAAAATGAGAACTAATTCCCTTCTATTTAAGAACGGCTTTGTGATTTCTGAAGTATGTTCATTTTTTGTTATTAAAACTGGAAGGAGGCTCCAGCTGTCCTCAGAGCCCTTGTCCAATAGCAAGTGTTCTGATAATGTGGTTTTGTTACACGCTTATTATAAAAAATAGCTGCAGTGTCTCTGATACAATTAGCTTCATTGGAACAGCTGGCAAATTCTAGTTTTTAAAAAGAGGACCCGTGTTGAGCATTCTAGTTGCAAAGAGGATATAAATTATAATAAAGAAATCATGGCATATAAGAGACATATATATGATCAGTGGTGGCATACAAAGGGCTAGATCACACTTTTCACAGTACTTCATCAATGCTAATAAGCATGTATTTGCATCTGTCTCCATTTAGGAAAGCTCTTAAGGATACACTTAAGCTTAAGCTGAAGTTAACATGCTAGCTTGCTGAGACCTCCTTGATTACATAAAAATCATTTTTAGTGCAAGATGGGAAGCATGGGACAGTGTTTTACTTTATTAACAGGTGTATTTGAAACCCAAATTCTGAGGAGAAATGTCTTTTTTAGAATTTGTTCTAAGTATTTTCACATAAAATGTCTTTGCTGTGTTAGGATAGAAATCGAGGCAGAATTCCCACATCCCTCAGAGAAACAGGCCTAGATAGAAATAGATACTGAGGAAGAAGGAACCATGTGAAATTTGAAAAATGAAACACTTGCCCTGCTCTGTTTTGAATTCTGCTCAGCTTTGGTGAAAGTCTTGGATTTGATGCTCACCATGGCAGGGAACAGTCTGCAAGCAGTCGCATGTGAACGGAGCTCTGTTTGTTAACATTAGAGCGACTTGACGTCCTGGAAAGGAATGCACAACCACAATCCCCAAACTTCCTTTGGGGGCCACAAACTGGAGGATGGAGGGGAACTGGGAATATTTGCTGCCATGCCTTTTCTCGGTGACCATTTTACTGGAGAAAAAACACTGTGGTATTCCAAAGGGACAATACTAATCCCAGGTCTCTTCTGACAAGTAATGAATACTATAAGAACATCACAAAGACCTTTCTAATGCTTAAGCAGCTGAGCAGCCCCAGCAACCGGTGGAGGTCCACAGACTGAACTCAGGTTCTGAGTTCATGATCCAAAAGACAAGGTTTCACAAGCTCCCCAAGAGCGCTCCTGAATTTCCCTGGGATCCTGGAGGTTTTGAACTGGCACATATGAGCAGCTCTATGCCACACACTGAAAGGAAATAGTAGCTGGGATGCTGAGGGTGGCACCAATCCACAGAAATGGTGATGTCAATAATACACATGAGCAGCAGTCTGGCCCAAAACAGAAAGGGCATGGCATCAGCATTGTGACCATACTGTTTCTTCCTGTTCTCCAGTCCATTTAGGTCTGGATCTTGGGACCAAAGCCCATGGGGAAGAAAGTTGGTGGGGGGCAGCAAGGGATAATTCTCAGTGTAGGAGAATGGATTGTTTTGTCTCTGGGGGGGGGGAAAGGACCATGTCTAGGGAAAGTGTCCTTCTGGCTCCTGTCAATGTCCCTTTGTTGGACAAGTGTTGGCATTTCAGATGAAGGTAAAAATTACACTGAGAATACACTTGGGAAACAGCATAGGTAGAAAATTTCTTTCTGACCATTTCAGGTCATGAGCCAAGAGACCTGGGGCTTGCTTTGAACACTCTGTTAATGTACAGCTGCCAATATTATCCACTTTCTGAGGCGATGCAGGGAATCTGGCTCTTCCTGTGGGCCAGGAAAGAAACAGAAACATCTATGTACATGTACACCCCATGGGGACCACTATGACGAGCCAAATGAATCCCAGACACAGAGACTGAGAAAATATTAAAGGATACGAGCACACTGAGCCCACTAGCTCTCTTGGTAAAGCTGTTACAATGTTAAATTGCCTCACATCTCTCAAATTGTTTTTTGCTGCAAGACTGAAATTGTCTGACTTTCAGCTGTATTCTGCTGGACTGCATACAGCTTTGTTAGCAAGGTGGAAAAAGATCCCATCCCTGCAAGCCATTCTGTATGCAAGTGCGGTCACCTAGCCATGCCTTCACAGTCTCTTTGTTAAACGGGTTGAGTTCTTTAATCCTCACATTTAAAAGGTTGGTTTCCTGCTTGGGCCATTTTTAAGTCTCTCTTTTGAACTCGTTTGTATTTCTATGTCCTTATTCATTCATTGTGCAGACCAGTCTCTTCCTAGGCTGTGTACGGCACCCGATCACTTTTTAGTTTTCTGCAATGCTCCTCAGGAGTGTGCTGGTGTTTCAGGATCATCTTATTTGGGACAGGGCCTGGGCAGGGTGCTGATAAGGTGGGTATCTTTTCTCCCCTCTATCTCATATGTATAGAAGTGGGAGTTTCCAGACAAGAATCTGAGCAAGTGCTTGTGCTTTCCTTGTGAAGAAAATGAAGTATGGCAGAGGAAAAGTTTTCTGACAAGCTGAACAGGAGGATATGGCTCAGTCAGCTGTAGTGAGAGGAAGGAAGGAACAGTGACAGGCAGTCAGGCCTATGGCTGCAAGGATGGAGGTGGGAGGTGAGCATCCCAGAAACCCAGAACCCTGGGGCTGCTCTGCCGGATCAACACAAACATTAGAAAGCTGTGATTTCCACATCCAGTCAGGTGAACTGGACCACACCACCTCCAGCACAGTCCTGGATGTGCTCCTTTTTTTTATCTGAAAGGCCTTCATAGCTCTTTTTGATTACATTCAGATGTCACACTGAAGTGGTGATGTGATGTCTCTAAGTTTACTGTCACAACTTTCTAAAACAGTAGCAGCCTCTTACCTAGATACTTCTAGTCTTGATGTCAATTGTATTAAAACTTTCAGTGGGTCATAAGTATTTAACTAGGGAATACATTACTCTGAAGCAGTAGACTGACTTCCTCATTATTTACTGTTCCACCAAATTTTGTGTCATCTGCAGAGTTTATCAGCAACGATTTTATGTCATCCTTTAGCTTTCATATCTGCTGTATTTTATAGTACAATGCAATTATGAGGCAATATTCTGTTGAGGGCTACATGAAGACATTTGTTTTGGTTACTTAAAATAAAATATCCAAATTGTCATGGGAGCTTTTACAAATAATGCAAAAGAAAGGACAAATAATACAATAAAAATACTAAACCTGAAATCTGCTCCAAACTGTGGCCAATCAGTTCTGCACTGCTGTAAAAGACAAGATACTACACAATTCTCTTTTGGCTCTTAACCTCCTCAAGGAACAAGAGAATATAGCTCTGAGTGTTATTCTGCCCTTCAGATCAGCCAGCGCAGGGCTTTTTCGGATCAGCTGAGGGCGAAGTCCAAGCCTGCTTTGCCACAAGGACTCATTAAAAGAGGTAGCGTTTAGTCTGAGTGCTTCTGCCACTCTGTATGTGGCATGAACCAGCTCCCTCTAACTTTCCTGAGAAAGGCTCAAAGCCCGTGAGCACTGTCGTGGTTTAACCCGGCAGGCAGCCAAACACCACACAGCTGCTCGCTCCCTCCCCCTACAATGGGATGGGGGGAAGAATCAGAAGGGTAAAAGTGAGAAAACTCATGGGCTGAGATAAAGACAGTTTAACAGGTAAAGCAAAAGCAAAGCAAACGCTTTGCTTGCACAAATGCTTGCACACACAAGCAAAGCAAAACAAGGAATTCATTCACTACTTCCCATCGGCAGGCAGGTGTTCAGCCATCTCCAGGAAAGCAGGGCTCCATCACGCGTAACGGTTACTTGGGATGACAAATGCCATCACTCCGAACGTCCCCCCTTCCTTCTTCTTCCCCCAGCTTTATATRCTGAGCATGACGTCATATGGTATGGAATACCCCATTGGCCAGTTTGGGTCAGCTGTCCTGGCTACGCTCCCTCCCAGCTTCTTGTGCACCTGGCAGAGCATGGGAAGCTGAAACATCCTTGACTAGTAGACTACTTAGCAACAACTAAAAACATCAGTGTGTTACCAACATTCTTCTCATACTAAATCCAAAACACAGCACTAGGAAGAAAATTAACTCCATCCCAGCCGAAACCAGGACAGCACCAAGAAAMGTCTCTGCAGCACACACTCAAATGATCATTCTTAAAGAGAAGTTATCATTTTCATGCAAAAGAAACTGCAGACAATTCAGGACTGCTGCAGTGTTTCCAGAGTGGACCGTGTGTGGTGGCCCTGTGYTCCACAGACCTTAAGTGGTGTTTGGGATGCTGTTATGATCGTAATTCCAGATGCGTTGTTACAGCAAGCAGGATTCCCTATGAAAGCAACCAAGGTTACCAGGTTACTTTGCATCTATGAGTGTTCTGCTAGTTGAAATACAGCAGTTTTCTTGTTCTGATGCTGAATAGCTCTCCTTCTTCAATATGTCCAAAGTGTACCCTTTCAAAAAACTCTGCTTATTTTATGCTAGGATTTGTCTACAATCCAGAACTTTTCTTACTTCCTGTATTGTTACTAATGACCACTTAAAAGTTATGCACCATCAGTTAAGCTATCGAAGTACAAACCTACTTAAGAGCCATTGTATACCTGGCTCAGTTTCCTGAGATTTTCAAGGATGTCAGTTGCATAGTATATTGGAGAATTATTTTGATTTATAAAGTGTTTTATTTTAAATAGGTTTTACTTTTTGAAATATGCCTGGACTATGTAGGATTTTAAATAATTCAGCCACTGCTGTGTTGCAAAGTAATGATTAAACATACGAGATACACAAGAAAGGCAGTTTCAAGGCTGTTGATCAGTTAGCTAGACAGCTTACTATGCTGAATAACCAGTGTTATTCCCCTGACATTATCCTGTAGCGCAGTTTAAAGCGTGCTATAAATCCTTTAAGACATTATTTATACAATGTTAAGCAATGACCTCTACCACATGGCTATACTGAATTGTTGTGAGACTGAATGGGAGCCACAGCAGATGTCATTCATTTCTAAATGTTAAGTGCAAAATTAGAGTTAAGTTAATGTTAAGTTGCCTATCACTTGGGTGCCATTAACAAAATAGTTTATTTGAATATGCTGCATTGAAGAAGTGTTTTATATCTTGAAAAAGCATTTTTCTCTGCAAGTCTGAGATTCTAACACAGAAATCATTCTGCTGCCCAGTACTCGGATTGAGATGACTATGTAGTTCTTCCCTAGAAATCTTTTATTATAAGACCTTGTAGTCATGTACGGTCAGATTTCTGTATCTGTGGGGAAAACCCGTGGCTCTGTTTGTCAAAAGCTTTGTTGGTGTGGATTCAGCTGCAAGAATCAGCGCTTCCTAGAGGGCCACACTTCCAGATGGAATTGAGAGCCCCGTCGCGCAACTGCCAGCATTGTGCTTGTTCCTCTTACTGCTCTAAAGGGACTCCTGGCATGATTAAGGATTAATCAACAGAATAAAAGTTTGCTGGGTCAGGTCCCAATTCTGGAATGTGATTAATTCATTGCTTGTAAAAACATGCTGCGATTTTCAATATTACAAAATATAGTAATAAATAAACAAGGCTGATGCAGCTCTGAGGTTCGTTGAGGATTAATCATGAATTCCCGTTTGTGAATTAGAACTGGCAGGCTGTGCAAGAGTTTCAAATCTAGTGCAATGGATCTCCTGGGAGCTATTTCTGCTTTTCYAGTTATGCGGCAGCACTGATGTTGATTGTATAAGAAGCCAACAGATTTAGGAGGAAAAGAACTGGGAGGACAGGTATAGTAAATCAGAAAGTTATTCCATGTTACAGAAAACATTTGGGAACATTGTTGGGTACTTCTAGTCTGAGAAAATTTAACCTTTAGTCAGCTAATGATTATAGTACCTGATTATCTCCTTTGAAGTAAAAAAAAAAACAATAAACAATAAAAGCTATTAAATATATTGGTCCACTCTTCTAACTGTCATGAATCTGATAACTTCTTGATCATATATTATTTTTTATTTGTATGGCCTTTTCCCTTATATTTTTCTTCTATTGAGACTGACTGCATTTCCCCAATTAAA
The DNA here is from genome assembly GCA_035582835.1 of Phoebastria nigripes. Lineage (NCBI taxonomy): Eukaryota > Metazoa > Chordata > Aves > Procellariiformes > Diomedeidae > Phoebastria > Phoebastria nigripes. Next base: position 1,947,452 of record JAYKAV010000156.1, on the reverse strand, counting down.
TCTATTCCCAGCTGAAATCAACACATATTCCTTGATAATAGTTTGGTCTTCACCAAACTATTTTAAATGACTTCAAATTTCTGAAGAGGTGAGCTGCTTAGAAATGCATGTGTTAATTAAAGTTTGGTTACTGAGAAAGTGTCATGAAGAGGTTTCACTCTGGTTGCTGAATCACTAGAGGGAGCTCCAGGTGCATGGGAAGGGAAGGCTTTGTTCTCAAACATCATACGACACTCAAGGAAACAGGAAAAAATACCTTTCCCAATAGACAATGATTGCTAAATGTCTAAAAGAGAAAAAAAAAAAAGTCCTTTTTTCTTCTTAATTAGAGTATTTTATATGCATTTGTTTGCCAATAATACAAGCCTCACAAGCTAGTAACTACAGCGTTTAAAGGCTGGTAACAAATAGTGTCCAGTTAAAACCTTTGCAAATAGGAAGCTTGAAAAATGCATAATACTAATGCCCGTGAGCCCTTTTAAGCAATAACAATCAAGATACGTGACTTTTTCAAGTGGCTGGTTTGTCAGAGCTGATGAGATAGATGTTCAGTAAGTTGGAACTAAACCTTTTCCTCTGATGCAATGCAATGATTCTAAAACAACATAACGTCTCTGTAAGTCCACTGATCTGATATCTGATATTCATATAGAGCAATGGCTCTTATGGTCCTAAAAGAAGGATCATTTTTGATGGGCATAGGGACATTCACTTGGGCAAAAAAGAAAGTGGAGGGAGTACAAAATACAGTGAACATCTTCAGTGTTTATTATTTGCAGAATTGCTTCCAAGGCCCAGAAATTAAGAAGGCATTTTGGTCTAGCCTATATTTGAAATCTTTTTGGTGTATTTTCAGTGTTTTTAAGACGCCACCTTATCTTTATATGACATGAGAAGCTGTCAAATGGTCTAATATCTGTTAATAGGTAGCATTGGTATGTCTGTCACACAAATGAAGAAGTTGACTAATGTTAAGAGAGGATGAATAGATTCTTACAGCTCAGTGCTTCCATACTTCTATGCAAGGCCTTCTGTGTTTGCACTTAAAGCACAGACCATATTGTCACATATACTGAATCCATGGACATCTTGGGGAAAGACTCTGACACTGGCTGTGCCAGCTGCTGCTTGTTGCAGTACCAGGGTATGGTAGGATTCTGAGACAAAAGGACTTTATTGTCTCAGGAGACGTTTATGTTCATAGCAAGAGGATTTACCCTACCTAATTGTTCAAAGAAGACATACTGATATGTCTTAACATCTGTACAATGCACTTCATTATACCAAGCCGTTACAGCCCAATTTGGAGAAAAACTCAGTTTACTCACTTAACCTGGAAATACACATAGATGTTCTTATTTTTTTCCCCAGACTAATTTGAATTAAGTCAGTGGAAGTTCTATAAATATGCACATACGAGCATAAGCAGCGCTAGGATGAAGCTTATCTTTTGAGCTAAGCAGTGGTCACTGGGGTCATTCCATTCCCAGCTAGCCAAACAATGTATAAAAGCAGCCTTTTAGTATCAGCTATACATACCTGCTTTCCAAGCAGAGTGGTTTTTTATATGTTAGTCTTCTCTGGACATTTGTTCCCACAGATAAAGTAATCTTCTTTAAAATATGTAACTTGGAAATACTACATTTTACATTATGCTGTTATATAAATACCAAGAAATAGCATACTGTGTCATCAGGATTTCTGATATTTTATCAAATATACTTGTTACATGTACATTATAATTGTATTATGTTTAGGGAAGATTGCAATAAACTATTATTTCAGCATGACTCAGTGATTTRTACTGGGAGTGAAATTTGTAAAATGTTCCATTCAACTCTGCTGTTTCTTCATATTGGAGTCCACATGCCAAAAGTGCTGCAGAAAATAGAAAAAATAGCTGTGTATTTTCGTACAGTGTTTGATGATATAGAAATGTATGACTCATTAGAATAAACYAGACCATCTTAGAATTTATGGAAATGTTCATCTTTGATTTCCACAGTATTCATACGGTATTCGCTGTATGATACTATGAGGAAGGAGAGCAGCTTTATTCTTGAGGCTGTTGTTATCCRATGAGCACTGCTATTTTAAAGGTATATGTATTGTTAGGTATGTATCACTGTTAGATGATGGTCATTGTTTAGTAAGTGGCATTGTAAGCAGAGTGAAGCACTGTTCAGTTTTACAATCCCTCCTTGAACTACTTCCATGTGGTACAATTTTTGGATCTCACCTTTTGTGAGCTTTGGTTAAAGAAAAATACTTATACTTCAAGGTCATTTTTATCTAATAATTTTGTGTTTGGATATGAAAATTGTAGGAAAAGAGAAAGAGGTTTTTTCACTTCCCTACTTTCTAATGCTAGAGGTTAAAAAGATGTTTTTTTCCTCCCTACAGTGTTTTTAATGGAACAGGAATATGAAATATTGCAAAGCATTTCCTCTAAGAGTTTTGCATACTGGTTTCAGAAGGATCTATTTAAAGCTACTCAACATGTGTAAAAGCAGCAGGATCAGGCCAGTAGAGAGAATCAGATGAAATAAGTGAGAGAAGAATCTCACAAAATCTTCTTTTGTGTAGCATTAGGATGAATCTTCTGTAATTTTGAATAAGGCTAAAATTCTCTTTTTTATCTGTTGTAGTCCAAATGTTTATTCACAGTAACATAACAAAACACAAATAAAACCCTCTGGGCATATGGCCATATATRTTTTTCTTAACAGGAGCAAAGTAAAAAAAAAAGGTTGTGATGTGCATATTGTACAACACTGGAGAAGCTCAAGGAGGAATTAAACTCACATTATTCTGTGGTGTTCGGTTTCTCAAAAAAGATTGGTATTTTTAGTCCTGCTTCTGCTTTTACCACATCTTTCTGAAATGTGTATTACAGAGACAGGAGAATTTATATGATGCAGTTACTCCTCAGATTTTCTCTCCCACCTGAAAATAGGCCGTTCAACAATTTAAGCAGTAAATTGTAACACAATTTTAGCCAGAATTTGGCAGGAAGCATCCRTGCTGAGTCCAGTCTCTGTCCTAGCCCATGTTTTCAGTGTAGCTCATGCAATGATGGGAGGAGGATTCTCAGCTTTGCTATATAGGCCAAGTCACAACGTAGCTCACGGTGCTTTACATTTTCCAAGCACTGTGTAAATGATAGCGGGTCTTCATGACACCTCGGTGAGGTAGGTAAGGATTAGTCACTTTATTTCACAGGAAGGGAGACTTAACTAGGGAAGAAGTGAATTGTGTAAGCTCATATGGGGAAGCAGTGACAAAACTAGTTTTGGAACTGAGAAGTCCCATTCCACTAAAACACAGTGTCTTGGGCTCAAAACCCACAAAAATCAAGCTGTACAATTATCACCATAGAAATGGTAGTAAACAGGATAATTAACACAGGTCTGGTGTACAACGCCAGCACATAATGATGCTGTCATAAAGTATATTTTAAGGCCTTGAAATACACAGAGAGTTCAAGAAATTGTAATTATCCCTCACTAATATTTTTGTGGGCATTTTGATCAATAGCACATCATGAAGTTGATTTGAAAAGTTGGAGATATGTTTCATTTTGTAGAAAAAAATGTACTGAACTCATGGTTATGTGTTCACTGTGTCTAGACACCAGGGCACTTATAAGGAAAATTACATTTTCATTTCTATTGCAAACTGTCTTGTTAATCTGCTCAATATTTCTTTGCCTATGCATTTTGTCCAGAAGTCCTCTTCTTTATAGAAGGTCAAACAAGCTCTTTTCAATGTTACTGCCTGCTGTAGCTATAGTATAGGTAATAATAATCATAGTTCATTACTATCATGCAAAATAAACCCCATCCTTTCTTTGTAGTGGATCTAACTGGTATTTTAGAATGTACTGGTTTACTTTTAAAGTTTTAACCTTTTAGCTGGGATGCAGTCTTTTCTCCTGGTTTTACTTCTAACGTAAAAAGAATAAATGTATCAGGGAGCAGGATGTGGTGAGTTCCCCTTCCCTACAAAGTCATGTTGGCCTTCGTGCTCACTGCTTTTCTAGTATCCACAAGAACTGTAAAAGGTGACTAGCAATTTCCTCCTCCTTTCTACTCCAGCTGTGAAGAAGATAAAGAAAAGAGAGAATTTTGCTTCCCTGGACCAAATGTAAGTTCCTACTGCCAATACAGTGTACCAGCCTCCCGATTCCAACACGGATATAAAGCTTAATGGCTTGGGAACTGGGTCTTTTAAGATACAGGAAGAGTGCTTTTGAATCTTCTCTGACTGGGGAAGCACTTGAACTCCAGGCATCTTACCTCCTAGAAGGCAATGTAGGTCATACCATCATTATGATGAAATCACCAACACAGTCTGGTTGAATCTGGAAGAAGAAAAGAAAGTGTGTAATTGTCATTACCAAAACACGCTGTTTAAGAACCTAGGTATGGAAAATGGTTTCTTGTCCTGAACACAGTTTTCAAGGAGGTGCTTCACTCTAGCTTCCAGACAAGTGACCAGGTCCAGGAGCAAGCCAGGGCTTCTCGTTGGATGGTTAAGGCATTTTGTGCTGGCTGTTTTATGTCCCYTTGTACAGCCGACAGTGAAGCCCTTTTGTAAATGCCTAAATCCCATGTGTTAACAATGAACTTTGGCTTTATCACCATAGAAGGAACTGCCACAGCACTTCTGGAGCTGAGTCCCTCTGTGCACTGCAGTGTTGATGATCACAGCACTGGTGTGTCTCTGTGCGTACAACGACTGAGCAGAAGTTCCGAGATTTTCCCACCCGAGCCTATCTTCTACTTTTGCATAAACTTGCAGAGCTAACATTATTTGTTCTAAATTCTTACGGCAACTAATAATAACCTTTTTAAAAAACTTAGTTGTGACTTATGAAATGAGAGGTYGCCTGTGAGTGAATAAAAATGAGGAAATGACCACTGCAGAAAATAGGAGAACAGTGGGTAGGGAATGATTCAGTGTGACAATTATGCAAACAAATAATAATGTAAACTACTCAGAAGGTATTTTACCACTGCAAATTGTTAGCATTGTCAACAGTTTCTTGAAATCACAAGCTGTTTGCTGAATTTCTGAATTGTTCCTACTAGTGTGCATATTTCTATGTAAATGAATGCCATTAAACAAATGCTCCTGCGGTGATGACACAAGTTCCTTTCCACATTATCACAAGTTCTTCCCTTAGGCATACTGTAGGGAGAAAAAATAAAAAGCCAGTCAGATTATTCAATGTCCTATTTGTTTCTAAAATACAGCAAATTTCAAAAACTCTGTGTRTGTGTGACTCTTCTATAGGGCATGTGCCTTTTCCTGATTCTTAGAGAGTCTGGGAAATTGAAATGCCCACGTCTGTGGTGATTCTTGTCAACTCTGTCATGATAGTGCCTTGTGCTTGTTCTGTGTCATGCAACTCAGCCTCTGTTACCCCTCAAATCAACCTAAACCTGCAAAGATGTGGTTCTGAATATTTCAGGACATTTTTTAAACCATGTTAGAAGTTAAACAGAGCTTAAACTTTCTCTTTAAGATTTTCCTATGCCATTTTAAACTCAACAGTCCTAGTTCAGCAATTCCTGAAACAGTTATAACACAAAGGGTCAATAGCTTGGCTTATGCTGTTGGCACATTGTGGTTATGTCCTGTTCATGATCAAATACCATTAATCAAGTAAAAGAAATTTACCGTCTCCATGAAACTCCTGATTTGCCTTTAGATAGCTGGGCTCAGGATTTTGAGGTGTTACGTGCTGGCTCTTCCAAACATTTCTCAAAGCTAGTAATCACATCATGGACACACTCATTTTCAGCGTGGTAGTCCTCAGCTTAGAAGAAAGTAAGAGTAGGGATAGGCAGAAGGAAATGGGCTAGCAGAAATGTTTCTGATGTTGTCCATGAAGAAATATCTTATACCAAATAAACAATTAATGATATCTACAGGAGACAATACCCTGCCCACCTTAACCAGCCTGCTTGGCCCATATGGCTCACTTTCCTCCTTGCTCATGTATTTTGCAAAAAAATGTGTCTGTTGTTACACAGTTTTCCTTCCTTTTGACTGAAACAATCTCACAAATTTACAAAATGCCTTGATTAAGTGAAACCTACATTTTTTACTAAAAAAAAATTAACGCGAAAAGATATTGTTCATTCTAAGTGAAAGAGCAGCTGTGAAATGTTTTAGCTTAATCAGAATTAAGCAGAGAAACCTGGAGACTTGTTACACTAGTACTCAGCATATTACAGTATTTCTTCTGCAAAGTTTCTGTTGGCTGAAGCGAATGCAAAGGCTACGATGATAATACAAAGAATAAAAAGAATTGGTAGATAATCAAGAATTCTGCAATTTTCACAATGTAGCAGAAAATAGGCAGCAAATACAGAGTTTTCTGTTACATCTGATTGGCATTTGGTGCAAATATTGAAAGTGGAGAATAAAAGAGGATTTCAGTCAGGTATATACCTCTGTTTCAACTGAGAAATTTCTTAAGGTGATTTTGATAACATGATAGTATGATTATTTTTAGGTATGTGTTGATTTTTTGAGATTTTTACTTTCAGACTGTTTTTAATGGGACAGAATAGGATATGTGGAGAAAAGAATAAACCCTGTGTATTGTACTTTCTTGACTCTCTCCCTTTCTGCTTTGATTCCTAAATAAAAGCCTGTATTTTCAGCTTTACCAGCTACCTTTTATTGAATTCAGTAGGATTAGAAAAGTTCTGCAATTCTGCAAAAGGATGTGAAGTGGTCAGTCATAAAAGCAACCGATGTCCAAACGGCACATGAATATTTATGGAGTTTTGTTCTTTATAGAAGATCATGCTGTCCTAATCTCCAGCTGTAGAAATCTTAGATAATCTTTCACTCAGATCCTTTTACATTAGAAAGTTAAATACAATTATATGTTTTTGTTTACCCAGTTGGAAGTTTGGTGTTTACTATGTAGAAGAGGTATCAGGTGGTCTGAGCACCTGCTGAACTCTGGTTGACACAGACTGAAGTTACACCTTACCCTCTCCTGGCAAATGGGTGTTTGACTCCTTCTAGGTACTTTTTATTTCTAGAAAGCACTAAAGATATCGAGCAAGGAATATACCTTACTTCGGTCTATTTTAAATGGAAAGGTGAAAAAGTTTGCTTTGCTGTCTGTATCCTGTCCTTTCCACCACCGATTATCCCAACAGAATCAATAAGGCTTTGTTTATTTTATATATAAATAGGTATTTACAGTTGTATCTAATGGTTTAAGAAAAAAATAAATAGTCATCCTCTGTCATTTTTGTACACTAAAGGAGTTTTATAGGCTACTCTTCCCAACTGTCCTGAAGTTTTTAGAGAAGTTTCTCAGCAGGAGGTGTAGAGGTTTGAAAACTCAGTGGAAATGGCAATGGTGAATAGCAGTTTCTAGTGAAGATGTAAAGGCCACATGAATAAAAGAAACAGAGAAAGAACTGGAGAAAGAAATAGATCTGCTGTAAGAATGTTAGAATATAATTCTGGCCTTCACTCAGGTAATGGTTTGCTGTCTCAGTTTTCCTTACATTTGTTCAGGAAACATTAAGACTGATCTACTTCTCTTGTAAAGAAAGAGTGTGCTTATGTAATTGTTTCCTTCAAGAATACAGACACAGTTTTATAAAAAGTGATGAGCTGAAGTAGATTCTAACTTCAAACAGAAATAGACCTTTCCTCTTGTTGTAGTGAGTCAACATTTGAAATTGGAAATGCAACAAATTATTGTTTGTGCCCTCTCCTTTCTCTATGTGCTTTAAATTATCGTGTTATTAATTCAGGTGAGATGTAATAAAATTTAGAAAAGCAAGGAAATGTGGAGATAAATGAAGGACTACCTAGATAATTTTTTTCCTTCATTTTAGTTTACATTATTTAAGTTGTAGTTCATTCCTGATTTTGACTTCACAACAAATGAAATGTTCCCCATTTGACACCAAGAATCAAAGAGGCATTGTCAGCTTGAGTTTGGCCYTAGATTTAAATTTAACAATAAAGAAGATTTAATTAAATCTAACAGTTGCAGGAAAGCTTTTGTAATTAAAAAGACTTGAACTGTCCCATGTTGGTAGACAAAGATTCTCTTGTAGTCTTTGAATCCCAAATGATGCAACACCAAGAATATGACTTTAAAGGACCATTACTTTAAACTGAATTAAAACAAAAATAAATTGATTTTTGCTTTCCACTGCCTCAGCTGTAGAAAATTTAAGTCAATATTAAACAAAAAGTAAAAACAAAATAAAACTATTTTTCTCTGTCTTTAAAAATCAATGATCATAGCAGATATATAACTTGGTTTATAAAGTATTTCATTTAAATAACAGAAATTTTGGGTAATAAAGGTGAGGAAATGGTTCTTGCCAAAGCTTATTGATCCAGATAAAGATTACCAGGGCTAATTGGCTAGCGCTTTTTACCAGAGACTTGTAGCCTTGTTTAAACATACTGCATAAAATGTACCTCTTCACTTGAAGTTACTGTTGCCTGTTGATAAAGTGTCATTTTCCTTCTCACACTCAGTATGTTTCTAGTTTAGCCTTCTTTTGTTGTGCTTAGTTATATAAATATTATAAAGACATTTTATTTACACTAATTTCCATTCTGCCTTATTAGTAATTACATACAGGTTGGCTAATTCTTCACTATCGTGATGCTATTGGTACAAATAGGTACAAAATGTGGCTGTCATATTTTGATGGTGCTGAGTCTTAGGCATCTTGAATGGAAATAATGGTTTTGATAAAATGTAAGAAATAACTTAGCAAAACATGCATTGTTAATGAATATAGTCTAATAAAGCTTTGTTTTAAAGTTTAAAACTGGTCTGACTTACCAGTCTTGTAGAAAGTCTAAACACAATGGTCTCCCTAAATTCCCCTCTAACTCTTGACCTCTAATTTCCTAAATTCCTCTAATTCCCTAAAGAGAATCTCCTAAAATCCCTAAATCCCTATATAGCTATGTCTACACACATATTCAGTTGCACCCCATTCTGCCCAGAACATTCAGGAGGAAGATGCTACCCAGCAGGAAGAAAGATCTTTCTCTTCCCTTAATCAGTCTCTTGAGGCTGAAGAAGGAACATCCTGTAAGGCTTGAGCCATGAATTACTCTCTGGATTTTCATCACTTGGAGAACCAAGGACAGAGAATCATAGAATCGTAGAATCGTTTAGGTTGGAAAAGACCTTTAAGATCATCAAGTCCAACCGTTAACCTAGCATTGCCAAGTCCACCATCAAACCATGTCCCTAAGCACCACATCTACACGTCTTTTAAATACTTCCAGGGATGGTGACTCAACCACTTCCCTGGGCAGCCTGGTCCAATGTTTAACCACTCCTTCAGTAAAGAAATTTTTCCTAATGTCCAATCTAAACCTCCCCTGGCACAACTTGAGGCCATTKCCTCTTGTCCTATCGCTAGTTGCTTGGCAGAAGAGACCGACACCCACCTCGCTACAACCTCCTTTCAGGTAGTCGTAGAGAGCGATAAGGTCTCCCCTCAGCCTCCTTTTCTCCAGGCTAAACAACCCCAGTTCCCTCAGCCGCTCCTCATAAGACTTGTGCTCTAGACCCATTCTGACTGGGCCTGATCTCCTGGTTGTCCTGTATGTGCTGCCTGATGGCACTCAAGATGATCTGCTCCATAACCTTGGAGATTAATTTACATTTTCCTCAGGAATGTGATATGGAAAGAGAATTTGAATTTTGACCTTGCTCAGAAATGTTAAGATGTTCTTTCTTTTCATTGAGCAAATACACAGTGAGTTCAAATAGTTAACCTGGAACATCCACTGAGGAAATAAACCTCCCTCAAGCAAATCCACTCTCAGAATCAAAGGTGTCAAATGTGGGGTACTGTTTTGATACTTCTCCCAACTTCTCCTCTACTTCCTCACAACTAATCTTTTTACTATTGCACTAGGAAAACAAATGAACACAAAATGATTAGAGAGAATGTTCTATGAACTTTAAATTGGAAGGAAAATTCTTGAAGCCAGCAAGTCAGAGCAAGAATGTGTATGACTGTATATCACTAAAATATGAAACAGGAAATTTTTGTGAAAGCCATGTATAACAATGATTGACTCTGTTGATAAATGGCATCTGATCTTTTTTTAGTGACTGAGCCACTCATTTGCGTAGGAGATGCCTTACGAATTCAGACTCTTCTAGTAACATGTATGCATTTCACATTGCTGTGACAATGGAGACAAGTAAAATTCTTCCTAGGTTTGTAAGGCCAAAAGCACCCATAGTCATTGCTCTCCTAAGGAGTTCTCAAAATGCTAGTGTAGCCTGAAGGGATCTCTCATTCCTGACTGTCTGTGAACTGGTACATGAGGACCTTCTCTCACATGCAGGAGGTACAGGTTCAGTGCCTCTTGCATAGAGCAGAATCTAAGCTCTAGTTTTCTGCTTTGAGGATGGAAACTGTGTTTGGCACTTTCAGTTCCATAATACATATTTATCAGGGTTTCATTTTGGAAAAGCAGAGATATATATATGCTTAGGATCCTACTTACACTTTTCTCCTAAAGCGAAGGTTTGGAGAAATGAGGCTGGTGCTGATTCATCTTTCATATTTGCCTTTCATCCTAAGATATTAAAAGCATTTTGTAAGACGTGTATAGTTTGGTGCTAGTCAGTACACCTTGCAGGCTTCTTTTCTCTTTCTAGAAGAGCTGTAGGGAGTTCTGAMCCAGCATCCTTTGGAGCTGCTGTGGCCTCCTGTTCCTCTCCTTGACATGTCTGCCTCTGATAAATGTATGTTTTGTTTTAGTGATCTGATATATGATGAATCTATCTGCAAGTGGGAACCTTGATTTTAGGACTATATTATCAAAAATATYGAGATTAAAAACCTGATTCTGGTTTACAGATTTTTGAAATAAAAAAATGACTCAGTGTCTGAAGACAATAAGCAAGCCACTGGTCCATGTCCATAAGGTTTGATATAGCAACTCTGCGATTGGTCCTCTGAGTTTGATGGATTACACTTTTACTGAAGAAGATTAAAATATGTCTATGTTTGGTACATACATTTGGTGAAATTATGAAACCATGTAATAATTTTTTTTCTGACAAAGCTTTAAAGAATTCAGGTTTTATAGAATGAATATTGAGCTACTGAATGAGTCATTAGTATRACATGGACATTTTCATTGGCCTAGAGGTGGATTGTCAGATTGTTTACCTGCAAAAAGATAGCTGACCCATTTCATTGCTTAAGAACTTTGCTTGTATATCAGATATGTTGAGTTCAGCAATTGTAATTATCAAACAGTTTACCTTTGCCTGGCAAGTACCAGCATCCTACTCACAACATTTATATTAGTTTCTTTTAAAACTACTTCTAATAATTGGCTTTAATATCTAATTAGTTGATAATTGCGGTACATATTCAGAAAAATAAAATATACAACAGTAAAAGTTCTACCTTGAAAATGGTGAGAATTATGAAGTAATAGGAACAAATAGAAGTGATACATATTTTTAATTTGCTCATTGAAATTGAGGGGATGAAGGTCACAAGATTATTTTTTTCTGAGTGATAATTCAGATCACAGCTCCAAAGGGGTTGGAAGCCTCATCCCTAAATTATAATATTTTAAAGAATAAGAGGCAGGGTGAGTCTCAAACTAAAAGATCACAGCAAACTTTGCTATAAGTATTCCATCGACCCCACATGTAGGTGATGTCAAATTAAATGAAGTCATAAGAGTCCTCACTGACTTAAACAGGTTCAGGATCAAGCCCTTTGTGAACCAAGTACTCTGTTCCATATGCTGGAGATGTAATGGGAGAAAGAGACTCCTCAGTCCCAGTCAATTCATAGCAGTACTGGAACTGTTTCATTTTTAATAACATGTTCTGGGGAATGGGATACAGATATTTCCCATCCTCTAGGAGATGATTTTTTACATCCTGTAGTCATTCTGCTGGTGCCTCCCACAATAGGATTTTCCAAATTTCCAATGGCACAGAGCCATTGTGGAAAGCACATTGGTGGCATACGTTAGACAAAAGAAGTCCTTTTGTTTGGCTGCTCTTCGTCTTCTCAGCACCATACTTCCATGTATTGTCAAGACATTGTATTCTCCCCTTCTGTTACAGCTCCTTCAGCTATGGATCAGGCTAAGGGGAGCAACTACTCTATCAGGAGATTCAAATTAGGTCTTAGTTTTGTTCTTCAGTATGCTTTTTTTTCCCCCTCTGATTTGTATACAACAAAAACATTTGGTCCCAAATGCTAAGAGGTACATGATAAATGGAAAAAGACATTGCTTCTGTGCTGATGTCACTAGTAGCATGACATCAAAAGATAAATTTACAGTGGGAATGACCATAAAGACAAGACAATTGTGTTATTTAATATAACTGTCAAATATATATCACATCTTTTGTCTCTTTGTTGCCTGTTCCTACATAATAAGGAGACAAAGAAATGGAACTGTTGGGAGAAGGTTGTTTTATGAACTTGCTTACTAAGTTTTTCCCTGGTACTGCAGTTATAATGACAATAACTGTCACCTAACAGCAACTAATGTTGGCTCCACAGTCATACATAGATATATGAGCTTGTGTTAGGGTTTCTGCTCTTTTAATATAATTTAATACTGGTTATGATCTAGACAACAATAACAATAAGTTACTGGCCAGGCTTGTGACTAAGTTTTTCATTAGTGAATATAAAAATTTAATACTATAGTGCATACTCATAAAAAACATGTTTTGATGTTTTGGAGGCCAAAGATCTTAGCTGTTTACATTAATATTATATGATTTTTGCAATCCATAAACTAGGAAGCTCATCTGAACGTCTGGACCAAGGGCTACCCAGTCTTCCACTGGGGTGTAAATCTTTTTATGTTCCTTAGACACGTCCACTTGGATTCAGAATTTAGGCAGTCTACATTGCTTTCTTGAGGTGCATAGTATTTCCATTCATTACAGGGAGAGCTTAAAAAGACTAAATTCTTCTTTTTTAAATTTTTTTTTTTGCATAAARCATTAGCTTGCATGAATTTGAATTTTAAACATATGCTACAATTTTATTCTGTTCTCTATTCTCTCTGGTGTGTTTGACACTAGTCTAGTTTTTGGTGGGATCTTGGATGTTGTCTGTGTGGATGCCTCAAAAAGCGAGCCCTTCAAAACTATGAATATTTTTCTCTAATGTAATGATCATCTTGCATGTTGTGAATGAATCTGTCTTCAAGCAAGAAGGAGAATATGCACCATTAGCTGCAGAGAATTATAACTCTTCTGCAAAAGCAGATTGTGTAAAACTGTAGTTAGACTAAGAAAACAAACACTTTCCCTGTCCATCTTCTTTCAGATCATCTTCTCCTCTTTCCCTGCTTTTCTACTCATACTTATCCTAACCACAGTACATAAAACAGGTTGGAGCACCAAGTATAGGCAAAGGCTAAAGGATCACTCTATCAGGGAATATTTGCAGATAAGTAAAGAAAAAGATGAAAAGCAAAGATATTTTATCCTTATATTCTTCATCATAAACAAACTTTCCAAAGTAGAATAGGTGTTATCTTACTTCTACAGAAGAGCCAGCATTGCCCCTCAAAGTAACAATAGCGTGGATACGCTTGGGAAGAGAATTGTGCTCTGAGTCATGATACCCCTTTGGCACTCTTCCCATCTAGAGTTCAAGATAAAAATTAAAGCTGCTTTCCTGACAGAACTAGAGTTAGTTTCTTTCTTCATGTGACAAGCCTTATTAGTGGAAAGCAGTGCAGTTTTCACCTTGTGCCAGGAGGAGTGATTCTAGCACATAGAGAAAGTAATGTTCCTTTCTCTAGACAGCTCATAAGCTGCCTTGTTTGGAACATTATGGGGTGATGCTCATGTTCAAATAACAGCACAGACAGACAAGTGCAGTTATGGTAATGATCGTTTCTTTCTCATTTATTTTGTGTTACAAAGGAGATAAAGGCAATCCAGTAAGATCTTTCAGAGAGACGATACATTTAAAATAATGCCTGTTCTGATGATTCCAAATTTCAGTTTGAACCACAACTGCAACAGCAGGAGTTTCTAAGTCAACAGGAAAAAAAATGCAACCTGCAACAACTTTACAGAGATAAGAGAAAAAAGCCTGTGTCATTCCATGAAAAAACTGAGGAAAGCTTTCTGTGAATATAATTTAGATCAATGAGGCATGACGGATGTATGAAGATTTGCAGAAAACTATTTTACATTAGAAATACAGATCTGATGATAAATAGTGATTAATCTTATTTTTTACATTAGCAACAACAGCTTTGTAAGTCATATGTGAATGTAGCATGTTTATGTCAATGGATAATATTTTTTAGTAATTGTCAAGAGCATATGGAAGATATGAAACAAGGAAAAATACAGGAATTGCCATTTTGATGCGACCAATGATTTCTCCAGTCTAATAGTCTGTCTCTTGCAGTGAGCAGGACAACCTGCTTCAAAAGGATGTATGCACAATCCTGAAGTGGATGGCAGTTTAATACTCTATAGATTGTTCTATCTCATGCTCTCAGAAAGTTTCGGTTATTCCTAAAGCACATTCTTTAACATTTTTCCTAATACAATTCTGGATGTTTTCAATGTATTGTACATATACATTCATAAGTGTGTGTATGCAATCTTTTAAACTCATTCCATCCTTGGATACCCTTTGAAGACTTTCAGCTGTTGGTTTTATAGCATAAACTACACTTTGCTCTTATTCATTTACTTCTATTACTTTGCTGTTTATTTTATTTTCCTGTTCCTCTGTTTTATAAAACAAGTTTATTAAGGGCATTTATCTTCTCTAGATTATATTCATTATTCCTTATATCTTTGTTATACTCTTGTTTAGTCAATCTAAATCAGAACTCTTCACCTAAACTACACAATAGTCATGGGGAAACTTCTAAGTTAACCATGATTTCTGTTTTCTGTATAGAAAGTCAACTGTTCAGACTGCTTTTCCAAAAAGAAGGAAGTTTTGATTTTAAGACTATGCTGGTCTTACGTAGGCTGAGGCTTGTGTCCTGTCATTCTAAGCATGTGGTCTACCTACTGGGCTTTGGAGTACACTGGCAGGTGCACCTTTCATTTTCGTATTGAAACTGAGCTACACGCAGTCAAGGATAGAGGAGTTACAGGAACAGAAGAGAAGCAGACAAGACAGAACTTGACTTTACGTTCAGTGTTTGAGACAATCAACCAGGAATGTGGAAGACTTGTACTTCTGATCTGTGATCCCATAAATATTTCCAGAGTTTTAACCAGTTACTGCAGTGAAGGTCTGATGTAACCTCCTCAGGCTCCAAAAAGCAGAGTCTGGGATACCACTTACCCCTTCTCCTGCCCGAGAACATGGCTTCCTCCTGCCTAAGCATTCTTGGCTACATAGGGCAGTTTTGGAGAGTGAGCCATCTGCTGTGAGGAAGATCCCCTACCCAGGTTTCGACTGGGATAGAGTTAGTTTTCTTTCTAGTAGCTGGTATAGTGCTGTGTTTTGGATTTAATATAAGAATAATGAGAATATGAGAACAATGCTGATATAACACACTGATGTTTTAGTTGTTGCTAAGTAGTGCTTACACTAAGTCAAGGACTTTTCAGCTTCCCATGCTCTGTGTCACGGATGGAGTGAGAGTGCACTTCACTCATAAGAGAGAAGCAACAATATACTTTATTGATATAAAACAGCCAGTTAACAAAGTTCAATGTTAAATGCAACAGTGGTTTAACAAGATTTGATGGCAAGGTCCACTTGATTATTTACTGCATGGAGGACAGGGTCAGACAAAACTGACAGGGAGACCCTCCTGTTGAGTCACGAGGTTCAGAAAGGACCCCCTTGCTTTCTAAACTCCTTCTCAGAGAGGAGTCTACGTGCAGCTGGATCCAATCCTAGCCCCAGACTTGGTCAATGGTTTATGTCTAAAGGATTATATATGTGCAATCAATCCTTTACATCAGTTAGCTAAGATTCCAAAGTTTAGCATGCTATTAGTCACTTACTGAGGATCTGTTGCGGCAAGGAATTCTCAACCTCGAGGACGCCTGAGAGGCGTCTATACTCAAGGGGAGATCCTGGCGTGCAGCCTGCTGCCGTGCAGGAGAGCTCAATGGGCCCTGGGCTGTCTGCTATTTATAGAGTAAGATGATTGACTTCTAGTCATATTTGCATACCAGCAAGAGGTTTGGGTCACTGCCCCAGACAGCCCTTGGCTACTGTGTTGCCATCCGTCCCCAAAGTCCAGCATAAGCTGGATGCAGCCATCACGACCCCCACTGGTGGTTATTGCTTATGTGGGGAGGGGAGGGAGCACACCACCACACTCTGCCAGGTGCACAAGAAGCTGGGAGAGGACACAGCCAGGACAGCTGATCCAAACTGGCCAAAGGGATATTCCATACCATATGATGTCATGCTCAGTATATAAACTGGGGGGAATTGGCCAGGGAGCAGTGACCGCTGCTCAGGGACTGGCGAGACATCAGTGAGCGGTGTGGTTGCATCACTTGTTTTTCCTGGGTTTTGTTTCTCTCTCTCTCTCTCTTTGTTTTCCTTTTCATTACAATTTATTGTTGTTGTTGTTGTTATTATTATTATTATTATTTTATTATTTTATTTTATTTTATTTTATTTTATTTTATTTTATTTTATTTCAATTATAAAACTGTTCTTATCTCAAGCCACGAGTTTTCTTACTTTTGCTCTTCAGATTCTCACCAGGGTCAGGGGGAGGATGAGTGACTGGTTGTGTGGTGCTTGATTGCTGACTGGGATTAAACCACGACATCCTGTCAGACCACGGATACAATTCTTACACCAGTTTTGCATAGGCTGTAGTACAAAATCTAGGGAATCATAGAATCATAGAACAGCCCAGGTTGGAAGGGACCTCAATAGATTATCTGGTCCAACCTTTCATGGGAAAGGGAACCTCGATGAGATTATCTAGCACCCTGTCAATTGCATCTTGAAAACCTACGCTACCACATCCCTGGGGAGGTTGTTCCATTGAATGATTGCTCTCACTGTAAAAAATTTTCCAGGTGCAGGACCTTGCCCTTGTCTTTATTCAACTTCATACAGTTCTTGCCTGCCCACTCTTTCAGCGTGTCCAGGTCTCTCTGTAAGATGGCTCTCCTTTCTGACATGTCCACCTCACCACCCAGTCTAGTGTCATCTGCAAGCTTGGGAGGGTGCTTTCAATCCCATTGTCCTGATCATTTATGAAGATGTTGAACAGTGTGGCGACCAGTATCAATCCCTGGGGGACACCACTTGTGATGATAGACTGCCAGCCTGAGTAAAAACCATTGATCACCACCCTCTGAGTGTGGCCTGTTAACCAATTTCCTACCCATCTCGCAGACCACCCATCCAATCTGTATCTTGCCAGTTTRTCCAGGAGAAGGCTTTGGAAAACAGTGTCAAACGCTTTGCTGAAGTCCAGGTAAACAATATCCACTACTCTTCCGATGTTGACAGAAGATGTTATCTTGTTGTAGAAGGTGATCAGGTTAGTCAGGCATGGTTTGTCTTTAGTAAATCTGTGCTGGCTTTTCCCAGTCACCTACTTCATTTGGCTTCTAATAGTTTCCAGGAAGACTCGTTCCGTTGCTTTCCCAAGGATTGAAGTAAGAGAAGGACAGACATTATCACTACCATCAACTTTTCTTTTTCTGTTTTTTAATTTCAGTGAAGTCTGCTCCATTATGTAGCTCTGCTCAAGAGACAATTGCCAGAACAGATTCTTGGTGGATGAACTGAATATTCCCTACCGGTCCTTTATACACTCAATTCAGCAATAAATATGTAGACTCTAAGTTATTCACTGGAGATCTTCAGTTTGTCTTTCTCTCTCATTCAGCTACACCAGGAACTTACATAGGGAGGCCCCCAAGACTAGATACTTAAAATTTAGACGTTTTTCTCAGGTTCTTTACATTTATTCATCTTTTCCTCCTATTTTATTATGGTTTTGTTGAGAAGACATGACCAGAACTAAATGCAGTATTCCAGATAAAATGCTGCTACCACTCATCTGTATCAGTATGTGCTAATATTTTGAGGATATTTTGTCTTGCTCTGTATACCAGTTAGTATTTCTTTCTTTAGCCAAGTTGAGCATTAACTTGAAGTTTTCACTGAACTATCGATAGTGATGACAGGGTTCTCTTTCTGTATGCCTGCAGTTACATTAGAGCCCTATAGTGTGTATGAACTCTTCATATTTTATTACCTTTCAATGTGCATTACCTGGCATTTGTGAGTAATTGAAGCCCAGCTGGCAAGCTTTTCTGTGTTGTCATGCTGTTAAATAGTATGAGCTAAATGTGTACATGAAAGACCAGAGCTCTGAAACTCAAAAGGTTTTTCTCTTCAGTTTCTGTTTGTTTGGAAGGGGGGATGTTGTGGCTCTGGATCTGGTATATGTGAATAATGACCACATTCTAGCTTTGGATGCACATAATCAGAGACTAAATAAGTAATACTTTTTATAAACCATTACAAATATTAACTCTTTGTCAGGGATGTTCTTAAAGTGGTTGCAATGGATGCTACATCTCGTGATCCCTAACTCCACAAAGCCCTGTTCATCTTGCTGGATTTTCATTCTACTTACAGGTTTCAGTGCCCTGCTTGGCAATGGAAACACTGAGGAAATATTTTTTTCCATTAAAACACACAAGCAAACAGTTTTAACCTTCTTTCATCTCTCTCTCTCTCTCTAAAGTCCATCTTGCACCTGGGGCCCAACATTAGCAAAACATTCTTCACCTCGCTTTACTCTAGCATGGGGCATTTCAGCTCTTGCATCTGACACAAAATTATCAGGTTAGAAATTGTCAGATTTCTTCTTCTCAGTGTCAGGTTCCATGCACTTACATAATAGGAGGTATATTTGTGCCGCTCTTCCAGCTGCAGAACTTCTGTCTTTCCCACCCTTTCTGGAATTGCGGTGGCAGGAGAGGGACTGGGTTAGAACCAGAGCTCTCTGCCTGACCCACTGTCTGTGCAGTGGCCCTTTTCGGGTAGCCATGAAAATCAAGATTTGGAATGATGGCTTTGATGCTTTGCTTCTGCATGYGCTGTCCTTAAAAACATGGACTCCTTACTTTGGAAACCTTAGAGACTGGACGACTCTATTCAGGGCAAGTCCCTGGAATGTCCTTCTCATGATGAATTCCCCTGGAGTCAATCGGCATAAGGACTTCCTGAATGAGGTATTATTGGCTCTAACCATGTAATCATTTTCTAGAAAATCATGTTATTTCTAGTGCATTAATAAATCTCAGTACTTCCCAGAAGATTTATCTCCACCAGATGAACTCTTCTTTTATTACATATATATTAATCTCTTAATTTTTGATGGTCTGTTGTCTTTTTTCTTTTAAAAATATGGAAGAGATTTTGCATGACTTAATCATTCTTCTGAAGACGTACTAGAGAATTTTATGAGTTACGCTTTAAAACATATCAAATCATTTAAGTGGTTGTGAATAAGTGTTTAAATTTGAGGTATATTGCCTTAGAAGTAATGATGATTTTAGCCCCCTCTTGGACTAGTTAGGAGGATTTTAAGTTTTCTTTGTGAATTAATGAATCTATCAATTTTCTCCTCCCTGAAGCAATAGTTGATCTTTACGGCATAACCTGTCTAGCACCTTGGAACCACTAGAAAATTCAATTGATCTTGGGAGGGAAAAAAAATCGCCTGCCTTTATTCTAATTCCTCCCAACACTCACTTTAATTTTCACCCAAGGGCAAACCATTTTTATTTAATTCCACTTGTCTTTTCTAATAAATGGGCACGTTAACAATGTCCACTAATAGAGATGATAATTTTTCCATTTTAATCTTGAAACTTTCTTGCCAATTCATGATTCAATCAGAGATACATTTAAATAGTCCATACAGTAATTTCTTTGGAAGCCTGGTAGTTTCCTTTTACCTCAAAGCAATAAATATTTTGTATTCTATTATCAGGGATGAATGGTGAACCACAAACACTGTAGAAGTCAAGGTGAAACACATTTTTAATGTTATAATTCCTGATAAGAATGGTAATAGGTTTCACTTTTATTCCAAATTGTTTTAAAAGGTCCTTAATACTAATAATTTGTGCTTCTCCTTCCTGGCWTTCAGTGACAATGGAGCCATATTAGCAAGTGTTGCACCTCTATAGGAGTGGATTAAAGCAGGTACTGTTGAGGTCTCTACATTTACAATGTGTGTATTTTGGAAGGTTTGCTTTGCGTAGAGTTGTCTACATACATTGGCTGCACGTTGTTACTGCATATGGTGTTTGAAGCTGCTTGAAGGAAAGCTGTCCACAAACATTTGCCTTCTGGAGTATGAGTTGCTCAGCTGGGAAGTACCTGGAGATGATGGTCATGCGTCATTTTTCCCAGCCCCATGGCTTATATAAAGCTCACATGTAGAAGCAAGCCTTATTTTTGTTTCTGCTCATTCTGTTGATCATTGCTCATTGGTGACTTCCTGGTGCCTGCTGCCCAAACCTCCACTGGCTGAACAAAGGCTCAGTATGAGGAAAATGGTGTGCTCCTAGTCCTTCGTGGCAGCTCCTCTGGGAGGATACTCTGAATGATCTGACTCCTGCCCTCCTGGGCTTCTTTTTGCCTGACCAAAACCAGGACTTCTGAGAAACTTCAGTGTTGTGACAGCTTTGCCTCTGGTAAGCCATAGCTTCTGTGCCCAGAAGATCAGCTAAGGCTGGTGGGACAGCATCATGCTTGGGAAATGGAACAGCCAACAACAGACAATGAACTTTTGGAAGCAGAGAGTCACCAAGGCCCTCTGTTACCGACTGACACCATGACTTGCCAGAAAATTTCAGGAGCCCATACTCATATACCAGACAGTGACTAATGGCTTCTGGAACCTCATGATTTACCAGTGGCTAACCATTCCAGGGTGCACAAAGTTGTGACTGAGGTTTCAAAGAATATCCACTGAACCCTCACTTTTGGATAGTACAGGCAGCAGATGCTGAAAAGCACACCTGGACCTTCATCCTCTGTGGCTTCTGCATTGTGGAGGCTCTTGTGGGATGCAGACTCCAGCCTGATGCCTGGTGGCAGGATAGTGACATCTATGCAGGACACTGCATGGCAGCATTGTCAGTGTCCTCCAAACTGGAGACATCTGCTGAAGACTTGACATGCTGAACATCCAGGAGCAGACTGAGAGTGTTGTTGGTAAATGCGATGACATATTGATGACTTCTGCAGTGAGCCAAGTCTCATGTGATGATAAGAAGTGATAGATTTCCAATACCAGCCTGTGTCATCTGTCTAATCCTCTCCCTGCATACAGTCACTGACATTACACATTTTGGGCAAGCATGATTACTCCAGCTATGTGTTGCCATGTCCTCTATGTTCTTTTTGACCTTTCCTGTATCAAGTAACTCTGGCTCCCATGTCAGCAGCTTTCAGGGAAACTCACAGGCCTAGGTCTCCATGCTTAGCTAGGGAAAAATGTAGCTGACAAATAACAACATCATGTGGTTTGGGAGAAGGTGGGAAGAGGTAAAAGGGGGTTTCCTTGATCTCTGCTTTGCTGGACGGAAGAAGGGACAGAAGCATAATGTCTGTGTTAGCAGCTATTGTGGCTCAGGTGTAACCTTCCCTCACTGGTGACTTTACCTGGCATCTTTAGTTGGGCACAAAAAGACTGCATAAGCAGGATATACTTGTAAGCACAAAGCAGTTATTAATTGTTTAGTACATGCAGATGATAGCTAGGATTAATGAGCTTCTAGGATTAACGTGGGCAAGGGTTTGCTTCTGCTGCTCGCTGGAACAGAGCCTTGATAATGCTGAGTTGCCATCTTCTGACTCTGCTCTTTTCTTTCAGTATTTGTATGTTTCCACACTGCAGCTTCTCTTCCCAAATCCTGGTTCTCCGGATGATCCCTGTCTTGACAATCTTGCCTCTGTCTGCAGTTTTACTTTTCTTACCTTGCCTGGCTGTACTCTACAGACTTTCTCACAGCTCCTTCTCAAAGCTTAGAAATTTCTTCAGAGACCTGGGCTGTGGTTATGCCCAAGGTGCCCTCTGGCCAGGGAAAAATTCCCTGTTGTCTTCCCCAGTAAGACAGGAACTCCTGTCCCTTTTATCTCCACCTCCTTTCCCCTCCTCAACCCCAGTCTTCTTTCTTTTCATCAAAGGCCAAAAATCCAAGTGAAAGGACCAATTGCAGCTAAACGAAAAACAGTCAGCAAAAGTGTTCAAACAACAAAACTTCTTTCCCGGAGATGACTAATATTTCTCATCACTTGTAGGGACATGAAAAGGGTTGGAATTTGAGCTAGTCCTAATGAGGGAAGGATGACACAAATCTCATATATACCCTTGTGTGCCAGCAAGGCCACTGAGGACCAGTGATGACCAAAGTTGCAAATTTCATCTAACTAGAGGGGTTGGA
Source organism: Phoebastria nigripes (assembly GCA_035582835.1). NCBI lineage: Eukaryota > Metazoa > Chordata > Aves > Procellariiformes > Diomedeidae > Phoebastria > Phoebastria nigripes. The sequence goes on along the minus strand of JAYKAV010000156.1, from coordinate 1,924,972 downwards.
TGGTTCTTTACACAGTCCACTCACTTGTTCTTTGCTCATTTGTTCGTAATTCAACATTATAAATAAAATTACTATATATGACATCTCTTACTTAGGATGGATACAGGACCTTTGTTCTCTTTGTTATCCCTAAAATCAATTTTATCCAGCAACAATTTTCTGTTCCTTTAAAGAACAATAAAAGACCACTTGAGCTTTTTACTTCTAGCCCTGTTATCATTCTGTGCCTGCAGTTTGAAACCCACTTTCATATTCTTTTATCTGTACTTTTGGGGCCTTCTCTAGCAATCACCTATTTTTCTTCAACAGACTTCAAGCTATGGTTTCCTCATACCACACATCCTTGTTTGAGGGTTATTAATACTTCATACTCTGAATACAGTGATGATTTAGAAGGCCCACATGCATATAGATAATGCTTTGGTAACCACTTGCTACCAATATTTCTGGTTATGACAACGTTACAAGTACATTATTAAAATTTGCCCACAAGAGTATACTTCTAATGAGGATAAACTGGTGAAGTGTCATGTGTCAATYCTGCTAAGAATCTGCATGATTTAGATTCAGCTGAGGTGCTTCTTGAGTGCTAGAAACAGAAAAAACTTCGGGTACCTGACAAACATTCATTCTGGAAACAGATTAGGAAGTATATGGTGGGGGAAGACATTGAGGATGAAGTTTCTGTATTTAAACACTTCCTCCTTGCCTATGTCCCTTTCTGGATCTGATTCCAGAAATATAGAAAAGCTACTGATAATCAAAACACTGAATTGACCTCTCCTGATATGTAGTTCTATTCCTTAGTAAGTGGCGTATGTTCCTTCCTCACTAGAAGTATGGGAATACACAATATGAGCACAAGCTTTCCTAACAGCAGGATAAGAAATACCAGACAGCATCCTTCCACCCTCACACAMTTCTCTAAGGCTGGCTGTTTGTCTTTACATACAGTGATAAAACGTGGGATGTGATTACAAGCTGGGTGAGGGCCATGCTCTAGCTGTATTCAGCAGAAGTTGCGAGGCTGTAGTTGCTGTGTAGGCAACAGCTCTACATGTTGGATAAGATTTCCCAGATCCTGCTGAGCTCAGGGGAAAAAAGAAAAAAAAAAAAGAAAAAGAAGAAAAAAAAGAAAAAGAAGAAAAAAAAGAAGAAAAAAAAAAGGAAGCTGTGACTCAGAGTTGCAGTGTACCAGAGACAGTATAGCAGTGATCAGGGGCATATTGCTGCTACGAAGACTGCTGCATTTGCAGACAGCTTAGTCCATGGTGGTTGCAGGACCTTATCTAGGGAAGCAGCTCTTGTTGAATTTCTGAAGGCATCTCCACAGCTACTTTCCCCAGACGTAGCTGTTTGCTTAGATAAAAGTAAATGATGGCAGGATGGCAAATCACTAGACTGTTAGCAGGGCCTATCCATGAAAATCTTAGATACACACCTCTGCTAAGCATCTTTTCCTTTTCCACTCTGTGGGATGCCAGTGGTTCAGCTTCTCCTTTACTCCATGACTTATGTGTTCTCTCTGTTGTGTATCCATTTTTTCCTCACCCCTGCTCTGTATTTACAGGCTTCTTGTGGAAAACAAAGTGAACAACTGTGAGACATGTTCTGAGAATTTAATGCAGATGTATGATTTCTGCAGGTGCACTCCATGGTTTTGGAGGAAAAAACTGTGCAGGAGTCTTGCCAGCTCCTGAAAGTACAGATGCAGAAGGCAGCACAGACCACTTTTGTTTCCTATCAGTACAGCACATCCCTTTAACAGAATGTCTGTCTTAAAAAAAAAAAAAAAGCGTGATCTAATCAACAGTCTCTCAAAATGTCAAAGAGTCTCAGCAAAGACAGACACGATAGGATTAGAGACAGACAGCAAAACATCATCTGCTTCTAAGGCTATTCAAATCTCCCTTTTACTCATGATCCCCTCAAGAACTGTAGGATATGTTCTCAGGCCTGTCAGTGCTTCTCTTCCCGGGAATTAATGAGGATGAGAGAAAGCATCCATATCCCATTCGCTTTGTAATGGAAAACAAACACATTCAGAATTAAACTCACTGACCCATTCTTTGTGATAATAGCAATTTGCAATAGTGAAACTGCTCATTATGTTTTAAGGTGTCACTTTCTTTTCAGATGTGGTAAAAAATATTGCAGTAATGCTAGACTACGAGACTCAAACCCACCTTTTCCGAGTTGATAGACAATAGGTTCTTAGTAATTTATTTTCTGTAGGTATGAAAAGACTTTTCAAAAACCATACTGCAATTGTCATTACCTATCGTTCTCTCTTATTTAGATATACTTAAAATGTTATCCATTTTTCTCTCATTTTTTGACCAATTTATAGCCTCTACCTAATCACAAAGTTGTTCTCATAAAAAAAAAAGTGTCAGACCCTTATAATTAGGTGATTATTCTACCAATATTTATGTGGGATAAGATTGGGTTTTGGTATGTCTTCTAAAACTTTTTGGCTCAAGCATTGCTTTGTTGTTTATATTTTTTGTAGATAGATAGATACATAGATGGAATTAAGTATATAGTTATATACTGCATAAAGAACAAAAGTTTTTCAAAACAAGGATTGAAAGTGAACAGAGAACCATTTGAGAGGTCTGAATCTTTTGAGAAGACTGAGTTAAAAAATAGAAAGAATACATGGGACACTATTCAGTCATTTTTTTTCCTAGACTTCCTATAACACAAAAAGGACTCATTCAACCGGACCAGAACGAATAAAAAGCAGATATGTCTCTAATGGAAAAATCAGGAAAAAACAAACATGTAAAGATGCTTTTGAGGGACTTTTATACTGACAATCTATTTAATGTTGAATTGCTAGGTAGAATAAATCCCTTAGAAAACTCCTGTAGAACCTTCCTAAGTTACAGTACTGACTAGAGGTCCCTCATTTGAATACTTGTGTATGAATGACACAAAATGGCAAAAGTTAGGAAAACCATTTAAGAATCCTTGCTTTATAATGAAAAGAAAGGACAGATATTGGAAAGCCAGGAAGCACGCTGCTTCATTGCACACAGAGGCTAAGACATAACAGGATACATGTCCTCTGTGTGAAATTGTATATTTTATGAGTGGAAACTCTGTTTTTCAGTTTCTCTCTTTATTTTAGTCCTCAGAAAACTCTCAGAATTCATCCCCATTCTTAAGCAGTACCCATCCAGTCAATGGATTCACTTACCCCTGCAGAGAACTCATCTTCATTTTATATTCCTTCAGTTTAATCTGCTGAGTTCATATAGTTTACATAGAAAATAATTAATTTAGAAATTAGCCAAAACAGAGTTTATATGGAAAAGACTGAAATCTCTATGGCCTATGTGGAGGTCACATTCAGATCTAGGCTCTGTGCAGTGTCTGAGAGCTTAGGACTACATTTTAGTACTCTCATTTTCTGCTTTTTAGCTGTCCATCAGCTTTGCTGTAATGATGACAACAAATAATCTTTCCATTCCATTTACTGTCTTCTGGGAACCTATGAAAGTTTCTGTGCTAAAATTCTGGTACTTTCAGGATAAGAACAATTTCAAGAGAAGATACAGTTTATTTCCCAAGGTACCATTCTTTTCTGACTAGGCATCTTTCCATGTAGACATCCAAACAGTGACCTGAAGAGGCTGCGTAGTTCTCCTTGTGGCTGACCATTCTGTGTCTGGGGGAGTATCTTCTGGCTTGGTAGGGTCATCTTTACCTTACTCAGTTCTTCCCCCTTTAAAAAACATACATATTACATTTGTTAAACACATCCGGTGCTCCTGGATGTTTGTTAGCTGCTGAAACAAGGAGGGTGCCATCCACCCAGGAGTTTGCCTGGGTTGCCACGAGGGACAGACTGGTATCTCTTCTTTGTAAGGATTTGCACATGCATAACTTCAAACTTAAATCCATTTTGAATACTCCCCTCAACTGCCTAAGTACTTCTGGGTTACAGTAATGTACTGTAGCAGCACTGTATAGAGCAGATGTATATAGTTATCCAAACATAATACAGTTCCATACAACTGAGCTGAGAAAGACCACCTCCAGAGACTCTAAAGGCTTCTTATTTCTTTATGCAACCACAGATAAGAATCTACTCCATGAAGGTGATTAAAAAATAATAATAATAATAATAAAAAATAATCTTGCAGTTGCTAGGCTTTCTAGCAGTTGCTAGGAGATATGTAGCAGTGGTTTGTGATTTTGGAAAATTAGGTCCCACATTAGGGGAACAAGGGTTGATTTTCAAACTACTAGCAGGTTTGTTGTCGTTACTCTATGAGCTAATACACTTCCCTAATGAAGTATCTGTACACTTATATAATGACCATATTAAAACAAACTTAAATATTCTTGAGCTTTTGGTGCTTTTGAAATTTTAAAAAGTTGTTTGTTTTGTTTTGGGTTGTTGGTTTCTTTTTTTTTTTTTTTTTTAAACAGCCTAGGCTTTTAGGAATATCAGAATCAGAAACAGCAGGAGGACATAGAAGCATTAGAAATAGTGTATTTGACATTTCAGTTCAAGCAAGCCAGAAAGGCTTTTTACATCATGTTGTATGCCTTTTCTCTTTGACACATCCTTTCCCTTTAATTTCCTTTTCATTCACCTGAGTTTTTCATTATCTCTCCAGTATGAAACGTTAGACCACCACACTACACAATCGAAATGAAATTTTTAAGGGATACTGAATACTGTGGTCTCACTGCAGATCAGAAAAAAATATTTGTCATAACTCTGTCTGTAATTGCGATACATGTAAGTTTTAACATCTTTGAAACTGATGCTTCTATTTGTATGATGGCTGAGAGTAGCAGCACCATACTGGGTTTGAAATTAAATGTGTAGGATTAATGACTTGCTCAAGACTTGTTGAGAGTTTTCTATTACTCTGACTGGATTTTGAGTTTATCTAAATTTGTTTCTGCCTTCTTGGGGAAAAATATTAAATGAGTCAAAAGGTCTTCTGAGGTGCACTTAGAACTGCAATGATCTAATTCCATTAATATATTGGATTTCTATGGCTTTCAGAACCTTTATCAAATTCCATTTATTCCAAAGAACATCAGATCCGGCTATGTGTCCGTAACGCAATTGACCAAAGAACACTGAGCATCAATTAAATTATTTTCTTTTTTAATTTATTTAATATTTTAATTACAGGTTTTGACAATACTGATTTTTTTTTGTTGGTGGTAAAATAAGTTGAAAAAAGAGTAGAAGTGAATGCTAAATACATTAACTTTAGAGGAGTTATGGAGAACTGGAGGAGAGAGATAAATGACCCTAAGAGTCATGAAAGTATGAACACTATCTGAAATCAGAAAGTTGCTTGCAAGTGCTTTTAGGGTGTTTGGTTAACTTACACATATTTTATGCTAATGGAGAAAGAAGAGAAGAAAAACCAAAGTGTATCAGGCCATAGCAGACTGGTTTGATCAACTTGCAGTTAAGTTTTAATTTACTTCACAAAGGCTGTGGATTTGTATTCCTGACCTTGGCCAAAATTCCTTCTTTCATAATCTGGAACAGAAAACAGTTTGGGATCTTCCATCCATTGCCCTTCCTTTTAAGAAAGGGGTTCGAGCTCTGGTTTTCCATCTGAAGACTTGGCACTTTGCAGCTGAAGGAAGGTGAATCCCCTACACTTCTGGGGATCTCTGACTATTGAATGACGGGATTTTTTAAAAGAAATTAGTATTCTTACAGGAACTCATAACTCCCTGGAGTCTAGGATGCTGGAAATTTGTTATCAACCCTGAAATCACTCATAATGCTGGACAGTCTATAAGATCAAAGGAAATGAGTTTATTACACTGCAACCAATCATTTAAGGGGTGCAGAGAAAGAAAACAATAGTACCAATAACTCTAATTGAGTTTGACTTTAAGGTAGTATTAGTGTGTTATTCAGCTATTAACTGCAAAGGCTCTGTAACCCCCTGCACAGTTTCTGTCTCTCCCAAAGCTGGGATCCAGTTTTCACCTCAAGACTCTTCCCTACATGTTGCTTTTCATGAAAGGGAACTGGATTTGGATGAAAAAACCTTTCTTACATTTCCATTCTCACTTGTGTTTCTTCTGGCTGTAACTTCCGTCCTAGGCACCCCACTGTGATGTCTCTTTTACTCGGAGTATTAGCTGGATCTCCTTTCTCATGGGCTGCTTCTGCCACCACGACAATCCCTGTCACGCGGGGAACCATTTGTAGTGCAGCCTTACACTACCAAACCCAGAAAAACTCATGAAACAGCTTGATTCTCCAAAAGTTCATTTGTACAACGTAGCTCTCCCAAAAGCCAGTAACTAAGGGAGGCTTACACCACTGTAATTTTACATATGCTCATACATGTAGTTTCTGGTACACCTACACGGAACTAATCCTTAACCAACATAGTGAGAGTAAAGAATGCAGCTTATTACTGGATCCTGATAGGGAATGGATATCATGGCATGCATATAATTTCTGGAAACAAAGTGTTTAAATTAGGGAACCCTAAATGTGACTTGCTGGATTTGCAGTCTCTTCAGCTCCACGTCCTATTTTCATCTAGCCACTTTCACTCTGCAGCCTGCTTTTCTTTGGCGTATGTGCAGGCCACAGAGTCCTTTGAATACTAAACACACTATAAATATATGTAAAAGATAATGTAAATTACACTTGTGGTAATAAATTACAGCTATGGCCATGACGATGAAGGCAAACAAAAGTAGTGTATAAATGGCTCTTTTGGAGAATGAAGTCACAGACTAGGAATATTTTTACTTCCTAAATGATCTATAGACGTTGTTCATTGAAACAGAACATGTGTAACTAGTTAACCTCAATGAGATTTTTGCTGAATTAAAAATCATGGCATTTCTTCTGGATGGGCAGATACATTTGAGTTTCTCTGAATGTATTTTGTCCCAAACAATTTTACAGAGTTTAGTGCCTCAGTAAGATTAATTAAAATGATAAAATGCCTCCAAGATCCATCCTGTTATTTTTCTTCAAATCTTTCACTTTCCACACTGAATGCATGTGAAATCATAGCTCTCTAATCTGTTTTCCAGTACTCGTTGATTTCCTTTGTTGTTTCTGTGCTTTTGATTCTTGTGCACAGCAGTTACTTTTTCCCCCCCTACTTTTGGCAGTGTCAGACAGAGGTTACAAAATGAAACTTCAAAATTCACAGCTGAAGCATAAGGCTAAGGAGTAAGGTTAAATATCTGCAAATCAGGAAATCCAGAAGAGATTTTTTACAAAGTCAAAATGGTAATTTCCTAATTTAAAATTTTAGACTGATTTAAGGAAAGAAAGATCTTCAATAAATTACACATCATGCAATCCTGTTTACAAAAGCAGCTCAGACTAATCCTTCAGTTAACTTGGTGAAAACCTCTAGCTGTCCAAAGGCTGAATCCCCTAGTGTAAATAAGAAAATCATGTCACAAATATCATAGAATCATAGAATGGTTTGGGTTGGAAGGGACCTTTAAAGGTCATCTAGTCCAACCCCTCTGCAGTGAGCAGGGACATCTTCAACTAGAGCAGGTTGCTCAGAGCCCCCTCCAACCTGACCTTGAATGTTTCCAGGGGTGGGGCATCTACCACCTCTCTGGGCAACCTGTTCCAGTGTTTCACCACCCTCAGTGTAAAAAAATTCTTCCTTATATCTAGTCAGAATCTACCCTCATAGGCTGGGCAAAACTTTGTCCTGTTACCAGTGCTCTGACGTGAAATACAACTTTCATTTTGACAGTCTGTTTTTATAGCGCATATCCTAACAGGAATCAAATCTCTTATCCAGATCCTCAAACATCAGAGCAGTGAAAGAGGTGCATTGATTTACCCTGTTGGCAAGAAAAAGTTAAAGCGCTCTGTGCTGCATTATCAATCCCCTGAGGTATCCAGAAACCTTGTGTATTTGAACCACAATATCTAGCTCCAGTATTTTGCACTGGACTGTGTATTTGTAAAAAGGAGCATTCAGAGTTTCCTCATCTACTGAGTTGGTGGGTCATGTGACATAATCACTTAAACCCCATTGCTCCTGTATTTAAATATTACTGCTTTAGGAGGTTCATTCAGGAAACATTGCATGGATTATTCACACACACAAAAACATTTACACTTTCATGAGCAGGAACAATCAAATATAATAAGATTGAGGTTATTTATGCTTCAATAAAAACCTTTACAAAACAGTTGATAGTTGCTTTGCCCTCCTAGCCAAAGGTATTACAATTAAGAATGAATTTTTCTCTATTACCATTACAAGCAAACTGTAATGCTTGCCAAATTTGCAGAACACATCTATGGAACATTATTCAGTGTAACACTTAATACTAACATGTAATGGACTACATTTGCATTTTTTTCATTAGCTACAGTTCCTGTATTTCTTCGGTGATATCTTAATTATTCTTGGAGGATAACGTCCTACTTACGTATAAACTCCAATGTGAGTTCATAGTTGGAGTGTTTTTTAAAGAAACTTGTATTTCTACATGTATTTTTGGAATTGCGCCCAGCCAATTTCACTAGTTTTGTAGTTTTAAGGGAAGATATAGTTGGAAGATTTTAAATGCTTGACTGCGTATTGTCTAATCTGGGTGTTAGAAATCAGATTAGAACTAAAACCTGAAACCAAATATAGGCAAAACTTAGTAGATGTTTAAAACTGAAGCTCAGGATATGGCTCAGTTCCTTTAGTCTTTTTTGTTTTCATATATTGCATGAAATTATCCATATGCCTATTGATTTCATAAGGCACTTCCTAATCAGGCATCATCCAACTCCTCCTGCTTCCAAGCTCGCTCTCCAAGATTGTTCAGTCTCTCATCTTGCAACTCAGGAGGAGGAGGCAAGGACTAACAAAGTTCTCACCGAATGCTTAAGAACTAATGAGACTATCACCTCTGGTCCATCTAATCTGCCCATTCTGGTGTGGTAAGCACTTTTCCTGCAAATATTCAACCTATTCTGGATGGTTTTTTTCTTTCTTTTTAGCAGGTAAGGGTGGGGGGCAGTGAACTGACTAAATGTTAGTCCTTTGTTCCTCCTCATGACTCAAGGTTGTATTTTCCTCAGCCTATAAATAATTTCAGTTTCCTGATCCTGCAGACAGGTGATGTTTCCCTCCTTACAGTACCATTCACCTCTGGTTTTCTTTGAAGCTCCTTATAGAGGAAGGAGATATTTTTTCTGTGCTTACAACCCTTTCCTGAGGATGAGATGCTGTTGCAGTTCCAGCATACTTGGACCAGTGTTGTTAGCCTGCTCTGAGCGGACTGCAGTTTGCTGGCACCTGCGAAAATAGTCTAGGGAAGTACCACTTGTACTGTGCGTGCCTTGTTTTTATATAGTTTCTGAGGCATTTGCTACTCTGTTGTCAGACACAAGTTTCTGGTTGAGGTGGGCGTGTGGTCTCAGATGGTGCTGTTGGTCTTTTGCAGTTCCAACAGGATGAGTCAGGGATTTGTCACTAAAATATGGCATTAGGTTGATATACCTTTAGATTGCTGTTTAGCCCTTATCTGTACATTGCAGGGAGGAAGGAAAAGAGCCCTTTCTAAAAGACTTTCTAGTGATGTGTTTGGGGGTAGGAGAGTCCACCTGAGAACTCCTTTTTCTCCACAGTGATGCAAGGAGGGGAGAGTTGGAAACACAAGGCAGAGAGTTTTGTGCCTTAACCAGAAGATGAGGCTCCTCAGACACTTGCACTTCTCCCCTGTCTGTGAACAGACTTTTGAAGCAGTCTCTCTTCTCTCCCACCTTGGGTCCTGTCACTCGCTTCATCTCAGTGTCTCGCTTTACCTTAAACATTGGATTTTAAGTGGATAAAGCTCCTTCTTTAATACTTTTGCCTCTCTGCCTGGAGGACCAACTTGTACTATCTGACTGAGATGAACCTTTAGGAAGGGGTACTTGACCTCCTCTAACCATAAAGTAATTAAGCTCCTAGGACAGGTTTTCTTCAGTCCCAGCGAGAGGAGGCTTCTTCTATACAGTTTCTGTTTTGCAATGAGAAGTGAAAAAAAAATGCTTCTGAAGTGAAAAGAAGCAAAGATAAGCACATGTCCCATCAAATCTCAGAAATATCTGTGGGAGTCATCAAGGTATTCCCCTCCTCAAAAGGCAGCTGCAGATCTCCAGACTAGTGCTGGGTTGTGTATTCAGATGATAAGATTAGGAATCTGTGTGTTTCTCCTGAATATATCCTAGAAACAGGCTTTGAAGCCTCCAGGGTATTTCAGAAATGTTAAGGATAGAATTTGGTGAATGACTACACAAGGCTGAGAATATGAAGAGGCTTTCTAGAGTCCATATATACATTTGGTATAGGAAAGATTCTTGCTTAGGATAGCTGCATTTTTTTTAATTCTTTTTCCTGGAATGTATCTTTCCCCCAAAGAACATATCAAATATATGTAAAAAGAAATGAAACAAGCTAATCTAAAGGTGCTATGTCAGCATACAAGAAAGAATAGCTAAACTTTGCTAACAGGCAAACCCTCAAAAAACTGCAAAGCAGAGAGGCTAATGACCCATGTTGCTTAAAGATCCAGAACTGCTCAAGGCTCATGTAAAGACTCTTCAAGGTTAGTCTGAGATATGGGATTCGTAGACACAGGTGTATCCTAAGGTGAACAACTTTAGCGTGAATTAATCTAAAAGGGCTATTTCACTGCATTCACATACAGGGAATCTAAATAGCCTGTACAGACATGGACATGTATTTTTGGTCAGATGAATCCCGACAGTGGTGTTCATGTACACCTTTGGTACCACGGCAGGATATCCAGAACAGAGCATTTTTTTCCCCACTGTCCCTTGTTCCAGGGAGCCTTCCAGGAGGATCATATTCTCTTCATCTTAGACACTGGCAGTTAAACACCCAAGGTGTTTCATTTTTCTGCAGAAATCCTCCTATGACTAGGTGCTACATGATTGCTTCTCATGGAAAGAAATTCTGATTCCACAGAAACCTTGCTACAGGAGATTAATCTGGCTTTCTTCCTACAGCCCTGCAGTGTTGTGATATAAAATATATACCATTTCTCAAACTGTTGCGTTATACGATTATCATAATAAACAAACAGGTATTTCAAGTAAACTTTGAGTTTAATCATTGAATTGTACCCCATTTTGATCAAGACTTAGGTTACAAGGAAATTTAAACAAATAGAAGTAACAGTTGTGCAATGATGTAATGACAAAGTCTGAAATTGGCTTATCTTAAATCTATGAAGGGCACTGAATCTTATTTGACATGAGTAATTTCAAAGCCACATTAACACAGATAACAAGAAACGAACTAGTCATGACAGGAATACAGCTCAAAACTTAGCTCACTGTTAACTTTACTATATTCTACTTTTAGTTTAATTCATGGAAGTGTGCCCTAGATTTTGTAGAAGTATGTCCTTTTGTACCATAAAATTTGTTTTCCAGTTAGAATTTATAATTTATTTCTAATTTGTTTTGGAAAACAAGTAATGATAAAATAACTGTAGGATTCTTATCAAGTCTAGCTGATATGCTTTAGTCCCAGCATAAGAAGCATAGTGGAGATACAAATTTAGACAGAAATTTCTTGTCAAAGTTGACAGGTTAAAGAGATAAGCTGGTGCAATTAAAGAGAAAGTAGATAAGATTTTATATTATAAGGTAATATCACAGCATGAGCTAAGATTTTCAAGTTTGTACTCAAGGATGAAAAGATAGAAGATGACATGCAACTAAGGGACCTGCTTACATCTGAGTATAATTGCAATTGGAACAAGGTAAGCTATCACACAAACATGACAAACATCTCCATTGCTGGTATTTTATAATTTGTATGACTTGTCAAATATTACACCAAAATCTCATTTCTTTCATGATTTTTCACCAGTTATGCTTTTGAATATTTACTGGAGAGCCAGTTAGACTGTCACAGTGACTGACTTCTTTCTACTTTGATTTCTATCTTGTTTCCTCTACAGGCCAGTATTTAATTTGGATCCAAGTAATGTGAAAATGTCTTTGTTGCCATTAGTTAGATAAACATCTCTACTTGCTTGCTAACAAGCACCAACCAGAGTTTAAACCACCAATAACTACCTGGTATTATGCTGCTGCCCAGTTTGTTTGCATGATGTCCTCATGGACTGGTGGGATTTGGTGGCCCTGTAGTGGCCCCAAAAGGTGGCCCCAAGAACTAACATGAAATATCAGGTTCTAAGTAGTGAGATGCATTAATATGGAGAAAATATCAAGGTGCTTTGAAAATGATATGCACAATATGAATATGGCTCTCAGTACTACAGTCAGAAACATACCACCATTGTTTTAGATCTCAACACCTAAATCACAGCTATATGGGTTAAATGTCAGATACTGAAAAGATAGTTCAAACAGGTGTCAGCATCTTTCCCTTGCTTTGTTTTCAGGTAATATCACTTCACCTCAAAATGCAAGGAAAAATTTTCTTCCCCTTATGTAGTATCCCAGAGCAGCAATACGACCAAAATGCTGTAGCAAGTCTATGTCTATATTTCAGGACTTTCTTATGAAGCTTCAGTGTTACGATGCCAATTTGTAGCACGTAAGTAACATCCAGTCTTGGTGTTTTGGGTATTTAAACTGACTCTCCATGTTTTGGTATGCTAAAATCTAAGCTGAGCTCCTTGGTTCAACCCCAAAGAACGTGCAGCAGAGGAGCTGAACTCTGGCAGCTGTGCGAGCATGTAATGGGACCCGTTCCCATGGTGCGACTGGGAATTGCTTCACGTTGCACAATGGACTCATTGTCCTCTTGTTGTGTGTGGATTGCACAGCTAGGAAATAAGTAGTAGCAGTTCTATTTCAAGTTATTAATTCATAAAATCAAAGCCTTTTGAACTGTTCTCACACTATTTTCTGTCTGCCTTGGACAAGCTATGTTGTCCACAGTAGGAAGCCAACATGCTTCTTTCCTATGGAAGATCTCCATAAAAAAATAAAGTTGTACAGCAGACGCAGCTAAGGGATAACAGAATAAAAGCAAATACTGGTGAAATGAGAGCAGGGGTGGATGCAAGCTGCAACATTCAGATAGGACTTTTCCCAGTGTTTGGGAGACAGTATGCCACTTGACTAAAATTTTGGATTTTAATCTATTTACATTTCAAGCTCACTGACAAAAATCACTACAGCTCTGTACTGTTTAAATGAGGTAGGAAATAGAAGAGAAAATATTTAAAGGTAACTTAAAGATAATCAGAGGGCTATTTTCAAACCTGGATTTGCCAGTATGCCAGAGACTTGGTACATTTCTTTTCACAGCTGTGTCTTTTCCCACTAGACAGGATAAATCAGTCACTCAACAGCTTATTCACATTTGAGTGTTAGCTATTGTGGGTATAGCTTTATTTACTTAGAGAGGTTGAAAATATCTGTTCACAAACATTATTAGTCACTCAAAGCACTAGCCTACTACACAATGATGTAAATTAGGATAAAGAGGCAATTCAGAAAAAAAGAAATACTAAAAAAAAAAAGCATTGAGGTTAGATGAAATAAACCTACTGACTGCTTTTTGTTTCTTTTGTTCTTTACCCTGTCTCAGGCAGACACATACTCTGACTTTTGAACTAGCACATCTAATGGTTTGTTCTGTCTCTGTGTGGTGGTTTGGCCCCAGGCAGCAGACAAGCACCCACACAGCTGCTTACTCACTCATGCTCTCCCACTTGCAGCAGGACAGGGGTAAAAACAGGAAAAATAAGAGTAAGAAAATTCATGGGTGAAAATAAAGACAGTTTAATAGGTGAGGGAAAGGTGGGAGAGAAAAAGAAATAATAAGTCACTCACCCCCACCTCAGTCAAATAATCGGCCTCTAAACAATAGTCACTTCAGAAGCCGCTACCACCATCCTCTATCTCCCTCTGTAACGCTGAGCATGACATTACATGGTATGGAACATCCCCCTGGCCAATTTGGGTCACCTGTCTTGGCTGTGTCCCCCCAGCCTACTAATGGTTTCACAGGTGTACTGCCTGAGTCAAACTCTCCACCTGATGCTGTTTTATCCACAAAAAGAAATTTAGCTCCAACCCAGCTAGACCCAGTACACTCTAGTATGAGTCCAAAGGGTCTGCATGTGGCTTTAACATCCTTTAGTCACTGGCATTGCTGACATCTCAGAAAAGGCTACGAGCACATGATGGGTGCAGCTCATCTGACCAAAGGAAGATGTCTCTGCGCTAGCTACATGTAACTGCCTGTACAGGCAATGATGCCAAAAGAGGTGCCTACAGAGCACAATTCAGCTGGCCAACTTTAGGGACTTCATTCACCTGCTTAAATAGAAGCAGTTCATACCGTCTGGGTCTGAAAAGTCGGATATGAGGCCTATAAGGTGCATAAGGTCTGAAGTATTAGACTGCTGTTAGAGTCTATCAAACTCTGCAGCAGCTGTAACTTAAATAGGAACTTGCTGTAAATATCCCCTGCAAATAAAGAAGCTGCCCAAACAACCTGCTCTTTAACCTCTCAGTTCTGCAGAGGTATATATCTGGAGTTTACTGCCACGCTAACAACCAGCTCCACAAGTTGTGAGTGTGGGGAAGGAAAGAGAACGAGGGAAAGATACCTCTGAATGTGAGCAAGTAGTAGGAGAAAAATTCATCCCCTTGACTACAGGTACCAAGGTAGTAGGATGCCTTGGTGGGTGCCTGAGACCTTGTGATTCAGTGAGTGCTACCTGGGGCTTATGTGTCCTCAGGCTGATTTATCAGCCTCTGTCAGCAGCAGATGTCCTTTTAGGAGCCTGCAGAGACTGGAATGCAGCTGTGAGTCCCTTGGCCTTGAGAAAACTTGAAGGACAGCAGAGGATGTGGCATAAACCTTGTGAGTGATGGATAACAGCTGGTTTGGGAACCAGTTATGACCCTCTACCAAACAAGATAGAAATGTCTCCAGGGCAGCCCTGAGCCTGTGATTAGCCATCCTCTAGCTGGCTAAAAACATGTTTCCTYTTTTTTTTTTTTTTTTTTTTTTGTCCTGAGAACCAGGTATGTGATGTAAGGTACAGCACACAGGCTGGAAAGAATATAATGGAGGAAAGAGAAGCGAGTAAGCAGCAATGAAAATGAGTTCAGAGATGTCTGACTTCGAGGATTCAGTGGAGGCTGCCTGCCTGCCAGGCAGAGAGGCTGTGATCCAGTGGTGCTTGGATTGAGAGTTTCCTCCACACACAAGTCCTGGACTCTGCTGCTCAAGAATACAATTGCTATTCCTTTATGATGAAATAGTTTCAATTATGGAATAGTGTTTTTTTTCTGTTTATGGAGAATTCTAGATATTGTTTGAGGAAAATGGAAACTCTTCAATTTTAATTTTTCTTTTGCTTTATTTGCTCTACAAATAATTGGGTACAAAGTTATCTATGGGAGGAATACAGCTGGTGTAGCAACAGGATAATAGATTTTTTTCCTGCCTTTTTAACTCTAAATACCAAAATATTGGTTTTTGTAAATAAAAACAGTAAAATGACATAAACAGTAAATTCAATGAAGGTGTCATAAATATATCCAAAACTACATAATAGGGAAAGAGACTTTCCATGGTTTCCAAAAAAAATAGTAAAGCTTAGCATTACGAAGCAATATCTGACTTACTGTATTCAAAGCATGAACTGAATACAGCAAGTATTAAACATGTTAATTGTTCTACCACAGGAGAAACTAATTTGTTTTAGAAATAAATGCTCCTTTTCCCCCTTGAGAAAATTCCTTATTAGAGTTTAAAAGAGTAGTGGACCAGAGGGAGTGCAGAGTATATTTTAAGTAACAATTTCCATACAAATAAAGCTGAAGTCTATTTAGCTATGCATTTCTATGCATCTATCACCAATGTACCTGACTACTGTTGGTGGCCAACATTTCATTTTCATTGATTAGTAGAATTTAAAACAAGCGTGTTCTAAACACACTAGTGCAATTATTTTCCACTTGAAGCATAAAAGTGTTGGAATATAAATTCAACACTTATCAAACCACGCCTCAGATACTGTAGTAAGTTATCTGTTCTTGCTGTACGAGTGAAATTGTCTTTCCCTCAAGACAATTAAAGACTTGCTATCCAGCCTGTGTTGCTTGCACGCACTAATTGGGAATAGAGGTGTTTCTGAGATCTGGCAAGGGTCTTCAGTTTTCCATAACAGTCCCAAAGACAGGAAAAGGGGATTCTGGTTATGGAGGGAACAGAGTGACTGGCAGAAGAGATGCTAAGGTAGTTTCAGCTGAAGCATGCTGTGACTTTACTGACAGCTGATTGTGCCAATTTCAGAAGTGTCTCTAAAATTCAGTGCTATTTTTATTTTAAGACTCTTAAATGCTACCGCCACTTGGCAGAGAAGATGTTCTGGGGCAAAACAGTGTTTTGTAGGAATTTTAAAAACCAGTCCATCCTCCCCTAAACAAAACCAAACCCTAATGGTGTTTTGGGTAATACAGAACCATTTAATCTTGAAGCTGAGCTGGAGAGAGCTGATTAAAGAGGCTTTCTTGAGATGTTTTCAGTTCCATGTTTTGTTTTTGTTTTTTGTTTAGAAAAGTAACTAACTAATGTCCTAACATTTCCTGGGCTTAGTCCTGTTTGAACTGGAGAACACAGAGAGGGGTTTGAATAATTCAAATAATCAGTGTCTTCTTTTCTGACTACATTGTATGTGTGATTTTAGAGCTGAGTTTCCAGACTGACAGCCAGGCTGTTGCCAGTTCTGTAGGTATGGTCTGGGAATAGAGAACTGCCATCTTCAGGGCTGTCAGTTCAGCATTTGAATAGAAACAGGACTCACACATTATTTAAAGGACTGTACTCTGCATAAATTTTGAAGACACTTTACCATTACAGAGTCTAAAGGGCAAGCTATCAATCATTTGAGCCGCTCTCACCCGACGAGCTGGAGTTGGAGTCAGGGTTTCACAAGTGCTGTTCTCTTTCTCAGTGTTGCTCAGTGTCTGGGTGGGAAGAAGTGCCAAGGGCAGATATCCTGGGTTGGCAAAGTTCAAGAACAAAATATTTTTATTGTAAATAATCTTAGTACTTATTTGTAGCAATTATAGTTTTCTACAGATATTTAGTATACTGCCCAATTAAGACATAAAATTTCTAGCAAACCTGCGCTCATCATCAAAGAAAACCTGATCTGCACCACTTAAATTTTCTGTTAACTGGCAAAGCTATAATCTCATCCCAATTCAAAACCAAGTTTTATGCATATTATTTCAATGTAATTCATATACACTTCTTGTCAAAGGGAAATATCAATCTGAAGTTAGAACATCTTTATAATTCCCAGTGCTAATAGTGTGATTCAGTCAATTAATGGGGATGAAACTTGTGCTAAGGTGTTCTCAAAGCTAATGGCAAATGATTATTTGGAACTTTCACAGCCAAGTACAGTCATCCTTTTGAAAGCATTGTGCATATCACTCATCAAACCCATCAAGCAAATAAAGGCTGTGGTGCTTTTATTTTCTGCTTGACATTTTAAACATGTATCTCATTATCTAAATGTCTATTAAAGTCACCTCTTCTATTGCTCTGAAATAACACAGTTGCAGCCAATATGTTAAAATAATATTAGAGATACAAATTAAAACCAAAACAAGGACATTTCTAGTGTAGGTTGTCACTTCGAGTGAGTGGAATGACAGTTTAAGCTAGAATTTCTTTGCTTTTGTCAGTTCTCGTTAGACCCTTAACATTAAATTAATGTACTGTGAAGTCATTTTTTTTACTTTCATTGCTTGAATAAAACATAACTAGAATGACTACCATGAAAACTGAAATGAACAGAAAAAGGAATATAATTTTTGTAGTGACTTTTGCTCATAAAAAGGCGCAACTAAAGACATGATATAATGCCCATCCTTAGAGGCCATATAATAAGCACCCCAACTGCTATGTCTTTTGTAGAAAACACAAGAGTCTTCCAAGCAAAATGGCTTTGGACATCCCTGTTCTGTGTTTCTGTGGTAGCAGATTTTTCTGCTGAAACAGAGGCCAACAATAACGTCATTTGTTGCAGGTGGTTTCAAAGAACATAAACTAAAATAAGTTTAAAATGTATGATAATGTGGTAAGTGCTGTGGTCACTGTCAGCCAAGTTATTTGTCTTATTTAAGTAGAATTTGTGAAGAAAAAAATATATTTAATTATGCTGATGAATTTGTAGTAACATTGCCCTGGAGAAGTGCTAGTTGATGGTGTTCATATTACCTCTGAAGAGAATGCAAAGCAGTTAGGATGCATGTTAGAGAAATGCTTCACACTTAATGAGATGAAGTTAGTATGAGACTTGAACATTTTACCAATACAGCTGGTTTTTTTTTCAAGTCGGCACTCATTTCCTACAAGTTCTAAGTGTGTATTTAAAGAACTTACTGCACAATGTCAAAAATGTCAACCTTCTCCATGGTTGAGAATAATAAAGGTAAGATATCTTCCTTTTGTCATTCTGATCATGTCAGACGACCCACTTTATTTCCTCTTTTAGTCTTTATCTCCTTCTACTCCACAGGTGAGATCCTCTTCTCATTTTCAAARCCTTGCACAACCAGAGGGTTATCCTGTAATAGTCTCTAAGTCCATTATTCTTACTCTGCCCTCTTTTTCCTTCTAAGAACTCTTTTTCTATCCCCTCCTGATTATGAATTGTCTTTCATATTGTCATGTATGCTTGGAACTGCCTCCATATTCTTATATGCAAACTAATCTTCCTTTCATTTTTTTGGTGTGACAGATTCAGTTTTTTCACACTTTCTAGGTAGTAAATAACATTCCTGAAATCTAATCAGATACTCAACAAATGAGAGCATTAAAGCATGTTATACATTGTTTGAATACAAACTTGTCCAACATTTTTCCAGGGTTGCTGTAGAAGTTACATTAAAAAAACCCCTACAGCCAGATGATGTAATAGTAAAATCTCACTTCAAACAGCAGGATTTACTTATGAGCAGAGTTACTTATTTGTGTGAGCTCTTATTTTGGGATGGTAGAAGTAGCAAATTACGCTGAGAATTATATGTCCGTATTTTCTGTTTAAATAGGATAAACATTCTTATAACAGATATTGTAATTTCCATTGTGGTAACAAAGTTGGACAATGAAGATCTAGCTTAATTTGTGTCAAAATTCATGGTTAATGGGAAGCTCCAAGAGAAGTGATTTTACACAAATACAAGAAGATATTAAGAAAATGTAAAATAATTTAAGTTTATATGTTTTATCTTTGCTCAGTTATGGTAATAATTCTTTGTATTCGTTTACAGAGGAAATAATTTTTTACTATGAGATCATTATAAGTATAAGATTAAATTATAGTAATTAGACTGGGTAAGAAAAAAATGGAGAAAATGACACAGTACCATAGTAATGATTGTTTTGTAATCCTGAGGAGAAAAATAGTGATGTCTCTATACTTTTTTTGCTGACTTTATAGTCAGTAAAACAAATGAAGGTAATTCATCATTCTCCACGTAGGAAAATCTGTTCCATAAACTGTAAGAGCTCCTGTACACTTTCAACTTCTTAATATTTTATGTTTACACTTTCCTTAAAAATGAATGCCTTATTATTACCAATCAACTCAGAAGAGATATTTCTTTGGTCATTCTAGAAAAGGGTACAAAAAGACCCCCAATACCAGCTACTTCTAAACTATTATTCCATATTTAAGGATATCAGTATCATCTTTTTCTGGTTTACACAGAACAGCACATTTTCCTTGACTATTAAGTGTCAATATTCCACTAAATTCAATGGAGAGACCTTTGTCCCTCAGCTCAGGAAATGCACTCAGAAGTTCTGATAGTGCTTGGGACCATAAGAAATAGGGAGGAACTGAGTCCAGGCTCCAGCAAAGAGCATTATGTGTGATGAATTCACTAGATTCCTTTGAAGGTTGTCTTGCTTGTAATAGTGTTTAAATGCTAAGGAAAGAATTATGTTGTAAAATGCTAAATATATTTGTATCTATTTATATGGACTATATGACCTCCAGAGGTCCATCCAACCTGATTTATCCCATGATTCTATATGTGTTAAACTGTTAATAAAAATAGGATTGCATCATTAATTAAACAGCAAAATGGATCAAACAATTATTTTATCTTCATTCATTAATTTCA
Source organism: Phoebastria nigripes (assembly GCA_035582835.1). NCBI lineage: Eukaryota > Metazoa > Chordata > Aves > Procellariiformes > Diomedeidae > Phoebastria > Phoebastria nigripes. The sequence goes on along the minus strand of JAYKAV010000156.1, from coordinate 1,904,820 downwards.
CRTAGTTTATCTTAGTAACCTTAGATTAGGAATTTCAAAGCAGTTAATGACTGCATCTTATGGCTCAAGCATTGGGCCTTTAGTTCCCCTAAATTGTCATTAATTGACTGTAAATACCCTGGTTGCCACTTATTATTGCTTTATTTTTACATGAGCTGGTGTGTAAAACATTTGAACAATAACTGACATGATTTGAAACTGTGCACCAACTTCATTTAGGGTAAGTCTACACTGAATCAAGGCCACAGATAAGTAATGAGGTTGCTAAAATATTGGTTGGAGTTTTAGTGTTTCTACTGTTTAAAACGCTTTTTCTCATTCCACCCAGATGTACACAGCCAACTGAAAAACTTGCAGCGTGGTTCTGATCAGGATCAGTGCTAAAGATGTCAATGGAGAAACACCAGCGGAAAAGTGGCAACGTGTCCGACTGCTAATGTTTTTCAAGTTTTTATTTATTTGTTTATTTTTCCTAAATTGGTCCATTGGGAACCTGAGACGATAGGCTGCCTGCTGCACCCTTCGCAGCTCTCTGCCAGTGGTTACCTCCACTACAAATGAGAGTATTCCCAGTCCGCCGCAAGGAAGGCAGATCCCACCCTTGAAAGTAAGTTTCACGAGATCCAGCTGACAACACTTGAAAGGGAAACACTCGTTTGCTTGCACAGACTGGCTGAACTGCGGCATTAATAAACCCCCTGACAGCTGTTGAACAAGGAGGGTGACCAAGAGCAGTGCTGCACCCAGCTAGATGGGGAGGAGGGCACTTGCCTGGGACCCAGGGAGCTGTGCCTGATGCTGCAGGAAGGATGAAGCAGAAGGCTAAGGAAATTCAAGGCCGCTTTCTGATCTCTCTTTGTACTGCACCAGTCAGGCTTTTACCTGCAGTGAATTGATACCCATGTGATGCTGCAGAGTTATTCAATCAACAGAATTATTTGTGTTTTACAGCAGTGTCTATGAGTTAAAGTCAAATCTTTAGGAAGACTTTGCAGCATAGGTGAGGGTATCATTGTAAGGAAGTTTGTATTTTCAGGAACGATATCAAGAAGTCACAGATATGTATAATCAAGTAGGCTGGGGGACATTACACACTTTTTTTCCAGTGAGGAGTGGGAGTGTGTTTGTCCTGGTGAGATTCTGTTTTGGATATCCGCATACTGTTTTTCACAAATTCCTCTTGTCAGTTTGCATTATCGGGTATAAGGGGATAGTATTCACTATGTTTCCTAATTATTTGTCTAATGTTGCTATGCATGATTAAATGCTTTCCTCTTTCTAGAACAGAAGTGCTTGCATTTCAAGAGCATTAAAGGCTCTAGGTGCAGAATAAATGCTGCAGAATATAAAGGTCCCTTCATAATTCAAGGGTAGATTATTCAGAACTGATCTTTCAAGCCAAATAGCTTAATAGATTTGAATAGTATTTAATTTGAAAAATGAGCACGAGAAAATGTAACTCTGATGTGATTTGAAATGACCGAAATTCTCAAAAAAGGCTATACAAAAACATATCTGCATGTAGCTGTGCTATCAAGTATGGTATAACAGTGTGACTGGATTACAATTTGATGCTAAATCTAGATGACATTAAAGTTTATATTCTATTGAAGATTATTATTTTTATAGCACATGGGACAGTGATGTCTGGTCTCCAGAGAGAAAAGGACAAATGCACATATTTTGATTTTTTCAGCAAAATTTCATACTTGACATCAATATAGCACAGATATCATGCCCGATCAACATCAAACGCTTGTTTCTCCTGCTATAAATCAATAGAAAGTTTTCGATATTCGCTGCTGCAGAGCAGAAGAAGTCTGGTCAGAGTTTCTCTACACAGAAGAGAAACTGTTTCTCTACAGAGTTTCTCCTTGCCAAATCAGGGACTAAGTTTTTTCTTTTTTCTTCATGGTTGCACTTTGCAGCCTGTTTATGAAAAAAAGATTGCTGTTGCTTCTGGAGAAATAATTTGCTTTGTGCTTGCCAGAGTACCTGAGATCCTTTTAAACACAAACATGGTTAAAGAAGAAAATATCTTTATTCTAGCAAAATAAAGGCTTAAATTCTCGACAATGAAATTGGAAATAAAGTTGCAAGACAAAACCCCCAAAACCAACCCAAACCAGCAAAGCACGGTCCTAGATCACTCTTAACAGCAAGAATCTTCTTTAACTGCTCCAGGATAGGAACTTGGTTAAGCATGTAAAGGATGAGAGACCTGCAATCAGTTCTCCTCCTGCTTCTTTCCCCATAGCTACCTTATGCTGGAGCACTTTCCAAGGCCACTTTGACTCCTTCATTTGTAAGGATATGATGACACTGTCATTTCAATGCCCATTATGCATTTCAGACACATTTCTCCATTACTCCAAATCCACATAGATATAAAGAAAGCAGAAGCAGGGAGCTGTTTCTGGGTCTCTTGATCCTCAGCCACCTTATTTCAGTAAGGCATCATTCCTCTGTGATTCCTCATCTCCTATGTACATTCCTGAAACATGATTTCAAACCTTTCAGTTCTCATTTCCAGAGGATTTGGGGCTGTGAGCACAGTAAGAGGCAGAGCTAATTGCAATAACTTTCTGTTAACAAACACTTCCCTTAAATAAGGATAATTCTTTTCTGATTTCTCCGCCTGATGCAGAAGCAGTCGCACTGAAGCAACATTTTGTGATTTTTAAAGACTCCAACCAAGTGACCGTACTTTGTTTAATATTCCTATGAGGCTGCTGATTTAAAGACCTTTTGTCATTTTCAGTAGTATCACATTTTTATGCGAAAAAATTAAGAGGCTCAGTTAATATAGCCATATGCATTCTTAATAACTATATTCTGTCATTTACACTGCTGGTCGAATAGAGAGGCTGATTTTTCCTGCTTAGTTTCTGCTACAGTACACAGATTTCCATGATGAGTTGAAGGGAATATTTTACAGTTAACTGCAAGAATTTATTTTTTTAAACAATTCTGGTACTGTCAGGTAATTATAATGTGTCTTCCCTAGCAGTAATGGGCACCACAGGAAATAAAACTGCAGTACAGACTTAATCAAATCTGAATGACAAGGTCATTGGAAAGTTAAATGCATTTTTTTTTTTCATATCAACGTTTCCCATAAAAACAATTTCGTTCAAATGTAAGATAATGTGCCCAATCATTTGCTCATAATTTTCATTTCATTAGCAGCATCTAATTACTTATTTATTACTTAAGAGCAGTAGCCATTCTAAAGTGTGCATTGCTGAGCTCTCCAGTGTTTTTCAAAGGAAAACCCTGCAGTGTCTGCAATTCAGTATCTGTTTATTTTCAATTTTTATCCATTCATGCTTTACACACATTTAATATATGCAAGGGCCATCTTCAGTCACAACTGTTTCATTATTAAGGCCCCAAAAATTAAATAACTGACAGAATTTTCATTCTGTATGCCTTCAACTTGCCTCATATCTTCATTTTCCACAAACAAAAAATGAAACTAGTGCAGCTCAAAGGCCTGGAGTCTTTGTTTGAACTAGAGGAATAAAAGAGAGAGCAACTTCATCAAAGGTCAGCTTTCCCCTCCTACCCTTTTGAATTGGGAAAAATGGTGGCTTGAAGGAAAATCTCTATTAGGTTGCTATGAACTGCTTTTGAGGGGAAGGTATTGCTCGAACTTCTGGGCTGTCCCAAAAGACTCCAGGACTGTATTTTTTTGTCCTTCTGGCTGGCGCCGTCTTCTACCTTGTTCTAAAGCCCTGAAGATGTATGTTGGAAAGAAGGAAAGAAAATAAAAGATTTTACCCATGATTCAGGAAGACTGAGCCTGTCTGGGCAATATAACCTAGAAACAAATGTATTTCATTTCTTCTCTCTCTGTTACTCCAAAGGCATTCTAGATTATGAGAAAGAGTATTATAAACTACAATATTCCTGTCTATGAATCCCTGCTTTTTAGCTAGGCATGTAAAATTGCTCTCACAGGCTCAGTGGTAGATGCTCATAAATAAGTTCAGTCAGGAGAGGCTTAATTTAATGACACAATGTTCACAGACAGAGTTTTTGACAGACAGGTGACCCACCATCTGAATGAAAATCAGGCCTGCTGACCTCCTTGAAGTCTGATTGAAAAGTTGCAAGATGCCTGAAGTTTTTGTTTTGCTTTGCTTTGGGTTTAGGGTTTTTTTTGTTTTCCTCGAGAAGTGCTGGGTGTTTTTTTGGTARTGCCAAATCAAACTGATTACAAAGTTTTCGCTGAAAGAAAACAGCAGAGGATTAGGTTCTCAAAACTGGGAGTTAGGCTGTAGGAGTGACACATATTATACAGACCAGAAGGTGACACATGCCATATACTTGCCTTTCTCCCCATAATGTAATAGGAAGAACATGTACAGAGGAAATATGGGATGTTTTTCTTTGCATGAGCCACAGTTAAATTCTATGATATTGGGAGAGGCCCACTCTGGATTCCTTTTCTGTGCAGTTATTTCATCTTCTAAGAACTACCTGTGTATTTCTTGATTACGTAAAAAAAAAAGATGCAAGATAAGTATCAGTTACTTGTGTTCAAATCCCCTCCCTGTCTGATTCAAAGCAAGCAGTACAACATGAGATCTTCTGGATGAGGTCCTGGATCTTCTGAATGCCACCGGGTTTTAGCACAAATACCTTACGAATTCTGCAAATCGCTGACATAGGATTGGAGTATTTCTTCTTTGATGTTGACAGTAAGAATCAGTTAATGATTCAAAAGTAGTCTTATGCATTTTACTTTTCTCCTTTGTTTTTATTTCATAGAATCAATAAAGTTGGAAAAGACCTCTAAGATCAAGTCCARCTGTCAACCCAACACTACCATGCCCACTAAACCATGTCCCTAAGCATCTCATCTACATGTCTTTTAAATACTTCCAGGGATGGTGACTCCACCACTTCCCTGGGCAGCCTGGTCCAATGCTTAACCACTCTTTCAGTAAAGAAATTTTTTCTAATGTCCAATCTAAACCTCCCCTGGCGCAACTTGAGGCCATTTCCTCTCGTCCTATCGCTAGTCATTTGGCAGAAGAGACCGATACCCACCTCGCTGCAACCTCCTTTCAGGTAGTTGTAGAGAGCGATAAGGTCTCCCCTGAGCCGCCTCTTCTTCAGGCTAAACAGTCCCAGTTCCCTCAGGCACTCCTCATAAGACTTGCTCTCCAGACCCTTCACCAGCTTCRTTGCCCTTCTCTGGACACACTCCAGCACCTCAATGTCCTTCTTGTAGTGAGGGGCCCAAAACTGAACACAGTATTCAAGGTGCAGCCTCACCAGCGCTGAGTACAGGGGCACRATCACCTCCCTACTCCTGCTGGCCACACTATTTCTGAGACAGGCCAGGATGCCATTGGCCTTCTTGGCCACCTGGGCACACTGCCGGCTCATATTCAGCTGGCTGTCAACCAGCACCCCCAGGTCCTTTTCTGCCAGGCAGCTTTCCAGCCACTCTTCCCCCAGCCTGTAGCGTTGCATGGGGTTGTTGTGGCTGAAGTGCAGTACCCAGTACTTGGCCTTGTTGAACCTCATACTGTTGGCCTCAGCCCATTGATCCAGCCTGTCCAGGTCCCTCTGCAGAGCCTTCCTACTACCCTCGAGCTGATCAACACATCCGCCCAACTTGGTGTCATCTGCAAACTTACTGAGGGAGCACTCAATCCCCTCATCCAGATCATTGATAAAGATATTGAACAAGACCGGCCCCAAAACTGAGCCCTGGGGGACACCGCTTGTGACCGGCTGCCAACTGGATTTAACTCCATTCACCACAACTCTCTGGGCCCAGCCGTCCAGCCAGTTTTTTACCCTATTTGATATAAGGAAAGCAATCCATCATGTGCTCGTAATACCTAGAATTTATGAGGCGCAAAACCTAAAGAATATAAAAATTGCTGAAATTTTACAGACTGGAGTAAATTCCCAAACATTTGGAAGTAAGGTTGGACTATTTTTTATGTCTTTCTAATCTTAACTTAGTGGGTGCTGAATAACTAGCAGATTCTGCTGTTTAGAATAAATAAATAACAATAAATAGCAGATTCTGTACCTGTACTATATATTTTTTCCTTATATTTCTAGTTGTTTTTAACTTATGTGCTGGTAAAATTTGTTCAGCTATCTGCAAATCTGACAAAATGAGGCCTCCTGAGTGTTTTGGAAGGAAGAGTTGCTTCTTTTCACTTTGCAATTCAAGGCACTTTTGTGACAGAGTTATACATTAGTAACCAAGATGTAACCTTTGGAAGGTATGCRTGCTGTGGTAATGATCTCTTCCTATGTTCCAAAGTGTCTTTTCCCTTCGTAGTATGTCTGAAGTGGATTGCTAGGGGACCTGTCTGAGCAGACAAAGGTAATGGAAAAAACATGCACAGCAAGAGACCCAGAGGCCTTTTTTTTGTTTTTCTTTTCCTCCTACTGAAAGCTACAAATCAAAAAGAAAAAAAGATAATTTTTGGAAGGCGTTATTTTTGCCAGAAGTTTCTTCCCATCATATAATCTTTCTGGTAGTATCAAAAACAAAACCTGTAATTATATGCTAATGGTCTGAGGACACAAATAAAGACAGCTGATATGTAGGATTAACAGGTATATGGAACAGAGCAGCCAAATTTTCCGTCATGCGAACCCTTTTTATGGCTTCCCATTTGTCCTGCATTTTTCTGGTGTTCTGAAATAATTCTCAATTCCTTGACCCATTTACAAGAATACAGTACAGATCCCACTTCAAAAGATTTTATCTTCAGTATTTCCTTCAGGTGGAGAATCACTTTCATCTCAAACACTAAAGCCTCATATGACACAATTCTGTTGTCTCTCAGTAAAATAATGTGTATACATTTACCTTTATCCAAATCTGTGAGTAATTGTAATGCAGCAACAAATGTACAGATGAATGTTATRCTCAATTTTATTGAGAATTCTCATTAAGTAAAATTTTAGCCTGACTTGCAAAGGAAATGAAGTGTACATGAAAGCATGGTGTGGATGTCTCTCTGTCTTCCCTACTAGTCTTTGAACCTATTGGATAGCTTCAACCAACTTAGAATTTTAATGAGAACAGATTTACAGGTAAAGAAAAGATATCCTATTAACGTGGAAAGGTGGCTTGTGTGTTCAACCCTTCTCACTTCACCAGAAAATCCACATGAAGGAGAACTGTGTCCCCCAAATGCAAGAAAGTTTCAGCTGGAGCTTGAATATTCTTAGAAGCCAGAGAAAGAAATCTGTAGGAAAATGCTGTCCAGTTTTTCAGATACTCACAGGGCTACTTGTTAATAGCAGTCCTTAATTTGAATCAGGGTTACTGTGCACTGTTTCTATCCTAATGCTAATAAATTTTCTGTGTAAAGAAGATATTCAGGATTAAGAGTGCTGTGCTTCCACATCTTATGTTAGGCGGTATAAAGTGAACTAATATTCTGACAAAAATCAGTAAGACCTGAAGGAAAACAAATAATGTATCAACTATGACATCTGAGAAAGAAAATTCCAAAAATTTATTACTGTTATGTATTACACATGTTTATTTCTGTCTGCAATTTTTAAAGGGTAGATGTATCACTTGACTCCAAATGCAAAAAAGTTGGAAATAGGGAGAATACCAATGAAACATTAGTAACTATTTTGTCCATTATTACCATTTGGCACTATCTCAACTGATTATCAGTCCTTCTAATTTAAAAAAAAAGGATTCCTAATCAAACTTTTGAAGTCTCAAACAGCGTCACAGTCATCTTTGTTGCAATAAAATGAGAAATGATACCACATTTATGACAGTAGGGAGCTTAATGTCTTCTGGTGATGTTTTGACTGTTAATATCTCCACCTGTATTTCCAGGTAGTATATTCCAGTTTTTCAGGTAGTGCATTTCATTTTTCTTATTGAATTGTGGTTATTTCTAAGCTGTTCCTCAGTACTTAAGAAAAACAGGCAATTGGTTTTCATGCTAACTGAGACCTCTAACCGCGTAAAATAAAAGTGCAACACAACAAAAGACATGTTAGATGTCCAAGTATGAACAGTTAGGCCTCAACTATCTTAATATTTTTAATATAAGGGTTCTCATACATATTGTTTAAATATGCAGAAGCAGATGGTGATGTCTTTCATTAAAGGCTGCTTCTAAGCTCTGCTTGATTTGCTCCCTAGTTGGGAGTAGTCCAAACATGGGGAGGTTCATGAAAGTCTCAGGGTTCACAGTGAGMCGTAGAGACAGACTGCAGGGTGCTACCTGTTTTAGCCGTGGTGGGACAGAGAACGGAGGTGGCTTAATAAGGCACAACCCGGCTCCCCGATCTGCAAATGGAGAAACACAGCAGAGAAGTGGGTCATCCTGCACCATTGTTAGGAAAGTAATGGAGCATGACAATCTAAAATTAGCTGCTGCCAAAGCTGGAGTATGTGTGTCTCACATTATCGCTGTGAACTATCTGAACTAGTATATTGTGAGACACATCCTTAGGAGGGTTTATAGGTAATTTAGTGAAAGAAGTGAGTTTTGGTTAGGAATAGCCATGGGAATAAGCGGTAAAGGGGTCATATTCACAGGGTGTCAGCAATAAACTGCCCGACAAAGCTTTTCCTCTCATACTTGTTTATTTGTTTGGGTAACACACCAGGACTTGTGAACACCAGCGCTCCAGGTGTTAAGTCATTACTTCCTCACAGCTACCGTATCTGTAACGCTCACCAAGGAGTGTCAGTTAAGTCTCACTTTTCTACACCCACAGAGAAAAGGGACGTATATTTCACATTGTGAACAGTGTAAAATAAGAATCAAAGCCAGGGCATATCAAACACTGCTAGAAGAACTTATAATCTTATATATATACATATGTCATGCAAATAGGATCTAGGAGTTCAAATCAAGCTCTTATCAGCCCTCCTTTATGTGACATACCAGAAAAGATGTGTGAATGTCTAACTTTCCTTCTTAGTTACACTGGCATAGTGAATTAGAAAAAATCTTGTCAAAGGGAAGAGGAACTCTAAGTGGTTTCACTTGCTCTTGCAGAGTCCTTCAYTTTCTCTTATGCACAGCATGTGCGAAATCCAAAACAAGGGAAGCACCCAACAGTTTGCATCTTTGCTACAGACATGATGCTACGTTTTTCTTTTGGTTCACTGCTTCTCCAAGCAGAGTGGAAGTGCTGAGGGGCCCAGTTCAAAGGCAGTGGTATGGGTAGCTCTCTGGCCCAGCTCAGTGACTCGCATGCAGGTTGGGGGTCCAGCTCTGCACAATCCAATGCAGGCTTGGGACACAAAAGTGCTCTTTTGGGCACAACACTTGCTGTTTTTACAGTCAGCTTTCATAGTTCCATAATTTAGAATACCTTTGGAGAGTGAATTTTATTTATCAACATTTACACTAACACTCTTGTAGGTTAATTTATTTATTTTTGTTGCTTTTTTTACATTCAAGCTCAATTATTTGTATAGCTTGTAAAATGAGAAAAAAAAAAAAGCCAACCCCAAACAAAAGCAGCTTGGCTGCCTTTTGAAAAAGTTATATGAAACAAGAAGGAAAGGAACATGTCAGAAAAGGATTTGTTAGTAGTAGTTTTTATGCTTTTAAACTGATACACCTGTACATCTCTGCTCCATTTTTTATTATTAATTCCAAGAATATGCAAAGAGGTTCTTTGAGAATAACCATGAAACAAAGTAGATGAAATAGCATAACTAGTTGAATGGAGTATTTTGGATTACTACTTTTTTCATATAAATTTAGACATGAATTTATGTGATATTTCTGCTGGTGTCTGTTCTAGGGCAGGATGTTGCAAATAAAATACAATTTTAAAACTTTTTTCTAGTTGCATTAACAACTGCTGTAAGATAGCACATCTGAAACTAGAGAGTGGAAATTTTCAATTTGCCATTGGAAATACCAGGAAGAAGGAAGAGATCCAAGCAATGTGGTAAATAATAAGCTAAAATGACTGAAATCTATCAATATTAAAATCAGGAGAACATCAGAGACATCTTCAAGTTTATAAGTCAGTAATATGTGGGGAATCTGTAAAACTGTGGATCATACAGTGATCAGTTCTACAGATCTGCTAGTCAAGGAACATATAGTGATAAAAAGGAGATATAGAAGTAACAAGCAAGCATGGAAGTATATATAAATGGTAGAAAAAGTAATGATGGAAAGAACTAACATAGGCTACRTGATACAACATCTGGGAGAATAATGACGTAAACCAGTAGGATCACTGTAAGATATATGGCCAACACAGATAAAGATAATAGAAAGGCTTAAAAAGGAAAAAAAAAATCTTCCTAGTCATAGAAGAATAAGAAAGGGGAAATCAAGGCCTGCAGACAAGATGTAACTTCATGTCATACAACCTGTARCCTCAGGAAGCTGATATGATGGAAGTCTGTCATTGGTGAATGGCAGGGGCATTGGGAATGATTAGTCACTAGTTACTCCTAACACGTCCAGGTTGTGAGGCTCAACCAATGCAAGTAGGAGGCAGAAGTTTTAGGGAGACAAAATGGAAATATTGTTTTCATACAAGTCATTATTACACCATGGACCTTCTTACCTCAGAGTATCAAGAAGGTCAAAGGTCTAAATGGCTTAAAAATGTAATAGATAATTTTGTGGAGCAAAGGCCTGTAGTTTGACTACTAACACTGCCCCACTGATTGCTGGAAGCTTTCACCAGACAGAAGAGCATTCTCTACTTGCCCTGTTTCTTACAGTTTTTTCTCTAAATATCAGCTATTGGCCACTGTGGTGTACTGTGCTAGACCAATCTTTGGCCTGACCCCTTATGGAAGTTCTTATGTCCTTTCCGTAGAAAGCTTTGGGTGCCCTCTGCAAGATTAATAGGTCTTGCTCCAGAGAAATGCCTGACTCTAGCTTCCGTTTTTCCTCACAGCAATAAGCCTTTTCTCCTATCAGAAACTGTCCAGGAGACCAAGATTACTACCCAGGTAGCTGGATATAAAGAACTGACAGTACAATACTCTGCAGAGACGTGCTGTCCTTTCTAAGGACTGCACCTTGACACAGATAGGGACATTTCTTCAACTGTTGGGAGAAACTTTAGACTGTTGTGGAGCAATTTGCGGGAGTCCAGCTGTTTCAAGAAACCTTAATTCTAGTTGACTAGAAAGATAGTACATTCTAACTCATGACAAGCTCAGAGAACGTGTCATCTAAAGTCTTCTAACAATGCACATGCCACCTTCATTGTAAGAACTATCATTAAGCAAAGAGTTCTTGAATGTACAACAATGTGTAAGAATCTCCCCATGAAACAAAGGGCAGATGGATAACAGATGAGAAATCAATGTCCCTCCCTTCCTGCTGATTCTTTTTGGATTAGTTCAGATTTTCAAAAAGTGCACAGAGACTTTGTTAAAAAAAAAAAAAAAAAAAAGACTGTAAACTAGCTGGCCAGGGAAGGGGGTCAGCCCATCTCCCAGTTTAGAAAAGAGAATAATCAACAATTAGAGAACACAGCTCCTGTTAGGGATTCTTGTGATCAAGGAAACATTTCAGGCAAGAAAAAAAGACCACAGTAAACTGATTTCATCATCAGTCTAGTTTTTCCCAGGGCACAGATAAGCCCTCGAAGTATAATTTTAAACAGATGAAGCAGTGTTTCTTGTTTATTTTTAAAGCATGAAGTTAGGAATTTGTTATCAGTGCATCAGTATTTGAGTAATAACAGAAAGGCTGACACTTTACATTTAAGCTATTTGTCTAACTAGTAGAAAGAAGAAACTTTTTTGTGTCGTAGAGAAAAGCCAAGCTTGGTAAACTGAAGTGTAGGAGCCAGACAACAGGCCCTCTGTTTATCCCTCCCTTCAGGTGGGTATCAGCAGAGTACAGCAATGTGGGCATTCTTCAACAGCATGATAAAAGGATAATAAGTCTTGTTCTTATCAAAAGTGGTATTTCAGTATGTAAAAAGGCTTCAGACTCAACAATAATCTAAATCACTGTAAAGTTTCAGCCATTCTTCTCTAGGAGGTGAAAATACATTCAAATTACTAAGAAATAATACAGTATTTCTGAATAAATTACACTAACAAAGAAGCAAGAAGTACAGTCTTCTGAAATGAAAAATAATGTTTATGCTCCAGGTTTAATTTTAACCAAATATTTGAACTTAATCTCTGAACAAATCAGCAATTCTATAAGGAAATTCAATTTTATTTCTATTCAGACAGCCAAATGAATAATGGAACAGAATAAAAACATGCTACTCAAGACAAATGGCCTTCTAGATCTGGGTAATAAGAAATACAGGTTAATTCCACTGTGTGTTTGGCCTATATATTTTTGACCTGTTTATTAATCTTGTTAAGTAAAAATAACTGAATGTTTACATTACTGCATAAATGGTTGCTAAATAAGCTTAATTCCTTCCCATTTTGATCATTCACATTATTAATATACTTGCTTAATGAAACCCGAGTCAAAAAGGCAAGTAATTTAGTTTTAGATTGCATTTTATTCAGCACTAAGGAGTCAAAACAAGCAACAAATCAAACTTCAAGCACTTGAGCCATTGAAAATAACAATCACAACTGGCATCAAACTTTTACTGATTAACTGGAGATTTCATAATGATTATAGGTGAATGGTGTTGTGGTCCTTATGGACACTAACAGTGAATACCTTTTATGAGCACATGTTTCTGTATTCAGGCTATGTCCATATGTTTATCTGCTGTCCTCAAGGCCCTCTTAAAAATGAGATGTTGCATCTCATGAGGATATCATGGGAGCACAACTTAAGGTACAATAACTACTTGCCATCACAGTCATGTAATGCGAAAGATGTTAGTTTGCTTGCACTGCGTGTGTAATTCAATAGCAAGCTTATATAGCCTAGACTGGATCTCCTCCTGGGCTTTTAGTTTGTTCCCAATTAATGACTCTTTACTTACCAATAAAGATAAATAATGTGATAGATAACTGAAGTAATTTTCAGTGTCCAGCATTTTCCAACATTTCTAATCAAAGCTGTCTTACACAAAGAATTTTCTGCTGTGGTTTGGCCGTTGAACACTAGTAAAAGTTTATCTATACAGGTCTTAAATAGATAATTTTTTGACAAGTACCCTTTATAGCTGTCTCAGATTTTTTTTTGTCAAGTACCCCGATATACATTGAGGATAAATACCCTACTAGGATGATGTAATATTATGTTTCTTATTTTCCCAGTAATTTCATACACATATGAATGTGTGTGCCTGCGTGTTTGTGTGCATGTGTGTATGCGTGTGTGTATGTGTTTTCCCCCAACATACATATATATATGTATACGTATATTTATATATGTATGTGTGCATATATATGTATACATGTATATATGTATGTGCTACTGAAAGCAGTTTTTCAGTGTCAGTTCACTACCTAATTATGAAAACAAAGCCATCTTTTGTAGTCATCGTGGTATTCACTGCAGACTATCAGGCTGACTGAAAGGGTACAGAGACCAACCGTCCTATAACCCTTGGAAGTAGTTCATGTAAATCTTAGCTGAGACATATTGGGAGAAATTTTACACTATGCACTGCAATTTCCCATTTTGTGTTTGTTCTGTGAACAGACTCCAAACTCCAGGACCATCAGAATAAAGTGTTTCATGAACTAAATCCAAATTAGTAGCAGGGACTGGCAGCTTTATTGCTGAGGGTGAAATTACTTCCCATTCCAACACTGTAATTTAAAACAAGCCTCACTTGCTTCTCATGACCATGACTTGCAGGCACTCCACAGATGTGTATTTTTCATAATTTTTGTCATTTTGGGATATAGTATTGCTGTGGTTTAACCCCAGTAGGCAGCTAAGCACCACATAGCCGCTTGCTCACTCCCCCAAGTGAGATGGGGGAGAGAATCAGAAGGGTAAAAGTGAGAAAACTCGTGGGTTGAGATGAAGACAGTTTAATAGGTAAAGCCAAAGCCGCACACGCAAGCAAAGCAAAACAAGGAATTCATTCACTACTTCCCATCAGCAGGCAGGTGTTCAGCCATCTCCAGGAAAGCAGGGCTCCATCACACGTAACAATTACTTCGGAAGACAAAAACCATCCCTTCGAATGTCCCCTCTTCCTCCTTCTTCCCCCAGATTTTATTGCTGAKCACGACATCATATGGTCTGGGATACCCCTTTGGTCAGTTGGGGTCAACTGTCCCAGCTGTGTCCCTTCCAAACCTCTTGCCCACCCCTAGCCTACTCGCTGACAGAGCGGTGTGAGGAGCAGAAAAGGCCTTGACTCTGTGTAAGCACTGCTCAGCAATAGCTAAAACATCCCTGTGTTATCAACACTGTTTTGGTCACAAATACAAAACATAGCCCCCTACCAGCTACTATGAAGAAAATTAACTCTATCCCTTCTGCAGATTCTCCCCAGTGAACATTAGGACAGATTAAGATCTTAAAGAAATTATTTCTGAGTTTCATTTCTGTTATTTTGTCCTTGCCATTGCAAGAAGTTTGTATGAAACTTTGCATAACTCAGAGTTGCTAAAAAGGCTCAACTCTCTGCTTTCAGATTCATTCAGTTCATTACTGAGTGTCCCATTTATCATTTTATAGGATCTTCTATTGCTGAGCTTTTCAGCCAAGGAAAATTTGCTGCAGTGATGTCAAAATATAATGTTTCCATAATTATTTTAATTCTTTTATCTTGTTTTCCTTCTTCTTTTGTTCCTGAGTTTTTAGTATTACAGGAGATAGCACCAAATCCATAAAGAGTTTTTCTTTAATTTCCCAGTGTGCATGTGAATAACTTTTTTTTCAGATACTTTATATGTAAGCTAAATTTGCAATTGACTGCTGATGCATTGCATCATTAAAACCCAGGCTAAATATTTCTTTTATTCATACTGCATTGGAAAGAGTTTTGTCGGTATTTATAGAGAACTTGACACAACTTCTTAAAGAGATATTCTAAAAAATTAAATGTGGTGTCCCTGCTATGTGCAATTGTTTATTTTTAACTTCAGAAACCTTTTTCTCTTTCTGTGTCCCAGCTGCTAAGCATGGTAGATAATTTGTTAGGGAATAAGTATCAAGGTGGCCTGTGATGCCTGTAGGCAAAGACCATTAGGATCAAAGGAAAACTGACTCTCTGGAACAAATATAAGTGATCTAGTCTAATGTTTGGCTAACTTTCAAGTATAAACAGAATTATACAGTTTTATGCTGTATTGGCCAACATAAAAAATCCAGAAAACACAGATGCCAGAAAGACACAGCTGTATGTTTGTCTCTGCTAATCCACCTCATCAAGATTCACTGCTACATACTGGGAAGAATTCTACTTCCATGTTAACTAAGATATATCTGTAAATTCAACTGAGAATAGAATTTGGCTTGATTCACTATTTCTCTTTTGATAAATTTATTCCCTAAGTGTTTGCTCTTGCTTTGCAATCAAACCCCCTCAAAACAGTCAGTTGGTTGTTTTGGGGKTTTTTTTTGCTTTAAAATTTTTGGTGAAACAGAACATTCAGTTGTTACTTTTTTTTTTTTTTAAATTATACACTTGGTTAAGTAAATAAGCTTAGAGAAAAAGGAAAGATATTTTAATTTTAATAAGGAATAATGGCAGAACAATGCATGTTCATTTCCAAGTCTGCTGTCACACTATCAAAAAATGAGAGAATAATGAGAGTAAAAAACGAGGAGCATAATAGTCATCTTCAGCTTTGCAGAGGTAGCGACAAAGTGGAAGATAATAAACTGTTTCCCAAACTCAAATTGGTGAAAACAAGAAATAATTGATTTAAGTTGCAAGATTAACCATATGAGCAAATGTTTTAAGTGTACAGAATACTAGAGAACTTTTCCTAGGAATGTTATGGATGGCTTGTCACTGAAATCTTTAAAAAAGGTTAGAAAAGCATCTGTCCTGAATTACATAATGAAAGTGGTCCTGGTTTTGCAGCAGGAAGATAGACCAGATATTTTGACATCCTGATCCAGTCTCATTTTCCATAATTCAATGAAAAGCAAATGCGTTTCACAGGGGCAGATTTAGCTTTTAATAGCACCGCAACATTATTGCTTTAAATGCTTTACTGTTTTACTTCATTTTATATATGACAATACTTCATTAGGCAGGTAATCTGTAGAAGGTTTTTTTTAAGGGAATGATACTGATGAAAGGACATATAGACTAACATATTTTGGAAAGTCATTGAAAACATATAGGGCAACCAATCATAGAATCATAGAATCATAGAATCATGTAGGTTGGAAAAGACCCTTAAGATCATTAAGTCCAACTGTAAACCTAACACTGAACTACTTTTAGTAATGACTCATCGCTGTAACCAGAGCAGAGATCTGTGACACCTGTAAGTATACTAAATAGGATATAATTAATAATGTCTTGCCTTAAACCCAGATATAACAGATACTATAATAGTGTAAACAACAACAGTATAAACATTATTTATGATGTCATAACAAGACACGGTATGTAAGTATGTTACCTAAGCATGTGAGCAATGTGACCACCAAAAGGGGGAACAAAAATGTTTGTAGTGGCACGTAGGAGGTATCCAAGTAACAAAAATTGCTGGACAAAGATCAAGATGAGCCTAAGAGACTGTGGATCAAGCGGGACATCCTGCTCAGACTGGCAAGACAAAAACAGGAAGATAAACAGTATGGGAGCAAAGGAGACCCCTTTGGGGGAAGGGCACAATAGCATAAAACATCAAGCATGAAGAATGATGAAGAAGAATTTGCTTCAGTTCACACTTCTTTTGTTAAAGCACTCTCAAACCCGATCACCTTGATGTCTGTGACTAAGACCATCAAGGCCTGTACACATCAGTGCTAAATATATGGTATCAGCTCTGTGGTATTGTATACGCACACCTACTTTAGTTAGCAGTGTTAGGAACTAGCAGTTTTGTACATGTAGTGAAGATGCTTAATATTGCATAAGAACTGACCACTATCATGATGTGTGAATGAATATATTTAGCAAAGTTTAGCTCTCGAGTTTAAAACTGGTCTGATTTATGGGTCTTCTAAACACTTCTTTCACAGAGATCTCTAGTTCTCCAATTAATTGGGACTCATTTGCAACACTACTTAAGCTGTATATTATCTATCTCCAAGTTTTTAGTTCTCCATGCTCTAACTTGAGTTTTAATTGTGAAATTTTTGTTAAATGCCATGAGAATCCTCCAGTTGTTTCTTTACAGAATCCTTTATTTTAAGTCTGTATTAAGCTAATTTAGACACATATTTAGAAAAATAGAATCTGAAATTGCTCTGAAAATGCTGATGTTTTCATATGCTAAGATTCTGGTCATGCAAAATACTTGGGAAAGTTAATAATGTTCATGGTCTTATAGAAGGCATAAACCTTTGAAGGACCAGGTCCTTATCTAGATAGGGTTCTGATCCTTCATTCATTTCTTATGCAGGATTGTCAATGATATCAAGAGAAGCCTTTGTGCAGCAGAATGGCAGAAGTGGGCATTTAGCTAAAACAGTGAATCAGGAATCCTTAATTGAGATTGAGAAGCTAAGCTTAGAATTTTTTTTTTTTTTTTTTGCTTTTGTTTGCTTAGACTAACCTTTTAATATGATAACTCCTTTATTTGTGTGTATTTTTGTGATGTTATATATGAAATACCTATTTAATTAAAGCCCTATATATTGGAAAATTGCCTGCAGTTATGAAAATTAAACACCAACATTGTGATTTATAGAAAAATTGGCAGGCTTAGTAAATTTTGAATCTGCAGAAAAATAATTATTTGTTTGAATACATTATCACACACAGAATAAGGTAAGGTGATTAATATTTCAAAAACAAAAAAAATTAAACCAGGACAAAATCTAGGAATGTCACACTATTCACAGACTCCTGAATCAAATAATTTAATTTCCATTCAAAACAGCCAGAAAGATATACTTTGCTGAAAATACAGTCCAGGATGTATTTTACGGAAATATATGTGATAAACAGGAGATATTAACATCTCTTTATTTCAAAATGTGCAAAGAATCTCTAAATCTAGTGTGGTTTTCACATTTCTCTGATAAAGGCTTGTAGTCTAAGTCCTCAGAACTTCTAAGATCTCGTCCTTCATATACTAAAAAGGAAAAGAAAAAAAAAAGAAGCTTAAACTGCTTAAAATCCTTGATAACTGTATTAGAACAGAAATTCAGAGCATAATTGGTGCTAAATTTAATTACGTGGAGTATGCAGGGTGAAGAAGATCAGTGCAAGCAAAGAATGAGTATAGGGGGTTAAGCTAAGGTCACCGGAGAAACTGCAACTGCACAGTGAGGAAAAAATGGCATGAAAATGTGTCTGCAGAATATAAATGGTGGAATGATTGTCTTTGTCTCCACAAAAACTTCAAAGACATGAGACATAAAATGGCAAAGGTATTTGCTGAAGCTGAGATATCAATATGATATCAGCATCTTATAGTTGAACTTATCAGAAGTGATCACAGGTCTGACTGATCCCAGTGGTTACAATTKCAACCAGACTCTGAAGAGAACAAACACAATTTCTTGGCAGTACAGCTGGGTGAGGGGAGATTTAACAAATCAGGAGTCCCAAACATAATAACCACAAGCACTTTAGGTTTCCATTGGCAAAACAGATAAGCTCTAGAACAATGCTTAATGATCAGCTATGTTAATAAACTACAGAACAATGCTGTACTCATTTTGCAGGTCTCCCATATAAATCATGTCACTTGGATTTCTTGAAGAACAAGAAGGTTTTACGTACTCTGGCAGTTTTCAGAAAATTGGGGAATAGAGAATATTAGAATAGATGAATATCACATAATAGACTTTTAATGGAGAACACCGGTGGAAAACTGCAGCAAAAGAGCCAGTATTGAAAATAAATGTACTAAACTGTGAAGAAAGCTCCTTGCCAGACAATGCCAGATCTGCAAAGGAAAGACAATAGCATTACAGTTAGACTTTGATTTAGGGCTCAGATAACACCCTGAACTGATGAGCCTTAATGAAGTCTATGAAGTAACTGCATGTGCTTTTAGCTGTTGCAAAGAGAATAAGAACCACAGTAGTTTACAGAGCTGAATGCATTTTGCTTCATTTCTGCAAAGGTCTCCATTTAAATGCAAAGGCAACCTCTGCAGCCCGGCTGACACGGGGTGAAACACTGACACAGCAATGCACTGCATTGCCTTCRCCATTACAAATACATTCTCCAGGTATTATGCTTAAAAACTTCTTAGTTGCCTTTACAACTAATGAATGTTATTTTCTATTTCCACATTGTGTGAACTCTCTCATGTTGCATATGTGGAACTTCAGGTAATATTGCAGTATTGGTGCGAAAGTACCCTCAGAACACATAACAAGAAGTTATTGAAGGGAACCCTTTTCTGCTTTGAAAAAAAGAGTGTTCAAACAAATGCATTCTTTATAAAATGGCACAATTAAATATTACTTGAAAATAGAATGGAGTAACTACTTTGAAAGCAAACAAGGTGCTGTTGGTACAAAACCAAAGCACAACCTGGGAATTAAAGCTAGGACTGGAGGTCAGGAGGTTTCATCCCTTGTTTTTGTTATGGCAGAGCCCTACATGTGAACTTTGACAGGTGCCCTTTCTCCCACCATTTCCCATATGCAAGTCATTCACGTCCTGAAGATCTGTGAGGTTAATTCCTCCACACTTTCAAATTTGCAAGGAGTTCATTAGCTAGGCTGAGCACCATGCAGTCATACCTAAAATATTGTCTAATATAATCTTGTTAATTTGGAACTGAAAACAGATAGCATGAAGTAATGCTGCTGTCATGGTTTAACCCTGGCAGCACCTAAACACCACGCAGCCGCTCGCTCACCCCCCCCTCCAGCTCCGGTGGGATGGGGGAGAGAATCAGGAGGGCACGAGTAGGAAAACTCACTGGTTGAGATAAAAACAGTTTAATAATTGAAATAAAACAAAGTACAACAGTAATAATAACAGTGATAACAACAACAACAACAACAATATACAAAGCAGGCGATGCACAATGCAATTGCTCACCACCCGCCGAACCAACGTGTGCCCGATACGAGAGCCTGTCCCGGGACCCAGAGCCCCCCCACACACTTAGTTTTTATACTGAGCATGACGTCGCATGGTATGGAATACCCCATTGGCCAGCTGGGTCAACCACCCCCGCTATGCTCCCCCCGCCAGCTTCCCATGCACCTGGCAGGGCATGGGAGGCCGAAAAGTGCCCATGCAAGCACCACCCAGCAACACCCAAAAGATCAATGGGCCATCAACGCTCCTATTATACCAAACCCAAAACACAGCACACCCCCCCCAACTACTGGGAGGAAAGTTAACTCTGTCCCAGCCAGAACCAGGACAGCCGCAAAGCAAGATTTATGGGAAGAACAATCATTAGAGATTTTTGGCACAGCTTGCCCATTTAACATAAGCAAATCCTGTTCCACTGGTATCACTGAAGTGGCATACACACATACAAACACTAGAGCGGAGTCCAGCTTTTCATTTAAGTCCAGGGTTTTTCTGTGCTAGTAGAAATGCTGTAGAACAACGAAGGCTAATCATTCAGAGCAATGACAGAGGAGGCCTGCAGCACCTGAACAGCTGAAGGAAAGAAGATTAAATTTTTCTTTCACACACACATGCACATACACACTCTCACTGTAGTCTGTGGCGAAATTCTCTTAGGTTACAAAATGGGTCAAGCTAGGTGGTGTTAAAGCTTATCTACATAATGCTTCTGTTCCTGGGTCTTAGGTTTTCTGACAGGAATCAAAATCAGGAAAATTTTTCCTGCTGCTCATGTGGAGCCAACGTTCAAACCGCCTGTGAGGAGCCGGTCCCTCCTGCTGCCCTCTTCACTAGGTGAACAAAGGCAGTGGCTGGCTATGCTTGCTTCATTACTTAAAATTAGGCAGAGCGGAGTCTTGCTTTCCCTCTTGACAAGTGTTCTTAACAAGCTGCTTCTTTACATCACCTCACACTTAATTTCCTCTGAAGCTGGTATTACAATTATAAACTCCAGTTTAAATTAATGCACACAAGTTTTGGCATGTAGATTTTAAAAAGTATTTTAAATGTCAACAGTAATATGAAATTTAGGGGATGCCTTTCACCTCCCCAGTGCTCTCTGGGACAATTCTCAAGGTTTTTATTCAAAAGTGCTTCAATGAAAATACTGAAAATATTTTCTTAAAGATTTTTTTCCTCTGCTTTTGAAAAAAGAAAGTGTGAAAGAAACAACGTGATGCCTCTCTCATTGTCACAGAGCTTGCACGCTTTGCAGGATCAATGGTTCAACACAGCATCACAAAGCCATTAATACGTGGCTGCCAAAATGGGCTTTGAAGCACAACCGCCAACTCAGAAAGGCAGAAAAAGCCCACATACGGTGTTACGAAAGCCACATCTGTGTAAAAATCTCTTAATGTAGGCTAACCAATTAACTGCCTCCCCAGGTCTGGAGATGTTTTCATCTTTGTGGTCTTTTGTATTTGTATTGATGAGACAAACCTGTTTATATTGTAAACATGAACCCATGAGTGCATCTATACTTCATCTCATGCATTCTGAGTAGACCACTCAAGTCAATAGGTGCTCATAGTGTGTCAAAATAAACCTATTCTGTAAATCTTTGCAGTAAGGTGCATGCACTAATCAGGCTTTGAGTTGTAACTCTTTCTCTATTAACAACGTTGATGTTGAAATACATTTTGCAGAAATCCAGCTTTATTGATTTCAGTGCATGTCAGCTAGAAGAAAAGGCTCAACTCACCTCTTAAAAAATAATAAATAAAAAGTCATCCAGACTTTGGAGAACTAAAAGGTTATCTAAACTGTATTTCTCAGGTTTCTTAATGACTGCTAATGAAACATTACACATTTGACACTTCCACAGCATGAACTGGGAGGATTAAAGAAAACGTAAGAAATAATAAGATCCTGCATTTTCCTTTTTTTCCCTGCTACTGATTTGTGGTGTCCCATGATCATTTTAAAAGTGATCTGTGCAATCCTTATCTGTCAAGGGAACAAATTCATTCGCTGGGTGGCTGAACAACATGAGGTGAAATAAATTTCTCAGAAGCCTATCCCCGGAAGGCTGCTATCCATTACTGTTACAAGTTTGCAATGAAAATGGCTTTACTGCTACGCAGAGAGTATGATAAAATTTAAAGCTCTGTGAAAGATACATTAGAACAATAAATATAATTCAAATAATATATTAGTGACAAAATATTGCTGGATGTGATATGTTTATTTATTCTGACAATTTTTTGAGTTTATCAAAGTAGATGTAGAACTCCTTAAATCTGAAGGTAACCCAAGGAGTAATAAAAGTGAAAAATGATGCACAAATTGATGTATTCACATAGCATGGGGATTAATACTTTCTCATTTTACCTATATATAGTACCTAGGTTTGCAGACTCTCTGGCAGATGTGAGCATCATACATCAAAAAATTCATCATAGTCAGCTACCTGATTTCATCTTAACTCTTCCAGATGTTCACTGTCTATACTTTAAAAACACATTATGGATCATTATCCTCTTTTCAACCAGTAGTATCAAAGCCTGTATATCTAGTGCAATTATAATTAAAGCCTGATCATGCAAGGCACTGAGTAGCCTCAGCATGCAAGCTTATTTACAACAAAACACTTAATTATATGCCTAACTTCAAAGACGTGCTAAAATACTATTGGTTTAAGTGGGACTTAAGTACAAGCTTAAATGCAGGCATTGGCTTTAAACCTGTAATGAGCTGTGGGTTGATGGCAGTCACATTGCAAGTTTGTGGTCATTGTTCTTCTCCCAGATAATTCCAGCTTTATAATATTTGTCACTGACATATTATATTCAAACAGATTGATTGAACACCAAATGTATAATACAACAAATGCTCCAGTGAAGCAACAACTTACCCTTTAAAAGTTTTGCCAGATTCTTTAAATTTCAATTCATTATTGATTTTTAAATATGAAAAGAAGGAAAGGTGTCACTTGGCTGAATAAGTAAAAATAATAATATTTCATTCATCAAAAAGCCTTTAATCTTTCCCATTTTCAGCAAAAAGGAGGGGGGAAGGTACTTAGACACAGATTTAACCTAAATATTTAAAATCTCTGCATAAGAAACGGGTTCTTGCAAGGTAGCTTCTCTGGATATCAGTCTGCGTCTGAACAACAGACTGGGATCCATTACACAGCCTCAGGCTCTACAGAGTTTTGGATTGTTTCGTTCCCACTTGGCAAGGACTGTCACTGCATGATCTACCTCTCTCTTGCAAGGAAGCCAGATATTAGATATAACACGTTCCTAACATAACAAGGTCTACACAGTCTAATTTTATGCTCTAGGGTGTGCTCCCGGGGTTCAGTCCAGCTGGTGAGTACTTCGTATATGCACACTGCCATCCAGCTGCTCTGTGTCATGAGATCAATGTCTGCAACTTCTGACTGCCATGGTCACTTCCCCATTATGCTCCAAACAAGCCTGTTGGTTAGCTGATCCTCCAGTTTAAACTCTCTAGTGACTATGTTCTGGGGAAAAAAAAATAAGCCTAGCAAAGAATTTTCTTACAACTGTCACTTTACAGTTTTAAGTCTTCAGAAATTATGACTTCACTACCAAATAT
Organism: Phoebastria nigripes; assembly: GCA_035582835.1. Taxonomy (NCBI): domain Eukaryota; kingdom Metazoa; phylum Chordata; class Aves; order Procellariiformes; family Diomedeidae; genus Phoebastria; species Phoebastria nigripes. The sequence continues at coordinate 1,881,165 of JAYKAV010000156.1, read as the reverse complement.
CAGACTTTCTGTGATGTATTCCCTACCCATTCTGGTCTCACCTTTCGTGAGTTTGAGGACTCTCAACATGTCAGACTGGAGAGCACATCCTGCCTTCATGCCTCTTGCATGATATGCTTCTTTTGTTGTCTTCTGTGCTTATTCCCACCTCTCATGCTAGCAATATCCATTCAAAATGGGTTCCCACCTTTTCATCCACGTCTTTTGTATGGCAAGTTTTCCCTTTTCTCTGCAAAGGCTCCTTGAACCAAAGGTTCAGTGTTCCATGGAAATACACCAGTAGCTAAAAGACAAACAGCCAATTGTCCTTGACTGTAGCATTGACAATTTCTCAACAATAGTCTTTATTGAAGTTTTAAACCCTTTTCTTGGTCAGAGTAGCTGTTTGAAGTGCAATTCAATAAGCTATCCAGTGCAAATTAGGTGTTAGCAAAAAATACGAAATGGAGTTCCTACTACAGATACATCTTAAAATTTTAAAAATGGCCAGCAGTCCTGTTTAATGTTACAGGACATCAACAGCATTAATTGTGAGGGAGAACACTGTCCACAGACAGCTCTGATTCTTTTTTCATGCCCTTAGTAGTGAAACAGTAAAACAAGATGAGCCTATATTTGTGTCTGATGCAAAGCCAGTGAAATACAGTCTCTGACTTCAGCAAGCCGTGTGTGCATCATACCCTTCAGCTTAACTCTGTGTGAGCTTCAGAATAAAATATGTAGTTGCATTAGTGTTCATAAAAATAGGATATTATTTTCTAACTGGCTTATGTTTGTGTGTTACTGGGAGAATGGCAGGGAATGACGTGTTTGCAGGGAACTTCCTACTTTCTGAAATAACACAACTTTTACATGGTAACTTTCTCACAGTTAACATTCTACTCTAAGTTATGACTACACAGATGAGGGTTTTGGCAGAACCACGTACTGTAGAGATAATAGGATGGAATCACAGTTCTGCTAACTCTCTGCTAAGGAATACAATTTATGTTCATATTTGATTTTTCTAGCCTTGCCTGACCGCTCTTACACTTCCATTTGAGTCAATTGAATATTTTACCCTAACATACCCTTTGGCTCCAATAAAAGAAAAATGAAACAATATTGGCATACATTGATCTTCTCTCTTTCCATAATGCCTTTGTCAATGTCAAAAGGAGTAAAAAGTTACAGTARCCTTTTTGTAGCATATCAGCATATCTCAGGTGAATGAAAGATAAAATAACTAAAAGTTTCCATCATGAATGAAAAGTAGACAGTGAGTACTTGCTAGTGATTAATTTTTAGATATTATCTATGATCCACCTTACAGGATTTAATTATAAGTTTACACTTAATTAGAATGGAAAGCCACTTCTGCCATTAAACAGTGCAGAATAACACATTTCAACTGTTTTTTCCTCTTGTTTATTAGACAAAAATGTCCAAATTGGTGCTTCTCAGTTAATTTTGGTTTTACAAGTGGCACTAAACCCTTCTGAGAGCTACATAAAGGAAGGCTTCCTCCTTCCTCTATAATGGCTAAATATTTTTTATCAAGAGGTCTAGAAGCGTATATAAGTCTTTTATGCAATTACAATTTACATAACCATGACTTAGCAACATGTCAGAATATCATGGTCATATTAGAATTAATGAAGACAGCTGAAGAAATAGAGAATTTAAAAGTGGGTAGTGGTTGCAAACGTTATTTTGGGATAGTACTTATAATTGAATGTAGAAGCAGCTCAATAGTATTTGTTGCATACCTTTTCATGAACATTTTTTAATGCAATTTGAAAATAGCATTTTCATGAGGGAGTGATGTTTGTATATAATTTTACTTTTATATATAAATATATAAAAGTTATATATTTTATATATAAAATTATAGTAAATTTTACTTACTTTACAGTAAGATATAAAAATATCTAACGTATGAGCAGGGCCATATGATATGGTAACCTGCATGCTTTAAAGCACTGCTTTAAGATGTTCTATCTTGTAGGATATTAGTATCTAAATATCTCTGGGGATATGGACCCAAAATTATTTTTCTTTGACTGGTTGGGTAAATTCATTTCATTTTCACTTAAATACTTTTATGCTGATATATAAATGAGTCCTAGTATAAATGAGTGCAAAGTGTCATGCATTTTTTTTTTTTCTTATTTCTTTCATAATATAAACCAAAATCAGTTCACCTTCATGCAGGATATTTAGCTTGATGCTACAGTTGAAAATGGTATTCTGGATGAGTCCCATAGGCAGCTTAGGCACAGTCAGCTGGAGGATCAGCGTCTTGTGTTGTACTCATGGATTCTTGTGTTTGGTGTAAACAAAGAATAAAGCATAGTTGACAGTCAGAGGTTGCATAAACCCAAGTTTCATTACTTTATCATACAAGGATAGTACCGTGATTACAAAGCTTATTACCTGTGTCTAAAATAATCTCTCTTGTGAAATACTGCATGTAGGAAATAGAGAAAGTGCTCTAAAAATCACTGAGAGACTGATGTCAAAATTCAGTCTGACAAATACCGCAGAATTACATTGATGCTACTGAGATAGACTTCTGATATTAAAAATACGAAGAATCCCCCTCCAACATAATTTCTATGCCCATTTTCTGTTATAACGTTGTATTATTACTCCCTCAATAATTTTTATTCAGAACTCTGAGCTATAAACTCTGACACAATTTGTCAGGCATCTATAAAAAATGAGAAAATCAAAGCTTTCATGAATTCTAGATTAGAAGAAAACAAAGACTGCTTTAAGAAACTGTTGTCATCTTTGTCTTCTTTCTTCTCAGTAACGACTTATCTGTAGAACAAGTACATCTTACCTTCAAATATCCATGAAAAATGTAAGTTTCAACAATGTGATGAAACAACCAAAACATAATAAATTCCCATGTGTCACCTGAGCCATGCAAGCTCATTGCAAATTTGAGTTAAAGTGTGTTTTCATTAATTTCTGTCACTGATTTGTCCTACATTACATTTGCTGTGGACTAAAAATGCCTGTCTGGTCAGTCAGAAGGGCTCATCTCATGCTACCTGGACTGTTAAACTTGTCTCAGCCTTTATGCACTGCCCACAAGAAACAGAGTAAGTTGTAGTTAGGTTATTAATTATTATTGCTGCTTGTCATTCTGAAGTTCTGGAGTGCAGTCATCCTTTTTTTTTTTTTTTTTTTTTTTTAAGGAGTCAGATCCCCTTTTACACTCTCTCAAGCCTATTCACTTGCAGTGGGAAATATGATTTTAAATGAAAAATTCATTCTAGATAATATTAGAAATACCCAGGAAAATATTTATGTAAACCACACCCAGGTGTCTCCTCCTCTGAATTTATGCATCTGTGCAACAAGAAATGTCTGGACGTAAAGTCACAGACTATTTTGAATCTCTTTATGGATATTTGGATTAAAGACTGATGTTTGTATATACACCTCTCCATTACCTTTGTAGGACTTAAGTACTATCACTTGATCCTTACACTTTACCTTTGGTCTTCTAGGGACAGCTGCCTTTCTGCAGGGTGGCATTTAAATATTTTGTAACCCATACAGAGTCCCTGTTGTTTCACTGGTATTGAATACACAAATTCTGGCATGTATTTTAGATGTTTGTATAAAATATGAAGAAAGGTTATATTGATATATATCTCAGCTTCAGCCTGCTAGCACTAATGGATGTTTAAAGAGGCTGACATTGCTTGAAGCATCTCTTACTGTTGCAGAAAGTCATTTGACAAAGCTTGGTTCCTGGCAATTGTGCAACTGTTCAACTCTCCCTAGTAAATTGCCCATCCCAAATCAACCCCACAGCTTTAAACACTCTGCTACACTCCCTCAGTCATCAGAATCTGATCTGTATCTGCTTTCAGGTGTACTTTCTATTCCGCTTCTAGGTTATGAGATGTTCYCAGCAGTGATCATCATTTACTACATATTTCTACACATTTAAGCACAATGAGACCCAGATAGGTCAAGTACTATCTCATAAAATGTTAAATAAAACTATTGGTAATTTCAGGATGCTCATTTTAATTTAAACTGTATCTGAGGTAAAATGTGAGGCTTACTCAGAATAAATACAGAATAAAAAAGCCACAGATACCTTGTTTTTCACTTCCTCTTCTTGTCTTGAGTTTAGATATCCAAACTGCACTCAGACAGTTCTCCAATAATTTGGATGCATTTTCTTGAAATGTAACTCTCCTAGGTCAGACTATCAATTGACATATATATCTGTGGCTTTAAATGATTTAGAAATATTCTTCTTCACCCTGTGTGATCTGGTTTTCTTCAGTACAAGGCTGGCAAAGGCCTGCAAGGTGCTGTCAAAATATGCCAAATCCAATACTTCCCCAGCCTACATACGCCTTGTCTAGCCCATCACTCACTTACCATAACAGCTACTGTTCTTTTCAAATGAACTAGGATGCATAGATGTTTGGTCTGTGTCTGCTGACTCTCATGTATTATGAGGTCTTAGAAAAAATCTCATGGACAGCAAAAAGTATGTCACATAAGGGAATGCTGTAACTCAAGGCCTGACCGAGATCAAGGAGTCAAAGACCTCTTTCTCTCCAGCTACCACTGTTATTCCAGACCTGGCACTGAGAACAGTGGTCACTTACTGTTGGACACCCTCCAGGACTGCACATCAACACCACAATGGTGAATACTAACTGCACAGCTGTCACTGTCACCCATTCCCTTCATAATTCTCCCCATTCTTTCTGTGTCTTTCTTCTGCCAGTGTAGAGACAAAGCAAGGTTTGAGGCCATTTCAAAATGCTTTATATTTCCCATGCATTATCTTTATATCTGGGGCCAGAAGGCTTCAACAATCACTGTAGGAGCAGGCTTTAGAGGAAGCATTGAGACTTCCTTTTGGTTAAACAGTGAGCTACTGGTCATGAGTGAAGTTCCTAACAGGTGGATACTGGCTCCAATATTATTCAATATCCTCACAAACAATCTGCATGATGGGATTGAAGGTACTCATCAAGTTTGCAGATCATGCCATGCTGGGAGGAGAGGTTGATACAGCAGAAGGAAGGGCTACCTCACTAACAGAACTCAGCAGGATGAAAGGTTGGGCCAACAAGAATTACATGAAGTTTAACAAAGAGAAGTTTAAAGTACTGCACCTGGCACAGAATAATCACAAATAACTGTACAGGCTGAGGTCTGGCTGGCTAGGGAGAAGCTCTGCTGAAGAAGACCTAGGAGTGCTGGTGGACAGCAAAATGAATGTAAGCCTGCACTGTGGCCTGCAGAAAAGAAGACAAACTGTGTTCTGGGAAGCGTCAGCAAGAGTATAGCCAGCAGATCAAGGGAGGTGATTATTATTCTCTACTCAGTACTTGCTAGGCCACACCTGGAATACTGTGTCAAGCATTGGTTCCAGTTCAAGAGAGACATAAAAAACTGGAGAATATTCAGCAGAGGGCTACCTAGATGATTAGAGATCTGGAGAGCTTAACATATAAAGAAAGTTTGAAGGACCTGGGTTTGCTGATCCTAGAGAAGAGGAGCGTCATCAGGGATCTAATCACACTCTTCCAGTATAGGGTGGCTGTAGAGAAAACAGAGGTACTCTCTTCACAAGGAAGCACTGTGACAGGACAAGAAGCAATGGACACAAGTTGCTTCATAAGAAACTTTGTATGGGTATAATAAAAAAGTTCTCCAGCCTGAGAACAATTAAATATTTGAGTAGCTTGTGCAGAGGAGTAGTAGAATCTCCCTTCTGGAAATATTTAAGATGTAGCTTGACAGGGCCCTGGATAACCTAATCTAATACCCTGCCTTCAACAGAAGGTTGGACGAGGTGATCTCCAGAGTTCCCTTCCAAACTGGACTTTCCTTTGACTCAATGATTTGAGGAACTAAACAGGTAGAGAAGAATAGGTTTTACAGACCTAAGCCCTCTTATTATATCTCCATGTTTGATTCAGAGGCATAAAAGAACACCTGTGTTGCAATACAGATTTGGACCAATACAGCTGAGGTTGTATAAATAATGTATGCATAAAGTGATAAGAGGAGGGAACCACAAAATGTTAAAGGACAAAAAGGCGGTGGAGGTACATGAGATGTGTTGCAGAAGTAGTTTCCAAGCACAAAGAAGTGTCCAGGTAGCAAATGGGTAGAAGGTTATTCCTGGATCTGAGGCCAGCTGCCATTTCTGTCAGCGGCATTTGGCTAGTCTCCCAGGACAGATATGTCTCAGGAAGAGCTGATAAATTAAATAAGGGGCACAAACCACAGAGTTGTTTATCTTCTTTGTTCTAGGCAAAAGAAGAATTTTCTTCAATGTAGATAATCACCCATTTTGGCCTGATTCTGACTGTTTATATAATGAAAAGCAGCTCAGCTTTACAATTAATGTCAGATTGCGTACTACCTCTCTAGACCTCCCACCTACTCATGTGCAGTGAACACATTTGTCCAGCTGCCAGTTACTGAAAGAGGCCCTGGGGAATGCTGTCTGCATCCCACCCAGAAAGAACACCCAACGAAAGGTGACTACAAGCTACTTGTATGTGAAAGGCTCTGTTGAAGAGCAAACCTGATAGCAAGTATTTTTCCTTACCATTTTAACCTAGTGCAGGGAGCCTTCATCAGTGGCTACAACCCGGGTGTCAGCCCTTGGGACTGGCCATTCACCCTGGAGCCCRATCCTACCAGAAATGGTGTGCAGCAAAGCCAGCACACCATTTCCCTTTCACAAGCCCCTGCCTTTGCAGTACAGCAGCAAGCAGAAAAGGCTGCTGAACAGGCTGAGCAACTCAACAGATAAAATGAGAGCTTTGCYAGCCTATTCAGCATCCCGAGATAACAGTAAGAGCTGGATGCAGGAGCCTGCCTTGCCTTAATCAAGTGGTTGCTTGGAGGGCCTGCAGGTTACCAAAACTCACCTAGGAGAACAGAATATGAGCGGCTCCTAACTGCCACTAATAAGCTGCTGTTCTGACTGGTCACAACAATGAGTGAAATAAAGCTGTGCTTAGTCACGTTGACTGCCTACAACATCCAGGATAGATGAATCCTAGCCTGTGCTTTTTTGCTGTATGTAAGTACTACCTCTCCTTGCGGGGGGAGGAAGGGGGTGAGTGGAAGAGTTTGAAGAAAAAAATCATTATTGTTTGTGTAATAGTGCAGTGTGGTGATCAGTGCTGTGATGCTTTAGGAAGACTCTGGAGAAAATGATTAATCCTGCATTTAGAAAAAAGCTTGAATAGGTCCCTGGAAATGAGATATGGTATCCTGCAATGAAAAAGGAGGGGAAAAAAATGAGTAGTGGTCCATTCAGTAAGTGCTGTCCATTTTGTGCACTGAAAATGGAATAATTCCAAGGGAAATATGGTAGGGTAGGACAGGATAGATTTTTTGTACTTATTTACTGAAAAAAAAAAAAAAAATCTATTTTGGCAATATAAAGCTTTTGTAAAATTCAAAATACTATTTCATTTGGATATAAGTGACTTAGATTGGTGAAGTCATTTTTAAGAGTTGTTAGGTTCTTGATATATCTTTCACATTTGAATAAGCTCTGTTATGGAGGCAGCAAAAGTAGACAGCTATTATTGTAGTTTATGTGCAGGTTTCCATTTCTCCCCTTGCATGTCCTGACTCTATGTAGAGAAGCTGTGAGAATTTATTACCTGTGTGGGGTGAATTGTTGTTTACTTACAAATCAGTTAATGGTTTAAAACACAGCAAACAAGGAATTCTTAAATAAAAAGGAAAACTAAATATTTAATAATATTGAAATGTGGTTCAACACGGCCAAGTGCAAGGTCCTGCACCTGGGTCGGGGCAACCCCTGGTATCAATACAGGCTGGGTGATGAAGGGATTGAGAGTAGCCCTGCCAAGAAGGACTTGGGGGTACTGGTGGATGAAAAGCTGGACATGAGCCGGAAATGTGCGCTCGCAGCCCAGAAGGCCAACTGTATCCTGGGCTGCATCAAAAGAAGCGTGGCCAGCAGGTCGAGGGAGGTGATTCTGCSCCTCTACTCTGSYYTGGTRAGACCCCACCTGGAGTACTGCGTCCAGCTCTGGAGCCTTCAGCATAAGAAAGACACGGACCTGTTGGAGAGGGTCCAGAGGAGGGCCATGAAAATGATCAGGGGGATGGAACACCCCTCCCATGAAGAAGGCTGAGAGAGTTGGGGTTATTCAGCCTGGAGAAGAGAAGGCTTCGGGAAGACCTTATTGCAGCCTATCAGTACTTAAAGGGGGCTTATAAGAAAGATGGGGACAGACTTTTTAGCAGGGCCTGTTTTGACAGGACAAGGGGGAATGTCTTCAAACTAAAAGAGGGTAGTTTTAGACTAGATATAAGGAAGAAAATTTTTATGCTGAGGGTGGTGAAACACTGGAACAGGTTGCCCAGAGAGGTGGTAGGTGCCCCATGCCTGGCAACATTCAAGGTCAGGTTGGAGGGGGCTCTGAGCAACCTGCTCTAGTTGAAGACGTCCCTGCCCGTGGCAGGGGGGTTGAACTAGATGACCTTTAAAGGTCCCTTCCAACCCAAACTATTCTATGATTCTATAATCATTGAAATTATTATAGAGAAATAAAGAACACATCTTTCTGGTGAATTTCTCCTAATAATTTAAATACTCTTTGGGAAGCAGGAGAACAGATTTTTCAGTCCCACCTGCCCTTAGGAAGGGCTCCCTTACTGAGAGAGGCCTTTGACCATCAGATTTGCTTTCTGGTTTGGTTGAAGCTGGGCAAAGAATATAAGAATAATGTAGCTAAAGTAAGAAGCTACAAAAAGACTGATTTTAGGCTACTGGTTAGTTTTCGTAACAAGCTAAAGGAAAACTTCACATGTCTCCACAGCTTTTTTTCTTAACCCGTTGATTATTATAAAATAGAGACTCTTTCCAGCAGATCCAGCACACAACCTATGAGCAGACCTGTAGCCAAAACCAAAGGTATGTGTAGTCTAGTGGCCTGTCTTCAACAGTAATTAGTAGTGGATGCCTAATGTGGAGGAGACGTATTGTGGTATATCCCTTAAACATTGTCTCAGCCTCCAGCAATTTGCAATACAGGGACTTTCTGATCCAGGGGCAATTTCTGTACATTTAGTAAGCCTCAGTACATTGTTTTGCATTGAACCATCCAACTTCCTCTTTAATTTATGGAAACTTTTGTCATCCAGAATGTTGTATGGTACAGCGTACTCTACAGCGTAACCATGCACCATGTGAACAGTCACTTCTTTTTGCTTTCTTTGAATCCAGGTCGTCCACTTCCTGGGAAGGTCCTGTTATGTGAAAGAGCTGCTCATTCTCTCTAAGTTTTCAAAGAAAAAGTGGCCATAGCTGTTGTCTACTGTTTTGAACTCAGTGTTGTCAGCTTTTATCAGGCAAGCCCTTAGATATAGGCTCAACCACAGAAAGGTCTGAGCTCCCAGACTGCAGAAGACTATATGCTGGAGATAGGGTTCAGTTTCTCCTAAACACAGCCCTTTTCAGGCTGATCAGGGAGATCCAGCTAGTCACAGTTTAGGTGATGTGGAGCCTGTGTAAGGTTACCAACTCTGTAGCCTTCCATACCAACAACTGAGCTTTTATTTTATATCCCGTGGGATGCTCCACTAGGATATTCTACTCTCAAACTGAGGTGTGGGTGACCAGGCAGGTTTCTGCAAACCCTGGAGTTGTACTGAATAGAGTTTTCTTTTCCAAAATAGAAAATCTCTCTGAAGACTGACAGAATCCGACAGTGTCTATTTATAAAAAGCGCTATGACATGCATGTCAAAGTGGTGATGGAATTTGTTAAAAGTTTGTGTGAGAATTGAAATGTTTTGTCATTTACAGTAACCTCCATTTTAGCGTAGTCTTTCTGGTGGCAAAGGATTGTGTCTAGCCTTCTGTTCCTCTGGCTGATACCCAGCTTATTGAGAAAGCTTTAATAATAGCATTTAGCTTTTACAGCATTTTTTATCTGAAGCTTTAAAGTACTTTACAGGAGTGGGTACTATTATTGCAATTTTTATAGGCAGAAGAACAGATTGGGTTACACAGTAAATACACAGAAGAATTATGAGTAGAGCTCAGGTTTCTTGATCTTTAGGTGAGTGTGCTAATCACCAGCCAAATTTATCCTCTAGGAAAACAGTGGGAGATGGGAGGATCTAACAGAGTGGGGACATAATTTTTGAAGTTATCTTTCCAGCAGTAGAAGTCCTCCTGTTGCGATGCAAAGATGAACTATAGGCAAATAATAACTGATCTTTTTTTTAGCAAAGATCAGTGCAAATGAAAGTTCAGCATGATGCATTGAATGCTTCCTGCCCTAATGAGGAGTTCTGCACCAGTGTTCCTAACGATGAGCAAGACAGAGGCTTAGCGAATGTTGAAAGAGTTGGTTACCCTTTCCAGTTACAGGAGAGAGATGGGCTTCAAAGAGCACAAAACAGAACTTGAACAAAGCAAGAACAGCATTCTCAAACTCAAATTAGTTCAGCATTTACAGAACTCAATGAAGTGGAAACTTTTTATTGTTAGATTAAGTCAGAGCAGATACTTATATCCAACAGGTGGAAGAAGAGCTATGAACTCATCAAGTATAGCTTCCCGCACAGGATCATGAGTGATGAAAAACTACAAGGTCTGCCATGTGATGTTCAGTAGCTGCACAAATGAAATTATAGTGTGTTATAATTGATAACCATTTGTTTGGTCCTGACAAACAAAACCAAGCCCTGCTTTTAATAGTAAAATGAGACAGAATAAATTAATTTTTGGTGGTGGAATGTATTTATTTTCCTTCTCTTCATACTAATTTTCCATATCTTTTTGTACCTCTGGTGTACTAACTGACTTTCATTTAGTGTTTTATTATCTATCTACCCTTAGAATCACTTCTTTTCACACAAAGGCATTTCCTTTCAAAAAAGTGGATAGCATGAAATGGGGTGCACTTTCCATTATATGTATTCTCCTAAAGAACTCATCAACAGCCACAATAACAAGAGGTAAAATTTGTGGCTTAGAGTAGGGATCCTGTCTCCACTAAGGGAACACACAAATTAAAAAGGAAATTGAAAAGACATAATTTGTTTCAAACCCAAGAGGAATGTGTTATTCTTGGGTTAAAAACATGTTAAACCAAAAAGCAAAACATGCTACTCCAACCCCAAGAATACTGAGATTGTACTGAGATTATATTTGTATTATATTATATATGTGAACGTGAGGGGGGGTTGTGTGTCAAAGTGAGTAAAATAGAAAAGAATGTAAACTGTGGCAAGTTAAATGTAAAATCATAATAAAACAGCCAGGAATATTTTTCAGAACAACTTGCTACAGATGTTAAAACTAACCATAAGGGTTTTTGTTTGAATACAACAGAAAGAGAAGCAAGATGTATAGTACGCAGGGTCCATAGCTAACTGGGATGTTCCTGAGGAAGCACTCAGAGAAGATAAATGTCCATTCACCACAGAGAATCACTGGGACTTTCCCACAGTAGAGCATTTCTTTTCTCTGGAAAAGTTGGAGGAACAGTCTCAAACAAAAGTGTCAGAAGAAAACATTTCTGAGCAAGTCAATAAAATGAATAATAACAATTGCCAAAACCAGATTATAACAATGGCTGAAACCAGATGGTATTTACACAGGATTTCTGAAGGAACTCAAATGGGAAATCACCAAAGTATTAACTGAGCTATGTAACTTATTGCTTAATTTGCCAGAGGAATAGAAGGCACTAAATGTTCCTATATCTTTTCCCTAAGCCTCCACTTCTGGCAGTTTTCAGAGATAAGATATTGGGCTATGCAGCTTTTTGGTTTCAACTGGTATGGATATTCTTGTGTTCTTACACAGTGCTAGTCATTTAGGAATGAAACCAAAAGAACAGAAATGCCTGTCTTCTGTTCTTTATACACAACTTTCAAATATTGATGGCAATAAATGAGTTAGTCTTCCTCTTGATAAAGGATGGAAATTTAGGATCTAGGAGAAAAGTCCCAGTGGCAAAATGATTAAATTAAAATACTTGCATGCTTCAGGACACTAAACCAAATATTAAGATAGTCAGTTACCTTTACTTCACTTTTCACATTCCTCCTATCGCAAACGTTTCTCTTTAAATTCCTTCTGCAATGCTACATTCTTGAAGAACTGTGGTTTTTTTCTCAAACTAAAGATAATTTTTGAACAAGGAAGTATAGATTAATTTTGTGAATTGGTTTGATTTGAGTGACTCAGGAGAAATTTTAGATGTTAGTTGATTACAGATATTTTTGAGTTTTAAAAAACAAAACAAAACAAACAAATACTTAGCAGGAGCCAGACTTGGTGATTAAAAATTTTCAGCTTTAACAGCAGAAACAAGACAAAATTAGCCAGAAGATAATTAAATAGAATTGCAGAGCATCTGTTCTCAGGGTAGGCTTGTGAGACTAAAATTTAAATTAATAGCTCTTTATTGCAAGAATTCCTTTGCTTGTCTAGATACAGAGGTTGTATGCATCTGAGCAGCTGTAGCTTTTTATGTTTGGCCAAATGAATCTTGTCCTGTAAAATCAGTTTCTTTCCGTTAATTGCAAGGAATTACTTCCCCTCAGGAGTTATTTTTTAGCACAATGATCTTTATATCAGAAACATGCCTTACAGCTTACAGCATTTTCTGTAGCTGGACACATCTGCTTCCATGACTTAAGGTGAGAACAAGCCTCTAGCAATTTAACACAGTGAGCCTTGAATTGATAAAGGATAGGTTCGTATTTTATGTGAATGTAATGAAAACCTAAAATTAAGGTAAAGATATCCAGTGGTTTTCCTTTCTGTTTTCAATTCAAATAAACAGGTTTTGAGGAGTTTATCCAAGGATAAGTTATGGGTAGTATGATAGGAGTTTTGAAAATTATCATCTGATGATGTGGTCCACAGTCATTACACATAGCTCATTTATAGCATGTAGTGATACGGAACACAGTGTTGTCCCCTCCATCTTTTCAAGCAGTAAGTAGTCTGATGTCAAGCGATATAGAAAATGCCAAAAAATTGCTGGCTCTGTTTTAGATTGATTTGCATGCTAATATCAGAAAATGTAGAAGTCATTGCATCTGGTGCTTTAAAACCTGTTGTTCATAAAGACTGTTRTTACAGAATAATTAAAAGCTGAAATACACTAGGCTGGCAGTAAAAAAAGTCTTGTCAGCTAGAAATTACTACATCCAGACTGCAGATTGAATCTAAGAATGAAGTGAATTACAATTGTTAACCTATTTGAGAGGCTCTTGCTAGTTTCATTTGTGCCCAGTTCATTTTTTGTAACTAATATATATTTTAAAGTTTGACTAATTAGAAAGTCTGGCATTTTGATTATGGGAGATATTGCATAGAAAGCAAGGGGATAGTTGAGAAAACTGGAGAGGAACTTCAGAGTTGCTCTAACATGTACAGGTCATCAGTAGAGATAAAATTGACTGCAATCAGAGAATAAGAAAATCAATCCTTGATGAATTACAGTGTTACAATCACAATGTGCTGCTGATCAACAAGTCAGTTCTGTTTGATCCATTCTGAATGGTCCAGCTCCATATCCCTTGTGTTTGGAAAGCTGAATTTCAGGCTTAGAGGAACCTACAGTGAGAACTGCACAGGACATATATTGATAAAAGTGTGGCAGAGTAAGGGGAGGAAGGGTGGCTTTCTGTATTTTCTGCTCATGTATTCTTTCCCAACATGCCCTAATATTTTGGAATGACCAAAGATTGTGTCATACCAAATTCTGATACCAGTAATTTTTCTACCAGCAATTTTCTAACCAGTGTTTTTGGAACACATTCAAGGAAAATACAATAAATTTCAACTAGTCCAGATCCCTCCCTAAATAAAAGAACAGGATTCACAGGGGGGAAAAAAAGTGCATGCTTTTGTTATCTTCAGATATATTTTGATTTTTCTCACAGTATTCTTCCTGCTCTTTTGGATTGCCAATGTATTTTGGAAGCTTAATACATCCATATTATTAAAAACTGAATCACTGCACATTTCATCTCCCATTTCTCTATTTTTTTTTAGTTCTCTTGTTTTATCTGATAATTTCAGCATCGTTTTTCAACACTATGCAATTTATATTTGCATCTATTTTTTCTATCTCTTAGAATACATTGAGTCATTAGGATACGCATTAATGTAGTGTTAATTTCCTCTAAGTAAAACAGGTAGTTAAATATTACTTCAAGTACTAATTTGTGTGTCCAGGTTAATATTTCCACTTTGCAAAAACATAAAAATGTGAAGTCAAATTAGCATTATAAACTAATCCAACGACAATGTGGAGAGCACATTTTCTATTATATCCTGGAGTGACATCTATATTTATGAGTTGTAGAAAACAAGAGCTTTTGACTTGATTGGCAATTTGTAGTGATATACAAGCCTAATTTTCTCAAACCACTATTATAGGATCATCATCTTATCTCAAACTGTAAATATGCAAACTTCCAAAGAATGTTGAGAACCCAATAAGATGTGATATTAACAGAAAAACAAAAGTAGGTCCATTAATGAGAATTGTTCATGTCAAAACACGTGAAGTATTACCCTTCATACTGTTGAATTATTATTAGCTTTTGTCATTGTTCTTGTTGCACCAAGATGATGTAGATCTGGAGTCTTGAAATGAAGAATTTTGTGGACTTTTTGGAAACTAAATTTCTAGTCAGTCCGATTTCTCGGCCTTCTGAAACAAGCTGACTGTGGACTGAGTGGGCTTTCAGCATTCCTTAGCTTTGTTCATTGCAGGTACACACAGGAAATGCTTTCTGAGATGTAAAAAGAAATCCCGGATCCCACTCCTTTTTTGAACTTGTAGATATGATGTAGAAAGCTTGTTCCGGTTGGGAGGGGGAAAAATAAAAGGACTCTTACTGCCTTTCTCCTTTTCTATTTGGGGCTTCTCTAAGAGCCTATGCAGTACAATGTCCCTGTTTCATTTTCAGCTCTGCTCTGACCTCTTTCCTGCACGAGGTCTTGCAAAAAGATTACAAACCATGGTGACAAGATGCTGTGCTTTTGTAATTCTCACCTTGCTCTGTAATAGCAGCTCTCTATTACCAGGTGAAGGAAAGGATTATTCTGAAGTTGTTCCAGGCATGGGGAATATTTAAAATAATTTATTCTGGTGGTAGATAAAAGACTGAAATCATAAGTATGAAATATTTTGCCATTAATGCTTGAACGTAAGTAATATCATGACAAACAGAGAGCTGTGAATATACATTTTTTCTGTGATAGGTTAGGGCATATGATCGGGAAAACCTTTCAGATTTAAACTCACCTTCATCAGCATGATAGCCAGCCATGAAAGATTTCTGCATACATGTTTATAAAGACTCCATGTGATGGTCTGAATTCCCTCGTTGTTATCAATACACAATAGTATGTGTCACCCTATGCTTTATACAAAGATTATTCCAGTTGGTAATAATTTCTCCATATTCAATTGGTATGGACAAATACCGGTAGCTAAATGGCCACACTGACCTTTTTTCTCCCTGGTCATCTCTCCTCCTCTGCTCTTGCCTTCCCTCTCTCTGCTGCTCCTGGAGGCTACTGTTTTCAAGCATATGTTTTAAAGTAACAGGTTCCTGGAAGCCAGGCATACTAGGAGAAAACTGCACCGTGAGTGAAATCGAATGAATCCTAAAAATGTGTGTCCTTGGTTTGGCTACTGCTTGTCTGTGTTACTAAGCTCTTCTCTGAGCAGCTCAGCCATGGAGAAGGCAGGAGGTTTGGCCTTGTTGCTCTTTACCATGTTTATGGAATCCCAGATCCGATTATCGCAACGCAGCCTTCATTAGAAGCCAGCTGTGACTTATAAAGGAGTGGTTGTACATAAACAATGTCAGTGCTTTGGACCCATGCATTTCTTTAGGTAAGAAGTACAGTTAAAATTGGGTTTTGTGACAGAAGGTACCTGTTTTATTCGTTTGTTAGTTTGCACATCTCCTTCCTGGATCAGCTGGAGCATGTAGGGGCCTCCTTGGCTTGTGAAACAGACCCAGCCTAAGGGAAAGGTCCCAGGCGTACGAGGTAGCAAAGGCAAGCGGAGAGTGAGAGCAAGAGCAATGAGATGGGAGCCTGCAGATCAGGCTTGCCCTGTGAGACTGTGAAAAGGAGCAGAGAGTAGAGAACCTGGCCTTATGTGGCAGAAGAAACCTTTCCAGGGACTGGAAGCAGCGTGCTTTGTTAGTGGTGACTCTGAGAGCCGCTGAACTGACTGGAACAAATCCTGTCATCAAGCATCTTCTTGCAAGGAGAGAGAAAGCTGAAGGAGAGATATCCATATATCCTTCTTGGTGTCAATATTTTTTACCTAATTACTTTGAGATTTCTCTATTTAAAATATTAAGTATTCCAGTTTCTATTCTAATACAACTTAGCTGTGTTGAACTTAAAATCCCTCTGACCTTTTGAGAGATATTCTTAGAAGAAAAAAGTCTAGGCATGTTGATTTCAAAGCTCTGGCCACCCAGGGATCCTGCTGCAGTATATAACCCATAATCTAGTTAGAGTGCAAGCCTTTGGTTCAACTCTGAGTGCTTATCTTCTGATTTCAGGAACTTCTGCAGTTTGTGCATTAATAATTAACTAATGCGTGGTTGGCTGTTAGCTACATGCATCCATGCTCTAACACCTGGGTGAACAAGGAGTTGCATTCTAGAGCTGTGGGCAAGCTTTCCTGGAGAGGCTTTTGTCACAGATAATATCCAATGAAATGTTAAGACTGGTATGAATGTCAGGGCACAGAATGATAAAGCTGTCATTCTGTCAGAATGACAATATGAACGGCAGAAGGGTTCTAAGAATGGCAGGTGTTGTTGGCATCTAGATTAACAGCAAATCTGCTTGCAGCTTTTCTGGGTATCCAAAACAAAAAGGCACCCTAAAACCAGGAATGCCCTTTGACCACCTTGACATACACATCTTTGTGTCTGAATTTGGGACAGATCACTTGGTGCTTGTGAGTATGTGGACAAAATAGTGGGAATGAGGGACATAGATTTCGTTTCAAAGAAAATCACCTTCTTTTATGCTCGTTTAACTCAAAAGGATAATAATGCTGGTTTGGTCTGAATGCTCTGGTCCTGATCCAACAAGGACTTTACGGACATGTTCAGAATAATTCCTTTTTTTTTGTTTTGCTGAATGAAATGTGTCAATTGAAACATTGCAAACATTCTGGAAAAAATGWCCTATGACATAACATGAAAACACAGGACTACTCCAGGAAAATTGTTACATAGAAAGCCTTTAACACAGGGTCACCTCCATTAATGGAAAAATATTCAGTACTTATGGGCAAAGGGAGTATGACGTATAGCAAAAGTTAATATAGTAGTCATTTGTCACCAAGAGCCTGAATTGGTGTTCGATCTGCATTTAAAATATGTGTCTGTGTGTGCTATATATATACATAACTACCTGTATACATACATATAATGTATGGCTATATAAAAGTGCGAATTACTTTTGAAAGCTGGCGTTACCTGATTGGAAGGAGCTAAACTCAGAGGCAATACTTCTGGTTTCTTAATTCTGAAAAGAGTTACTTGCTTCAGTTTTGTTTTTTTTTCCTTTAAACTTCTCATCTTCTCAATTTTTATAAATCTTCCCTTGATTGTTAAGGGAAATTCTTACGTTAATTTCCTACATCATTTGCTTTTTCAGTGTACTCCCATTTCAGAACTTTCTGTTCTGTCTGTAACATAGTTTAGACTGTGATGAAAAATATTAATTTCAGATTTTTACAGCGATAGCTGAGTTAGGCCCTTTGCAGAATTCTCAAATYGAATACAGACTGTGTGATTTAAAAGAATAAGCACAAGTCAGATGAGTCTATTTCAGCAAAATGGTAAATATCATCCTTTGCTACCTGGTCAATTACAATTTGTATCACATTCATAGTTCTAACTTTTTTTATTGCTGCATATGTAATGAGTAAACCTCTGTGTAAAAACATGGGAAATACATCGTGGGCTTCTGTTGAATGTCTGTTTTGCTTCAAAAAGGCAAACAGAGTGCACGTAAGTTTCATATGGAAGTTTGAGTAACTGCAGGTCTTCCTGACATTAACTCCAACATCTAAGTACAACTAATACTAATGTTAGAAATGAAGCAGAGAATTTTAAATAGCTGGAGTATTGCTCAACTTCTTGATGTCAAAGGTGGATTATCTGGTCAGTAATGCCGTTACTGTTTTCAAAGGTTTTGCTGAAAGCATAAGTTGAAACAATGACTTTCATGTGCCTCTTCACTGGTTGTTTCTTCTCTGATCACCAGCTTTTCATGTTTTCCTGGCAGGTAAAATGTGCCTCCAATTTTGCCCTATAAGTTCATTCTTACTCTCTTCTTGAAAGATTTCATTTGACTAGTCTTCAGGTTGTGATAGGAAAGCTATCCAAAACTGTGATATACATTAACTGCCAACAGGAGGTTATTTCCCATATTTTCTAAGAAATTTTTTTTTTAAATATTTGACAAGCACTTGGAAGAGGCATCTTTTGGGAGTTACTAAACGGACAAGCAATCAGACACTCAGGAAATCTCCTGAGCTGAAAATAGTAAAAATTTAGGAAAATTAATACTTATGTCTACATGTTTTCTCTGGTTTTCTTCTTCCCTAGGGYCCACTTGCAGCCACTGTTGGAGACAGAATAATGAGCTGGGTAGGCCCTTGATCTGAATTAGTGTGGTTGTTCATGTATTTTTACCTACTCTCAGTTGCACCTAACAAATCAGATATCTATCTGCTGTTTGATATCTATCTTTCCAGTCCAGAAAAGAATGTGCCTACATATGAGAACACAACATCACACATGCCTGAAGAGAAACTGAACTTTTAATTAAGACAATACACATGTATTTCTGTTCTGGTAGGGGTGGAGCTAAGTCTCAAAAGCCAGATGCAATATTCCACATGCCTTATTATTAAAACTCCAGTCCGTAATGAAGGTATTGGCATGGAGAGTATCCAATCTAAGGTTTACTCAGGAAGAAAAAAGCTGAGTAGGAAAAGGAGAGCAGAAGTATGTCTTGGGCAATAAAGGGCAGACAGAATAACAAAGCATGCCATTGTTAAGACTGTAGAATTCGTCAAGCTGGCATCACACAAAGTCACTGTAGGAGGACTTCTACTATGAGGTAGCTGTAAGCTGCTTGGGGAACTAGGAAGTTTGAGGAAGAAAGACAGTATGACTATTAACCATTTTGCTAATGTAGGAATGATTGCACAGAGGAAGAGGAAAATGAGAAACAGGAATAAAAAAGCCATGCACAAATTGGCCCAGTGAGCCAACCACCTCCTTAAAATATGAAGACCAAGGTCACGTAATAAGACCTACCCACTTACTCGGAACAAGGAAGTAATTATAAAGAAATAGTTTTATGTATGACCCAGCTGACTTCATCTCATATATTCAAAGAAATACTTTCATAGGCATCAGAATTTTTTAAGCTTGATTTCTTATGGCTGCACCTCTGGTGTCTATGAGGTGTGTGGAGCACTCAAAGGAAAACTCCAGGGCCAGCCTCTTAAACAGACTTTCTGGTTACTAGTACTATAGTCATGTTCACAGTGAAGTACATTCTTCAGCTGTGGGGATTAATTTTTGCTTCTCTCTTTTACCCTGTTTCTGAAATATGTAGTATATACATTCTGTCATATTTGGTTAAAATTGGACAACAATTTGAGGGAATTGGTATGTCAGACAYACATACATAATGCCATCAGTGAAGTAATAGTGAAACCAGGCTAAACCATCAGACCAAAACTGATTTCCTGAGATATCTCCTGTGAGGAGAACAAGAGATACAGGTCAATACCTGAATTAAAAGGAGGAATGGGTCATGGATTACTGAGAACTCAACCCATAAAAGTCCATAGGCCCAGCCAGGCTGGATCCAAGTATGCTGATAGAACTGATGTCCATGCAAGGATGCTTTCTCTCATCTTTTAAAAGTCATGGAGATCACAGGAGATCCCTGATGACTAGTGGAAAACAGATGTTGCATCAGAAACATGCAAGAAAGGCCCGAAGAACTAACCAGGGAACTACAGGTTGATCAATCTCAATTTGGTTCCTGGGAAAGTTATGGAACAAGTCCTCTTGGAGTACATTTTTGGGCACATGAGAAGGTGGTCAGTCAGCATGGACTTACCAAGGGTAAATCATGCATTACCAACCTGACTATCTTCTATGATAAAAGTAACAGGTTTTTAGAAGAAGCAAGAACCGTTGATGTCATTTACCTTGACTTTCAACACTRTCTACCACAATATCATTGCATTGCATTCTGATTTTACAGTCTGAATGGATAGACAACCAAGCACGAGAAAAAATATTAGGATGTCTATCCACAGGCCAGTAATATCTTTATCAATGACGTGGAAAAGAATAAGTCATGCACTCTCATCAAGTTTACAGATGACAACAAACTGGGGRAGCCAGTTGATATGCTTGACAGCAGGCTGGAGGAATGCACAACAGGAATCTAATGAAATTCAGCAAGGACAAATACAAAGTCCTGCATCTGGGATGGACTAAACTCTTCCATTGTTCAAACTAAAAACTAACTGTTTGGGAGCAGGTCTGAGGCAAATGACACGAGGGTCCTGGCAGACAGCAAGCTGAGCATGTTTGGTTGTGTTGACAGCTCATGTATTCTAGGAATGTTGTGTGGTGACAGATTCTGATGTTCTGAACTGCACAAAAAGAAAAAAAAAGAAAAAAAAAAGAAAGAAATTGGTTGTAGAAAACCTGGAAACAGGTGATCTAGAACTGGAGACTGAGTCACATTTTGCAACAGGAGCCCATTGTTGCAACTGAATAGATGTGTCAGATAGGTAGAGATTGCTGCGATCGGAATGTTTAGAAAACCCATAAAACAGATCAGTTTTAAATTTCAAAACTAAACTTTGCTAAATGAATTCATTAATGACACACTTCATTCTCATTGTTAGTTGTTATGCAACATGATTACATCATCACTACATATATGAAATTGGTAGTCTTTAAGAGTTACATTCCCAATTAGCCATGGAGCTGATGCCATACAATTAGCACTGAAGGCTATTGTCCTTGATGAGCTTAGTCAGGGGTGATCAGGACTGAGACAGCTTTGCCTGCCTCCCAAAAAAGGGAGTTTCCTCTGCTCCTGATACTATTAATCTTTCTATTTGTCTTTGGGATTTTCTTTTTGGCTTTTGGGTTTTTTTGATCTTGCCAGTCATCCTTGTGTATTCAACAGGATGTCTTGCCTATCTGGAGTTGGTCATGCTTATCTTGCTCTTGGCCTGGTAACTTTCTCTTACTTGGGTGTCTCCTACATACCTCTTTCTTTGCCCTTTTGGTGGTCATACTGCTCAAATACCTAGGTAAAATAATATAACCTAAGTATATATTGTATTTTGCTATGATGTCACCATGTTAATAAATTCTTTTGTGCTGTTGTTGATTTCACAATTTTTGTATGCTTATGTTTGGGTTCAAGGGAAGTTAATGTTAATTATATTCTGAGTAGTGCGCTTGTAATTTGTAGGTGTCATAGGCCTCTGTACTGGCTATGCCAATATATTATAGATTTACTTCTGAATTTAGGCAATCTGCTTGATTATTTTTTATATATATAGCTAAAAGACTACCACAGTAATCAAAATGTTAATGAAATCAGTTTAACCTGACTACTCTGTCTYATCTACTGCTGACAATGGGAGCATGTGAGGACTAGGACAGCAGAACCGTATGTGACACCAGCTGCTCATTAAAGAAACCTTAATGCAGCTTTATGGTGCCCTGTGTTCTTGCCAGAGATTTCTTGCACAGAGGGCTTCCTGTGTTTATAGTAGCAGTTGTGGTGTTTGCATCGATCTGGTTAGTTCTCTGTGAGTGCTTCTCACATGAAAAACTGGGAATGTGCCACTCAGAGTGGGAAGCTAAAATACCTCTGGCTTTCTTCCTTTCTCCTCCTCTCTTCTCTTCTTCACATTAGAGCTGTTTTCAACAACTCACAAAGAGGAAGATTAAATTTATTTTGGTTTACACATGGCATTGTGAATTGATTTTACAAATATATGATTGAGTAATTTTTAAGAGCATGAATATTCTTGAATAGAAATTTTCATGGCAATATCTTCAGCTTTTTTCATCTCCCTTACATTCTCATTTCTTGTAGTCCCAGAAATATCTCCATAAAAATCTCTTGATGTAAAAGTGTCCCTTCTTTTTCTGCCTTCCCCCTTCCTGTCCACATTTTGTTGCATATTTTCTTCCTTTCTTTATTCCTGTCCTCATTCAGTACATTCAGAAAAGGCTGCATTAACTTTCTCCTACAATTTTTCTGCTCCCTCCCCCATGACTTTTCTATTTCTTTCCAAATTAATTTGCCCTGCCACCTGGTCTCCTTGGAATTTAGCAATTATTCAGTATATAAAGCCTGGGTCCTAACAGATGGGGCTTCCAGAATACACACATCAACAATGTACATCCTAGGGCCAGAAGATTGTGAGTTAGCTGCAGTTTCATTATGACTTCAATTTTCTAATGGTTGTGAACATTGTCAAAGAACATTAACGTTGTTTGTGATACCATGTCTTCTAAATAGTGGAGTTTAAACCAAGCCCTGTTTCTTTGATTTAGAACATGTTTGTTTTCCAATTTCATGGTACTGATGGCACGTATTTTATAGCTACAGGGACGGGAACCGAAATATAGTGATTACCTGTGTTTACTTTCACCTGTGCTCTGCAGAAGGCATTTTAGTGTTTGCATCCAATTAGCTAGATCAGCATTTGTCATTTTCTAAAACTTTCTATGTCTTCATAGTTCACCTCTGCACTAGTATGTCTGTATTTTAAAATATGAGAGATTTATGCATGTTGTTGTTCAGTTATATCAGGCTATATAAGGAATATGGCAAGAAACTTTTTCTGAGGTGGAATTTTTTTTTAAATGCTCAAAATTCTCATGATTGCATTTGCACAGATCAGAAACTTTTGGGGCAGCTGTATCATTTGGGGAGAAGAAAGAAGATGGACTAGGGAGAAGGGGAGAAKAATATTCAGAGAGAGAGGGGGGATTCAAAATATCCAGGATTTTTCAAGTATTGTTGTTTGAGCTGCTTCATTTTGTATAAATAGTTGAGGTCCTGAGACAGAGACTTGTCCTCTCTTGTCCTAGGTGTGGGTGGTAACCACAAGATTAGATTCAGTATTTGTTGCCTTCTTGATTTCTCCTGCTTAAATTGTTCTATTTTGTATGAATAACAAATAACCCTGAGGAAGCAGACACTAACTCTGCATCCAAAGGCAGTTTTACAAAATGTAGGTATGTGAGGTAGAACAGGAGTGATTTGAAACCGGGTTTTCTATGCATTACAGGGCATTATGATAAGTACTGTAAAGGCCAAACTGTTCTGGTG
This sequence comes from Phoebastria nigripes, assembly GCA_035582835.1. Classification (NCBI taxonomy): domain Eukaryota; kingdom Metazoa; phylum Chordata; class Aves; order Procellariiformes; family Diomedeidae; genus Phoebastria; species Phoebastria nigripes. Next base: position 1,857,705 of record JAYKAV010000156.1, on the reverse strand, counting down.
TCTGGAGTTTTGAGCTGGAATTTGATTAGAAATTTGTCCAGAAAAGTCTCTGCGCTAGGRGATCTCCTACTCTAGGAATCCTATCTCTTGCTAACAGTCCATATCCCAAAGAGGTGACCATAGTTATAAAAGCCAAAGCACTAACTACAGCAACAGTTATGCAGCCAGCTGTTAACTTGCAGAACACATCAGCTCCTACACAAACCCTTCCCAAACACCTGCACAATTGAGGAGAACAGCACCTGGACTCCCATGTCTTCCACCTTTGGCCACAGAACTCTGCAGTCCCTCGTTGATTTGTTCCATGTCTCCCTTTGCAGTGTCATTGGTGACCACATGGATGAACAGTGAGAGAGAACAATCTGAGGTGTAAAAGAGCGTTGTGAGTCTCTCTGCAATATCCTTGATCCAGGCTACCAGCAAGCAATAAGAATCCCATGATAGCAACTCTGATCAGCATCGCCTTGCCCTGCAGAAGGGAACCTCCATCACTTGGCCTGTCTTCTTGGTGCTAATGTGTGATTCAGGCTAAGCTGGCCTTGAATTCTCCCTAGGGAACTTGTTCCCTTTCCTTGGCTATTAGGGCACTGTACTGATTCTGTAAATTCAGATCTGAGGGCAGAGAAGGACCCTTCTTCCTGATGCAAGAAGTCACAAGCTTTCAGCATCTTGGGAGTCTCCATCCATGACTAGACTGTCCCTGCCCCTTCTTCCTTGCACCGTGTAGCTCTGCAATGTCACTGTGAAGACCCTGTTGTCACCTCTTCATCCTTCCCGATGCTATTCAGTCTGCTCATCTCCTCCCACAGGTCCTGGACGTGATCACTTAGTGCCTCAGCCACAGCACAGCTCCCGCAGGTGAGGCCACCAGCAACTCCAGCCCCAGGGAGTGGCACCAGGCACTCCCTGTGGCCCCAGTCCTGCATGGCAGCCTCCCTCCTCTGGAGTGCACCAGGGCCAAGGACTTGACTTCCTGGGGAAGCTTCTTCCAGCCAGTCATGGGGACAGAGCCCTGTAGCATGTCACCACCAGAGTCATACAGTCCAATGCTGCATGGAGCAGAGTTTCTGGGTCRCTTTCACGTCCCCAGCTGAGCTAACTACCAAAGTACCTGTTAGCTGCCTCTGCTGTATGCCTGCCTGCCAGCTAAATAGGTGTTCTCTGCTGCAGATGAACAGCAGATTATTCTCTAATTGGCAGATGGTTGCTGAACATTTTCCAGACAGCTTTGGTGATAAATGCTTTCTTGCTGCTGTATGTGGTGAAATGGCTTTTTGCATCATGCATGTGTTGTAAAAGCTTGGTTATATTCCCGTGATACCTTTTTAACAATCACTGTGAAAAGGAGAACTGTCTGCCGAGACTTTGTGCTAATTGCCCTACATAACCAAGAAGAGATAAAAATGAACTAATGTTCTTTTTGTGATCAGAAGCTATCCTAAAGGATCAATTTTTAAAAGCGTTATCAAGCATTTAACTAGGCAAGAGGCTTAAACACAACAGAGAGATTCATTCCAGGAAATGACTTCTTTCAGTGGATGAATATTATCAATTTTCAGGGCTTAGAACACTAGCATTATTTGGATGTTATCCATGAGGAAGATGGGCTGCTGAAAGCTCAACTCTGTTATAAAGGTATTGTAATCTAACTACTGATTTAAACCCTATTGTAATTCCACCTTTTTCAAATTGTGCATTTTTCTTTGTGGTAGAGAATGAATTGTTAATGGAAGCCAAAGCAGGGGGAAAAGTATAGTTTAAATGATCAAGCCTGTGCACTTATGGTATCAGAACATTTTTTAATTTTATATTAACATGAATGGTATGTGAGTTTACAGTGTTACAGTGAAGCAACTTCAGCTATCATATTTGCATAGTCAATGTGGTGGATATCTAACTAGAGGCAAAGTTTAATAGCGCAGTCAGTTCTTCTGCCTGAATAGGAAGGTCTGTACACTTTCAGCAGCAGCTCTGGAGAAAAAGAAGATGAAAAAAATTTAAGATAATAGATGTGTCAAACTGGAACTTCAAAAGAGTGTTAACTAAAACTTTTTCACCTTCTTAGGGCAGGTGACAGACTTGTTTGTGTTTTGGGGAACAATTCCCATGGTTTCAGTTATTTCTTCCCAAAAGCAGAACAATTACACTTCTGCAGGTTGAAAATGGCTGGTATGCCCAGCTTCGGTGGAGCATTACCATTCCTCAGTGTAACAGGAAAAGTACAAAACATTTTAAAGTGGTAATACACATCATTAAACAGTTGAAAATCTGATTCTATTGAGAAGCAAAAATAGCTCAGAAAATGACAGCTGGGGTTTAATTTATTCAAGAAAATGAYTAGCCACACATTAGAAGTTTTGATATAAAGCAGTTTTAACTAAGGGAAGAATGGGAAGACTGTTATTGTGACTCTACAAACTGTAATTAGAAGTTGCATCAGTAAGACAGGTTTCCAGGTAAATTGTGCAGTTCTCCTGAAAGTATGAAGAGAAAATCTACACTAGCCCAATCCACCTCGTTTATTAATTTTTTTCTTCTGAGAGAAATGCATGCTCCTCTGTACTGTTCACTTGTCCAGTCTGACTGCAAAAACTAGCCACCATATTCCATGTGCGTATGACTAACGAAGTACCTGTGCTGATCCATTAGACCATCAGTTTCCTTCTGTAGAATTAGAAGACRAATTAGTTGGGAATTCCATTTGAAAAGAGCCACCTCCAATGCAAACTACTCCGTTGTCTCTCTATTGTGCTAAATGCCTTATAGGTTACATGGCTACGTGGCTGGAAAAAGGGCTTAGAAATTGAGGTGGAAGATCTTGTCATACATTTTATTTATGACCTTTAAGTGATTGAATGATTCAGGCTTAACTTTCCAAAAGGCACCCTAAGATAGGGACCCATTTAGGTCCAGAGCAAGCTGAAAAAAAGCCCACGTTCTCCAAAATAACATCGTGTCAATGGGATCACATTTATTAATAGCGATTTTGTTAATGCTAGATGGCAAGCTTTCTCTTGGATAAAATTTGTAGATCCTGTACTCGTGCTTTGACTCTAAGTCCAAATTAAGGAATGTTAAGTTTGATTTTTTTTAAAAAATCTGTTTTATCTTATTTCCGAAACTAATGTATTTGTTTCCTTCATCACTCTACGATTTTGATACTAATAAACATCACTTGTAGGTTACTTTTCAAGTTATTTAAGCAGCAAGCAAATCCCTGGTGCTGTGCTGAGATAATCAGGCTATCAGATTACTTGAGTGTTCAATCACAGGTAGTGTTTACTGTGACACTCTATGAATATGCTACTTCCCCCTTGATTGTCATCTGCTATTTCATTACTGAAGGTAGCAAAGAAGAGTCAAACAGAATCTTTGATAAACTGAGTATTTAAACTTGTCAGACTTTACTCCCCCCCTCCGATGATAAGGYCAAAGTGCTATATCCAGGCAGTGTTACGTGCCTAGGATCCTCACCAGAGCATAGAGAGGCATGCTGGAGGGGGCTTCCAAGCAGCAGTGAGTTGACTTAACAGAATTAGGTGATAGGCAACACCAGGCACAGGACTGTGTGTAACCCACTCTCCAACCCCTCTACTGATGCTATTTCACTGTATCTGAAAATTCATCAGCATCTTGGGTAAGAAGAAAAAGTAAATATGAGCATAACACTCATATCATGAACACCTGGATAGTTAGGATGTCTTGGGCTCAGCTCTCCTCTGAGACAGTCACATGCTTTAACAATTCTGCGGGGAGTTAAGAATATATATGTCTGAATTTCCTTAGGCTAAGAAGCTTTCAGGCAGGTTTCATGTACTGAAGGAGAGGCAGGCGGAGTCTGTGCTTACTGCAGTGGGAAATGGAGACTCCATTTGGATGTCAGACTGGAAGCTTGTAGGTTCTGGCAACAGCAGGAAAGCTCTTTCTCCTCCACCAGCAGATTTGCAACTACAGAATAGATTCAGTGCCCCAGTGGAAGATGAGGGGCTGGGAAGTATGTCCAATGAAGAACCAGAGCTGGCTGAAACTGAACTGTGCAGCAGCAACGAGGTGAAGTGGTGAGTGATAGCAGCGGGATATTCCCTGCCATGGGGGATGGAGGCTCCCATCTGCTCACCTGAGGATCAAGGACTGCTGGGAAGAGATGGGATCCATCTGACCAAGTGGGGCAAAACCCCACAGGCTGGCCAACCTGGTGAAGAGAGCTTTAAACTAGGAACAATAAGGGAGGAACAACAAAAAGTGAGGAAATGGTGGACTGGGTTGGTAAGCAAAGCATACATCAATAGAGATCTTGACTATATTGAGATATCTGCAGACTGAAGTTTCTTCAAGTGAATGTGTGCATCTTTCAGATGATGCCAAACCTTTCCTGGAGGAAACATTTCTGAAATGGGGTCTTATAGCTGAGAATACCTTTTCATTCATTAGCTGTGACTTCAGCTCTGGAAATACTCCACTGGTGGAAGATGAAATCTATTACACCAGAAACCACTTTGGCTTTTAAAGGGACATTTCAAATTGAATTTATTTGATATTTAAAATACAAATAAACCCCACAGTACTCTAGTTATGGTTACCTTTGCATGGAGGAATTGTAACTATTTGCCTAAGACAGTTCAGCCAGTGACAAAGTCACCGTATTCTTGGTTCCCCTCCTAATTTTAATGTACTTTGGAGGTTTTCAATAATTGTAGGAGCAGCAGAAACCTTGGAGTACCACTGAAATACCCTACTAATGACCAGGTAGCAGTATTATTCCTGAGCTGAAACTTTTTGAATTGACTTGGGAAAATCCTAGTAAAGCAGCTGTGAATCATTGGAATGACAGTCATGGATCGTTATGCTGAGGTCCATTTTGGAGGTATGGCTGGATACAAATGGTGATTATATATTCCTCTATCACCTGAGACTTAAAAGGCATTGGCTGTCTTGACGATAACTACAGACCATGAGCAGAAGCCATAATTAGGAGAAGGAGAATTGCTGCACCTGTCTGTGCTTCATCCTGTCTTCCCCACAAATCAGTTCAGTCTTGTCATGTTGACTCTGAAACTAATTAGCATTCCCAGACATTTGTAAAGCAAGGAAATGTCTGCATCTGAGTTTGAGAGAAAGAAAAGCTGTGTGTCACCATGAAGAGAGTCCTAGCCTTTGAATATGCACCTGCAGGTGTGACATATACTACATACAGACAGGCTGCAACCAGGTCCAGCAGGTTTCTACCTGGGTTTCAGGGTCATGAGCAGATATGAGCTTAAACCTACATGTGATTCCAACTTTCACCAATTTGAATGCAAGCTAGGAAATGGGATCTGACCATTACTGGATACTTTTACTGTGATAAATGTTGTTATCCTCAAGCCTGTTAGTACTGACACTGAGCCTAGAAACTTATCACAACCAATGAAGCCATTCGGCACTCAAGCTAGGCTTTTTCTGAAGAAGAACCTGTGTGACAAATTTATGCCTTTTAAGTTTGGAGTTCACCCAACTGATGTTCATCTTCAGCATGGAAAGTCATCCAATACCTGAAGCAGTTCTCCCAGCAATTCTCCCTGGTTTCCTACACCCTCTTCTTCTGTTAGTACATGTTCTCAGTGTACACTGATTCGTCTGTGCTCTGCTGAACTAAATGCATTTGGTTTAAATCATTCCCCTAAAGGCCAAATTGGTCTTTCGTGTATTACAGATCATCTTCCATCAGCTGATTTTCAGAGTTAAGTATTTCTGTGCTCAGCAAGATTGCCATCGAAGAAAGAAAATTTAACAAATTTTAACTTCTTCATTTATCGGCCACAAAATATTAATTTTACCCTATGTATCCCTACATCTTTCACAAGGCCATTTTTGCCTATCACAAGCAATGACATCATCAGTGGAAACACTGCTGCTGGAGGGTATTTCAACAATTGATATTTGAGCAGGAAGTTCCAAGCCAAAGAAGGAGAGAGTGGTTGGCAAGATTTAGGTTATGTGAAAGCAGCCATCAGGATCCAACACTTTTTGTCATCTATCACTGCTGAAGTCTGCTCTACATCATTAGCAGAGAGAAGAGCAATTTCTGCTAGATTCAGGAAAGAAGCCATAAGAAATACGACTTTAAAGATGATCTGGGAACTGATGCTTGGAGGGAAGGGAATTCTGTTTTGTAGTCTCAGGAGTGATCACATGACTGCTATTCTTGTAGTGTAAGAAACTGCAAAAGGCCACTTTTTCACAATTGACTAATTCATGACTCATTCTTCATGTTGCCTTAATATGCTTCCCGATGCTGTTGATGTCAAATGATATATTTATTCATTCTGCTGAGGTTTTTATCTATGCAAAAATTATGTGAATGCAAATAAGAATGAACAAACTTGAAAAGACATTTTGAGGCATGTTTGATTGTGGAATGAATATGAAAAATGAGCTTTTCATCACTGTGCCATCCTTACAGCATCACTGACTTACACGTTGCTGACCTAAACACYCAATTTCTGAAAAGTAACTAAACGGCATGTGTTAACTAATTATTATTAATCACTGTAAATGGTAAAATTATGACCTGATTGTGAACAGATAGAGCACTTCCTTTAGAGTGTATTAGTAATAGGCTTTAAAAACAGAGAAAGAGAGCACATGTTCAGCAGGGGAAAAAAGCAGGAAAATAATGAGAAAATAATCTTCTAACATAACTTAATAAAGGAACTTACATAGTAATTACCTTTAGCTGAAAGAAAAGCCACAAGTAATTTGACATGAAAATATCAGCTTCCAAGCATTACTGAAGAACCAGTTCTTGACTTCTGACATCCACCTGAAGCCAGCTGGAGTTGTGCATGCAGATACTTCTACTTTTATTGCTGAGTCAAACCCAGAGATTCCTACTCACCACATAGGCTATCTGTACTCAGACCACTATGGGTCATGATTACAGGCAAAATAAAGAAAACAAACAGAATTTGCCCTAAAGTGTCAGGGTCCTGAGGGTATTCAGAGACTTTCCCAGTCATGCCTATTCTCTCCAGGGGCTTCCCCCCACCTTTGCCCATGGCCCAGGACCCCATTTCAGCCCAGCCCAGGGCCATCAGTTCCTTGCCTGGCAACAGCCCAGTGTGCAGCCCAGAGTTCATGCTTCAGCTCACCAGCCAAGGTGAAATGAAAAAAATGTAACCTGTTTGGTATAGGCAATGTATTACGTGAGTAAAGTGACTGCTTACATAAGATAAGTATATATATGTATATAAAAAAGACTATACAATACAAGCTAGGGAGGTACAAATCACTGTGTTTAAGCAATTATGCCTCACACAGCTCTTCAGAGAGATGTAAAAGCCAGGTAAATTGAGTTTCCAAGTTTAAGATATTTTTCCCTTTTAATTATGCATATTTTATCATGGCAAGACCAGAATTTCAAGGAATTCTGAGTAACTGTAGATGATCTTCCCAGAGTCTAAATCAGTTGCATGCAGAAAGAGAAATGGGAATGTCCTCTGTAAGCAGCACTGATTTATTCAGAATTCAAATTAAATTGGTTATGAAAGTCAGAAATACATTAGTGAAGATTAACAATAGAACCCTGAGGATCCTGAATAACCGAATTGGAAATATGAGAATGATTGATACAGCAATGGTAACAAAAGCCCTTCTGAGAAAAGAAAACTCCCAGTGTTATTATGGAGAATGAGAAGGGCAGTGAACCACATATCGAACCCCAGAGCCTCCATGTCACTTGTTAGGAAGCAGCTGGAGGCAGCTAATTCCACAAAAAGGCAAGTCCCTTGGCTGGCATTCTGTAATAGTGACTTGGATGCAATTCTTTTTTGGAAAGCTTTCAAAAAATGGATTTTCATAATTTCAGAATTTTATTTTTCCATAATAACATGAGTTACAAGCAAGCAAAAGCAAAGAACTAAACAAAGCATACAGTCAATAAGAAAATAACCCACACTTTTCTGTGGGTTAACAGTAAATTTTCTGTACTGCTGCATTCTGGAAAACAGTCTTAGCAGAATCCAGGAAACTAGATTTGATTCTAGTGCCTTTTGAAATGAGGAGCTACGTACATGTTTCAGTATAATTTTTGTGCCTAAAAGGAGAGATTAATATTCGGAACCCAAGAATATAAGCCGTGAAGTTCAAAACTGAAGTCCTTTCTCAGATACTGAAGCTTGGCTAAGATGCCAAGTTTGGGAAGTGTTTTGCCTCTCTGCATTGATTTCCCTTTCATGCCAAATGGTCATAATCTCTCTTGTGTCCAAAGATGTTTATAAAAAAAGGCTTAGTTCCTACACTGAAGTCTTCCTTTTCTGCCATGAAAAATTAGACAATTTACATCTGCAGAGTACCACATGCTTGATAAATTGTCTACAATTCCTATTGAGCTATTCCTATTGAGCTATTAAACTAACCCGGATTTGCACATTTCCAAAAGAGCTACAGAACAAACTCTCCAGAAACAGTTTCACAATGACTATATTTTCAAAAATCTTTTTATGTTTTAACAGGAAAACAATAGGTCTCCTACTTAAAATGAAGGTCATACTACAACATAGAAAATAAGTGGTAGAAATATCCCCATTTGGAAATGTGCAAAACCCTCCCCAAACCAAAGCCCAACCCCAACCCTCACACCAACCTGAAGCTGAGTGTGGTGGTGCATTTCCCCGCCCCCTCCTAGGCCACTTGTTGATYTCAGAAATTTCCATGGGACCTCGGCCTTGGTGTACTGACTCTGGCAGTTGAGCGCTCCTTGACCATATCAGAAACTCTGCATAGCTGAGGCTGGGAACATACTCCTACTGCCTGGCCCACGTGTCAAGTAGAACAACACTGAAACCTTGAGAATTTTTAGTAATTACCACCTGGGACTGCGGCCAGGATGGAAATTTACAGATGTCTACAGCCAGCCATCTTGCGAACTTATAAACAGTGGTCCTAAGTGAGACCCTTTGAGCTCTCCTGGACCACAGCGGGCTGCAACCAGCATCTCCGTCTGAGTGGGATGCCTCTCAGAGCTCGCGAACTCTCGAGTCTGCGATATTCGGAGGACCGTCGCCGAAAGTTGACGACGGGACCTGGGCTGAACCCCCTTCCCTCCTCAAAGCTCAACCCTTGCCCATTGAGAGAAACGCCGAGACATTTTATGTGAATATTCTTTCACAGAACTCGAGGGGAATTTTTAACAGGTATACCTTTTGTACATTTTTGTATATATATATTTCTGTTTGTGTGTATGTGTGGACTAATAGTAAGCATAATCTGTGATTGAGTTGTGATTGTAGTAAACTCTGCTAACACTTACTTTGTAAATATTAAATTAGTTAATGATTAAGCGCTGCTAAAGTTTGTTAATGATTAGTTGATGATTAAGTGCTGTTAAAACTGTGAATGAACCCTAGACTGCTGCTAAACACATATAATCCCTAAGATATAAACCCTTAGACATAATGTGATTTTCCTTTATGTGTTTCATCCGTGTAGTAAGTAATAGAGTAGACCTTGCCATCGAACTCTGTTAAGTCACACCTTTACAGGTCTCTATTAAAATCACTTTCTGCTAATACCTTTGACGGTGATTCTTTAAGCGGCCTCTAAGCCACTCATTAGCAACACTGAGCTATATTTTGTTTAGAGAAATAAAGTACGGGCTTTAAAATTATCTGACAAGTTTTTATAATTTTTCTGGCACTATGAAAAATCAAAGAGATTTAATATTTTGAAAGAAACATAGCTGACTATGGGCAGAAGATATTTTTTATTAAATACCTACATTTCTCTTCAAAGGAATTTTATGCACTAAAATAAATTTAGCACTTCATTAGCAACATTATGTACAGAAATGACACTTTTGTTTTTGTTTGTTTTGAACTATTGTCACAGAACCCCTGGCAGTATGAGGCACCCAGAAGTAGAACATGTTTCTTCTGATGTTAAAGGCCACCAAGGTTTATTCCTTCTCCAGCAGTTATTTCTTTGATTCTATTTTGGTAAGAAGTTTCTATATTCAGAAAGTCCTTATGTTTTCTGTTTAAAATATATTTTAAAGAATTTGAATCACTTTGGGAGTGATTGTGGGAGAAACAGCAGAGATTTTTCTGAGTGCTTAAGGCATTTATAGTTACTCTGATGGATATTAGACTCTTCAGACACGCATAATAAAGGATCACAGACATAGATGGAAGTGTAATATTAGCTCCAAATAATATTAAATCTGTTAAACTTGCTGTATTTTATGAATACTATATATGCTACCTTCTTCATTTTACATTTCACACCTGAGCCCAATTTCAAGTACACTGGTACCAGACAATATTTCAGGTAGAAAACTAGCTTGAAGCAACATCAATATTTTCCCTTCATTTTGAATTTCATTTCCATCAGAATTGAAAGCACATATCAAGCCATAGTGTAACCCTGAACTGAACTGAACTGCTGTAGCAATGACAAAAGAGAATGAAATGGAACCAGCAGTTTCTGTCAAGGGAGGTTGGATCTTCACAGGAAGCAACCAAGCAAATGAACAAAAACAGAGACCAAGAAGAATTACAGTTGGATTGCTTTGAGAGCAGTAGGTTATATGAAGTTAACCATGACACTGGCCTCTTCCTAGTATCTTAATACAGCCATTTTGAAGACATCAGAAATAACAAATCAGGTCTTCTGAAACTAGATATTTCAAAATATTGAGATATTAAAAATTAGATCATGATTTAGAAAACTGTATAACATTACAGCACATGGTGTTAGAACTTGAGTAAGAAAGGCAGAGGATTCTAAAAAGCTTCTATTGCTAAGAGGGAATAAATATAAATCATAAGCATAGGTAGTGTAGACATTTTCAAAATATAAATCTCTCAGAGCTGCATGCAAAATTTTTCTACATGCAAAAGTTTTTCTACAGACATACATGTATTGAAAGGACTATACCTATATATACAAATTATGTGATAGATACATAGGTGTAACATGTTTATCTATTTTCATATGTGGATTTCTGTATTCTTCAGCCATTCTCTGCATGCAGATCTTTGCATAGATGTTACTATATAAGAGGCTCCTGAAAATGCAAGAAGACGGAACTGGTCACTCAGTCAGGCTGGGTGATGAATGAAGCACAGTGTCATATTGGGTGAATACATATTTAAAATATAGCAGCATTGTGGCTTAAATTATCCTATTTTCTATCATTTTAAAATTATATAGATAGCTCACCTTCAGGCTCAACCTTAGATTTGAAGACACAAGCAAACTGCAGCAGACCTATTTCAAAGCCATGGGAAAATGAGTATTATTACTGTATAATGTATTACTTAATAGCTGTCCAGTAATAATCCAGTAACATTCTGAAGATTGGTGCAGCTATTTTCATATTTATGAAATTCATCTGGAAGAACAGTTTCTGAATTATTCTGAATTCATGGAAGAGAGTTCACAGATTCAGAAATGGATTTTCATTGACCTGCAGATTCTGAGTGAGATGGAGGTTTTCATCCCAAATGAGCATCAGTCTGTCACTTCCTGAGCAAAGTAAATGATCTTAGTTGACTCTTCTTATTTCATTTTTATTCATAAGCTGTGTATTCTGACATCTTGTAAAATAGCTTATTTCTGCTCTACTGAAGAAGAAACTTCTGGAGAAACTGAGAACCAAGAAGACCTTCTCCCTTCCTTCTGTATATGCAGCAGCCTAGAGGGTGAGGGTTAGCAAAGCAAGGCAGGGCACATAGAATTAATTGTCCAAACTTCTCTTTTTTGAATTATCTTCTTTACTGGTCATAAGGTGCATCACCTTTTTTTTTTTTCAAATGCAGTGGCAATATTCCATACCAAGAGAATTAAGAGTTTTCTAGCCTATTTGGATTAGCACTGGAAAGAGACACGCGCGCTTCTTGCTGCAAAAGAATATCATTTGAATGTGCACCTTTAACTTAAAACAAAAATTTCTGGACTGAATTAATGGCAGGTACAATATAGAAGTTTAACATCCCAATATTTTCTTGTCTAAAACAGCTGCTTTAAGACTATGTTTAATGATAAAAATAATTGCATCAACACTATAATTAGGTTAAAATATTATTAATAAAAATTATTTAGCAATGATAAACAATTTAACAATGACAAAATATTATTTCCTTTTCCTCCTAACTTATTACTCTGTCTCATGCACATAGTCAGAGATCTGAGTGCTTCAAGAGATTGTGCCATATCATCACCTCTCACCTATCCATTGGCTGAAACAGTGTGTATTGTACATTCAAGAGTACAGGATTTGGGTGACATTGACCTAAGAATTTTTGCTGCCTAAAGTGGGACTCTGAAATTTTTCATAACTTATGAAGCATGCCCTAAAAATGAAGACACAATACTCTGTCTATTGATAATCCAAAAGTGAAAGCAGCAAACAATACAGTTTAAAGCTTTGTAATTATCTGCCTTGATCTTATTAGGCTGTCCTACGGTAAGTGCCATATTTGATCTTAAAGAAATCAGAGAAAGTAATTAATCTCTTAATTTTATCAGTAGATCATGTGTCTATCCAGTATAAAGACATAATTATACTTGAGAGAGAGAGAGAAATAAAATGAACATGGCCTGTGAAATGATTAATTTTGTGTCCTGGAGTCAATTAAGCATAGGATAACTGCAATTCTCTGAAATTACATTTAATGCCATAATGCACTGTAACAAAGGAGCTGGTGGGAGTACAAAAACAGTATTGCACATGAAAAATTGGTAAAATGTGTACTTCACCATTAAAGAGCTTAAACAAAGCATTGAATAACCTTTGACTTTATAATTAATAACAGTGCTTAGATGGTGCTTTTTCTCTGCTGATCTCAGAGTAAAATACAAAATAAGGGTAAATGATTCATGGTCAAATGCGTTAAATACGTAACACAAGTGAGAAACCTGGGTTCCTAGATTCTTTAGTTAATGTTCAGCGAACGAAATCACGAGACACCCATTGCACTATACAAGAGTTTGGTGATACTTCTGACTTGTAAGATGATGAGAAGCCAACTGACTGCTTACAAAGATCAGATCAAGTAGGTTGAGACATACATAATGTCTTCTTCAGTATCTACACCTACCCTCAAAATATGGTTCTAAAAGGGTAGACATCAAATCTGACTATGTCAGGCAGGTACTGAAGTGCTACTGTGGAAATGTTGATGCCAATGCCAATAGTGAGTATACTCTGCATCTAAATATTCACTAGATGTCTCCAGAAGCCTGAGCATAGTGACTGTGCTGAGTGCATGTAAATAATATAATTAATGATCAGCCCTTCCTCCCTCTATAAAGCTGTCTCCCAAGATCTTATTCAACATAACACATTGAATGAACACACAGAGAAATAATTTACTTGAGACAAGTAGGTGGGAGAATAGAAATGGGGGAGGATAAAAGTAAGAAAAAAAGTAGCAGAATAATGATGAAAAATATTATAACTAGATTGTCACAAGCTACTAGTTTTCCAGTGTGCTCCATTGTGGTCCTCTAATGCATGACCTAGTGCAGCGAGAATGGGTTGAAGAACAGATGAATAACAAGACAGCTCTTTCTGCACTTGCTTAGATGTATGGACTTGGGTTGATAGTTAAGAGTTCCTTTGATCCAGGGTGAAAAATAGTAGAGCTTGTAGGAAAAATACTAAATTGGAGAACGTTTTTCTGTCAATATTAAGCCTTTCCTGGAAATCGACCACTTCATGAAAATCAACACTTGATGGAAGAAGGTTCTTCGGCTCAGCAGACTTTTACCTAGCCTTTGAAAAGCAGGGGTTGCTTTGCATACTACCATTGAGCCCATGAGTGGAATTTACCTGTGAATGTTCATGAAGCTCATGGCTAAGTTTTGCTGACCACCAGACTCTGACTTTGGACACCATTCATGATGCTGCTACCAAGGAGGCTGACATAAAATGAAGTTGCAATGTTTAGAAAATACAGCTGACATTTTCTGCCAATAAATGAACTTTAAGAAATGACACTGCAAGAAGTTGCTGTACATTGAAGAGTGCCCAGGGGAAAACGGATCTTTGTACTAATCAGCTCCCTTTATCAGCCAGGTCATACCTATTCAACTAATTAAAGAAAATGCTGCTATGATATGTAACTGGAAAGCCAAAATCATTGAGTGAGCCACCCAGATTCATAGCATTTTCAAGTGAGGGAAAGAAAAACAAAAGAGTTCACCATGGCAGAGCTTTTTTAAAAAAAAATCAAGTATAAACACAGGAAATGCGAATGTACTATAAATACAGAATTTGTCATTCTTAATTAGGAGGAGACTTTGGTTTCAAGCTCATTCCAGATTGCCACCTTTTAATTGATACACGGTGATCTGGATATATTATTAATAGCTATAACGTTGTAGCAGACACAATACATACCTGTTATTGCGGAACCATGCAAGGTTTTTATTCTCTGCCATGATCCATACTTGCTTTGTGGATGATATATATTTTATAACTCATGTGATTAATCTTACACATTATGATTTGTTAGCCATATCTGATTTTGCAATTTCATATTTTGCAAAACATACTTTTTACGTTTTCTGTTTTCAGTACTGTACACTTACATCAGTGGTATTTGTATAAACTGAGGATCGGATACCAATATATATACAATAGGCAATGAATATTTAAGTTTCTATAAATTCTCCTGTTTTTTTAATTGATCTTGTTGAAAGATAAAACATATGAAATGCAATCTCTCTTTGATACTAAAAGGTGTTTCTTCCAAGGGACCCCAAAATGCCCAAGATTCATAACCACTTCTGCTGCCTATCTCCTAGTTGGTGTGATTTATGGCAAGCATATTCCTACACAAGAGATGGTTCATCCCTTGCTAGTCCCAGCTTCACATGCTACTAGACAATGAGATTCGTGCTSATTCCATATTGGGCCTGTTGCGAATGAGTGGTTTGGAGGCCGCTTAAAGAATCACCGGGAAAGGTATCAGCAAAAAGTGATTTTAATAGAAATTTATAAAGCGCAACTTAACAGAATTCGATGGCAAGGTCCATTCTATTACTTATTACAAGGATTAAGCATACGCAGGGAAAATTATGTCAGAATTTGGACTGGAATGATTTTATAGAGATTGAGGAAAAAGGGGTATAGGACACCCTCCCTTTGAGTCACGAGGTTCAGAGAAGACCCGGCTGGATCCGATCTTAGTCTCAGACTTGGACAACGGTTTGTGTCTAATACAAAAAGGAATAAGGAGATCCTCCCATTGAGTCATGAGGTTCAGAGTAGACCCCCTTGCTCTCTAAATTCCTTCTCAGAGAGGAGTCTAGGTGCGGCTGGATCTACCCCTAGTCTCAGACCTGGTCAACGGCTTATGCCTAAGRGMTTATAGGTGTTTAGCAGCAACCTGAAGTTCATTCACAGTTTTAAGGTAAAACATAAGATTTTAACAGCACTTAATCATTGACTAATTTAGCAGTTACAAAGTGAGTTAATCAAGTTTACCACAATTACTAAAGAGGCTTGATTACAGATTTTGCTTATTACTGATTGTCTAAATCAATACATACAAACACACACACACATCACACATAAGGGCCCAAAGCTAAATCTATAAAGGCCTAMAGATAAATATTTTTACAGGCCTGAAGCTAGATTATAAAGGCCTTAAGCTAGATAAAGGTACCTGTTAGAAATTTCCCTCTAATGTCATGAAAATACTCACACTAAATGTCTTGGCATTTCTCAATGGGCGAAGGGTTGAGCTTTGAGGAGTGTCTTGGTCGAGGAGTGTTTCAGCCCAGGTCCTGACAGTCCCCCGAATATCACAAACTTGAGAGTTTGTGAACTCTGAGAGGCGTCCCACTCAGAGGGAGATGCTGGCTGCAGCCCGCTGCCATCCAGGAGAACTCAAAGCGTCTCGCTTGGGACCACTGTTTATAGGTTTGCAAGATGATTGGCTTTAGTCATCAGTAAATATGATTGTTTTGTATTGGTTTGTTTTCAGTAAATACGGTTACAATGGTATCATTTGTGGTAAACGTTGTATCATTCCACTTGAGCTACGATCCAGGTAAGGAATGTTCCAGGACTGTCAGGAATGATGAAATGTCTCCTGCTTTCATTCCCTACTTTGATCAGGTAGCCAGTGTCCCTGGTACGATCCGTGCTGCTCCCCACCTTAGCCATGCAAGAGTGCCTGCTACAGTCAAGGGACGCTTAACTGCCCAAGTCGTTACACAATGGCTAAGGCCTAACAGGAGTTCCTGAGATCATAGAGTGGCCCAGGGGAAGGGGGGGAATGCCCCACCACAGGGCCTGACTGAGTGACCCGATGCACATTAGCCAAGTATCAACTTTTTACAGCTATTACAGGTTTTTTAAGCACCTAACGGAGCTTACAAGGGAAGGTTTGGGGAAAGTTCCACTACTACACTTAAAAGCTAGCAACCAAATAAATATGAGTGGCACTGACTGAAAATCAGTATATAAAAATATTAAGTGAATAGGCATCTACTGTCATGTAAATGGAGGAGAGACAAGCAGGGCATAGAGGTACAATTTGGCTGGTGATCTAGGCACTGAGTGAAAAAAATAATAGTGAAGAGTGTTATGTTACAAGTTTTCAGGAACTTTGCTTACTTAAACCCTGGTTTTCTTGTCTCTTTAGAAGTGATTACAAATATTGCAGTAATATTGCAAATTATTTTTTTTTTCTTTGTCTGAGTCCCAATATAATGCACAATAAAAGCTTTTTTCCCATAATGGTTTATCTGGTTTGGTACTAACATTAGAGCAATCCAGACTATAATGTTATGGAACCAGAAAGTCCTGAATATTTCAGGTAGCTTGTATGAGCAAGTGAAATATTGCTCCTTTACTAAATCCATTTTTAATTAACTTATATTAAAATATAACCAATTGTTGTAACTTATTTAATGGAAAGAAACACTGGCAGAACTGTTAATAATACAAAAATATGTTCTCTATAGTCACATCTGAAACCATTCTTTTTATTACTTTTTAAAAGAAAACATTCTGTACCATTTTCCTAGGAACACATGCGTTCTTTTTGAGATTAAGAGTAGAATATGTAGTCTGGCTAAGACTACAGCATTCCCGCTGGTGATTATTTAGATGCTTTTGTGTCTTTGTCAGTATTTTTGTGGATATGGAGGAATTTTGTGTTTCAGTATTATTAGTAATGTATGCATTAAGTATGAAGGATCCATCTTACAGAGTTGTGAAAACATCCTGCAGTCTGCTGTGCTATTAGGAGAGGAAAGGTGAGAAGGGCTATTGCCCAGCAATGACATTTTAATAGACATTTAATTGCAAAACAGTCTTGGGTCACCAGAGGATATAATTTGGGATTTCGAAGGCAAAGTGTAGTAAATCCACCTCCAAGATAAAGTGTGAGTATAAAGGGGATGAAAAAACTTTTTCTTATTTTTTTGTGATTTCCGCCCCTCCCCCCCCTTTTTCTTCTCCTAGTATAATGGCTTCACAAAAATCCTGTTTTTCATTTAGGTCAGTATGGAATATACAGTATTGTACTAGTTGTGGCTGGGATAACTAATTTTATGCTATAGTTAATTTTCTTCATAGTAGCTCGTATGGGGCTATGTTTTGCATTTGTGACCAAAACCGTGTTGATAACACAGGGATGTTTTAGCTATGGCTGAGCAGTGCTTACACAGCATCAAGGCCTTTTCTGCTCCTCACACTGCCCCACCAGTGAGTAGGCTGGGGGTGCACAAGAAGTTGGAGGGGACACAGCCAGGACAGCTGACCCCAACTGACCATATGATATCATGCTCAGCAATAAAAGCTGGGGAAGAAGGAGGAAGGAAGGACGTTTGGAGTTATGGCATTTGTCTTCCCAAGTAGCCATTATGCATGATGAAACCCTGCTTTCCTGGAAATAGCTAAACATCAGCCTGCTGATAAGTAGTAGTGAATGAATACCTTATTTTGCTTTGCTTGAGCATACAGCATTTGCTTTACCTATTAAACTGCCYTTATCTCAACCCATGAGTTTTCTCACTTTTACCCGTCTGATTCTCTCCCCATCCCAGCTGTGGGGAGTGAGCGAGCAGCCATGTGGTGCTTAGCTGTCTACCAGAGTTAACCCATAACAAATATGCTCTATATATTATTCCTTTTCAACATTAAGTTTTTTTTTTCCCATTGCTGAGTAACAAAAATTAAATTTGTTTAAATTCTCAAGTAGATGATTTGTGAATTACTTGTTATGAGAACATCATCACATGGTTGTGGGCAAGATACTGTCATTGGCTGTGTCTTTTTTTAATGTTTAATCACTTACTTTATAATGTCTGGTGATAAATTGATTTTGCTTTGGTGTTTACAAATGAAATAAAAGTACATTAGTAAATTTCATTTAACAGCATGACTTTTCTGATGAGACACAATTAACTAATTATTGTTTAATAATGCACTAGTGCTGCTCTATTAATAGAACAGCTCTAGTTTACTGAAAAGCTAAAATTCAGAAAATTCATTTCAAGTTGTTAAAATGTGTGCAAACAAATAAGAATTTAAAACTTTCCATCCTGTCTTCCAAGTTAATGGCTACCATTAGTGTTAAAATCATATTTAATAGGACAAATATCTGTTTAGTCTTTTCCCTGGAATAAAAGGACAAACTGATGTTTCAAATAAAACATTGTTTCTGAGATGTCACTGTTCATAACATTTTTAGCAGATATTTTTGAATTATTCACTATTGTAAATACATTAAACAATTCTCACTATGCTATGGAGACTATTTCTGCTTGCTTTTTTCAGAGTCTTTTTTAATGGAATTATTCCCAAGCCTTTGATAAATTCAAATAAAATGCTGTTCCTGCTGGCAAAGAGATAGTTACAGATAAAAGACTACCCACGTTGCCTATAAACTGGTGRATAGGCCAATTTCCTGACTACCCTAATTAGCTTTGCGTAATTTGGCACATTGCTTCCTGAAATAATGATTTAATCTAATTAAGATTCTTTCATAAGATATCTTTTAAATGAATTAATTAAGGACTTTATCTCCAAAGGCCAGAAATTAATATCACCAAGAATAATATTGGCATCTTATGCTAGAGTATCATTTTAGTTTCCCTATAAACTGACTCTTCTTCTAATCTATGCATAGTTAAGTGATTAGGTGAAAAACATGCCCTGATTTCCCACCTTCCTTTCTGGTAATCTCCGCTAGGCAAGGTTTGCAGTAGAACAACTTGTGTAACTCTCCACTGTGAAAATGGGGTGTAGTCTTCCCTGTCTGATAAAGTACCATGAACACTAAGGACATCTATGATTATTTGATATTGCTGATGAAATCTAGCTCTTTGTGGCAAAAAAAAAAGATAAATTACTATTACTGATCTATAATGATGTAGTACTGGCTTGGCTAGATTGTGCATTTTTGTTGTTGCTTTGTTCATTTCTTTGTTTCCCAGTAGAGCCATTAAGTGGCTTGCAATGACAGAATAATATTTCATAACTTGGATGTATTCTCTGTCAATCATAAATCTTTTCTGCCTATTAAAGGGAAGCTCACTGGCAGAATGAAGAATGACACCTTGCTGAAGTCACTGGACAGTACGCATTCAGTAATTGCTACCTGTTGTTCAAGAAAACCTTCACTGACGTGTTGAGGTCAAATTCATCTGACTTGATGAAAAACTGGAGAAGAGTTCATGGCTTTTAAAAATGATTATACTAGGTGCAAATTCTCTCTTACTTAGATCTTCTGTCTCAGGCGAAAGTTGAATGTACCTGCCCATATAAAAAAAGTCTATTCCAGATCCAAGCTCGGTGGATTCAATGGAGAAAAAAATTAATTTCAACAAACTTTGAATTAGGATAAGGAATAGAGGGAGAATGACTTTTAGAAGTTCAGACCGTATTATTTTAGCCAGGGAACTGAATAGGTTAAGTCTCCTGAGCAAAATGCCTTCTTCTGTAAATTAAGGAAAATATAATCTGTTTCAAAAATGAATTTTTGGGTCTAACTGATTATTATAGGATCCTTGAATTGAAGACATTATACAAAGAAGAAATATTATGAATGTGACTTATAAAAACGGTTGTAGATTCCATCTGTAATGCAGAAAACTGTCTTACATGAGTAGTTTCAGGAAGTGCAGAGGTTGTGTCTCCGGAGGAGACTTGAGGTGAGTGATAGACTTTCAACAAGTGTAGGACAACAGAACACTTATGGTATTTGTAAACTCAGAGTTTCAGTTCCTGAGACTAAAATGCTTGTATCAGATCAGATGACTGACAATGGTTGACATGCCTGGAGATGCAGATGAAAATCAGGGCATGATTTTCATTTGTGATTATTCTGTTCGCTTTGACCAGAACTGTCAGAAGGCCCAATTACAGCCATACAGTCTGCAATACTGTACCATTTTACAAGAATGTCATGTTCAGTTGCAGTAAATTCTACACCAAGCTCTAATAATGTCAAAACCTGTGGTAATTTATTGATCTGAATGGTGAAATAATCTCTGAGTTAGACAATAAGACTGTCTGTATTGTGTTTATGCTGATGTGAGGACTGGGATTTATCTGGAAAATTATTGTGTAATTGTTTCTTCAAATCATACTGCCAGTTGTATTTTTCAGGGATTTTCAGTCAGTACTCTGAAAAAGATTATTTACATTTAACTCTCTTCTGAGTATATTTCTAAATACCACTATAAATGTTATTTTTAAAATGGATGTTATTACATACGAGATTACAGTCTCTGAGACAATTATTAGACTTACACAATATGTATAAGATATTATTTATRTATAAGATAAATTAATAGAAAAATAACTATTTTCATTAACATAACATAGCTATATAACCATGAACAGATTTTCAGATTCTACCCTGATAGTAGGATATAATCCACTCACAGCCAACATTAATTAATATATTTTTGTTGGAGCTAATTTACACCAACAAATGATGAACTGGTTCCTGCAAAAGTGCTGACACCAAAAGCATCTACTTAAGTACAGTGGAACAAAACTGAGACAGAGTCTGTAGTAGCAACATTAGTGTAATGAACATATAGTGGTAGGATAGTAAGACAGATACAGATACAGAAAAGATTCTTTAATCAAGCAGAAAATTGAAAAGCCCCCTTTACACACTGAATCGCACTGCTGGTCCATCCTTGGCTACATGCTGTGCTGAGTGTTCACTTGCAGCTTTTTTTTGGTACTGCACTTTGAGCTAAAGATGGCTTTGTTAGAGACAGTGAAGCCTAGTCATTGCAAAAAAAAATGCCAAGCTATAAATCCCTTTACTGTTCCTACCCAATTTATGTTGTAAAACTTACTTTTCTGATAAACAAGAGTAAAGTTAATGGCACATGTCTGTACAGAAAGCCATATCTAGCATCTAGCTGTGATAAAAATAAACAACAACAACAAAAAAAACATTGACTGCTACTGAAACTATATCTTCCCTAAGTTGTGCACAAAGTACAGCGAACTTGCTGTGTGAGAAGTACTAACCAGAGGGCAGAAAACACGGGATTTTTCCCCTCACACCTCATGGACCCAAGTTTCCTGGGTATGATTATACATTCCCTCCACTAGCCTCTCTATCGGATGTGGGAGCCTCTGTAAATTCATGGATTGTCCCCAGCAGCATATTTCTTATCTCAGTCAAATCCATTTCCATGAAAGGTCCCTGAAGGAAAATTTCATTTCAACCTGGAAGAGGTTCAGAGATGCCACAGTGAGACCAGTCTGACCTAGAGGGTGATGCCTGGGAGCACAGCTCTGTGCCTGCATAGAGCTCCACTGTGATCGGCATGCTAGAAGGTGCTTGTCCATTTGCAGTCCCACGGACCTGACTGGGAATCCAGAAGGATTTGGAGTTTTACTTCCRTATATCACACTGTGGTTTTAATCACTGAAAAATAATCTGAAACCTTGCAGCATAGTACCTAGTAGCTACTTCTGTTAAGAGACAGTGAGCAGTAGCCAAATTGTTCTCAGGAAAAATCTAGTGTTGAAATGCTTGTGTTAGGTTTATCCCTTTTATCACACAAATCTGCCCACATATTTGAATAAATTGATTTTCCTGTTCCTGGCTGGCTTTGCTGAAGATTTATGCTAGTTGCTTGTCAGTGGAAATAATTGTTTTAAATTAACTTTGCTTTTTTTTCCAAATTAGTAAATAGAGAAAATTAATCTGCAGAAAACATATACCTCTGCTATAGATCAGTTGATTCTACCTCATTTATACTCCCTCATTTAAAGAGACCCTATATAAGTATGCAACTAAATTTCCATGGTTACCAGAACACCTGTGAGAAGGCATTCATACACTTTCATAATAACAGATATTTGGATTTCAGGGAATATAATCTGAACATCTCCATGAGAAACTAATTATTTCAGAAAAAGTATTTAATGAGAAAAATGACTGGAGTTTTTCTTAACAGTACATACTGATTTCTAGAACTAAACCTAATGGAAACTGTTGTTTCCAGATCCTGTTTTTGTGTCGTCTTTCCTTAATGAAATGTTATATAATTAATTTTATTTTTTTTTTAAAGATACTCAATCACTTTTTCTTGCCTTACTCTGAAATGTGACAGTTTTTTGATAGTTTTGCAGGGGATTTGGAACTGCTTTGATATTTTGTGAACATTGCTAATCATACAAATTATTTACACAGGTACATATTTTTTAAAAAGTAGAAATCTAAATTTAGATTTTTAATCTCCATATTAACACTTAAATATTGATTCAGTGACTCAGTATTAAGATCTAATTCCTGAAAAGCTTCAACCAGTAAGTACAGCTTATCAGTGCTTTGCCTGCTTCATCTAATTCACTCTCTCGCTCACTCACTCACAGAAGTCCAAAGTCCTGCAAGTCGTTTTCTGAGGGGAGAAAATTTTTCTTGCATTACTTTATTCTTTTACTACACCAATCTATTATATCTTTATGAACTAACACAAGCTTATCTTTCCTAAAAGCTTAGATGCCTCAATTGCTGGAAATATTATAATTTAACCATTTGCTAAATTTTATATTTGTGGCTAAATGTCTTAGATGTACAAAGCCAATAATCCTGTTATTCAGCATCAAATTATTTTATTTAAGATGTGTCTGAGAAAGACAGTCCAGCACAGGATGAACGTGCTGAGCAATTGTCAGTCCGCTAACGTTATGACCCTTGTTTTCAGAAAGTTCTGTTTGTTTGGGGAATGGCACTTGAAATGTATAAGGCTGTTTTATTGGGTATGTATTTGGTTTTTTTGATACATACCAGATTGTTATTTCCTCCATTTACATGTGTTTTCTTAATTTTTAATGCCATTAAAAATTTCTCATAAGGAGGAGTTGTAAGAGACCAACTGGCAGCTAACACCAAGGCCAACTTGTAACCCACTGGAACACAGACCTGTTTTCCAGCGACAGGAGACAAAACTTGATAAGGGAGCAGGGGGTGGAGATCCCCTGAGCCTGTCCGAGAAATGTCTCAAACACTCACAAGACTCGGGGATGGTGAATCCCAGGAAGGCTCCTCTGTAGAGAGTTAACTGGGTCTGGCCTTGGGAGAAGAAATATGATGACACCATAAGTCGGTCAAATAAGGGAGTATCCAGATAAGTGCTAAGAAAACAAGGACTAGTGATAAAACCAAAGAAACAACTACTTGAACTGAGTGAACTATCCTAATTAGCATACTAAAAAATCCACCCACCAGCAGGAAAAGCCCCCTACCCAACAAAGCCCCTTCCCCACTGAATATGCGCAGTAAAAAGAAAGGACACTGTGACTTTGAGTGAAGACGACCAATAGAAGTGAACTACGAAACTACCCCCGTAGCAGAGGGGCAGTTTGAAGTGAACGGCAGGCATAAAAGGGGAAGGCAAGGAGGGGAACAGGTTCTTTCTCTCTTTCAACTTTCGATCTTGGGACTTGGGACTCATTTTTGGGAACTTTTGAAGGARCGCTCCTGCRGACCAGAGACCCCCRTCGGCTGGACCRACRCTGGAACCTGGACCGGTGATCTCTTCCTCTCTCTTTCTTTCTCTCACTCTCTCCTTCTYTCTTTCTTTTATTCTTTTACCTTTTCCTAGTAAGTAACGCAAGGCATAAACTCCCACAGCAGTGGTGAGCAACAGGCTTTTCTGCTACCCAATTATTTCATAAACTCCCACATCAGTGGCGAGCGGCAAGTTTTTCTGTTATCCAATTATTTACCAATGAGCCTAGCTATAGAGTAAAAGTCTTTGCTTATGTACAGACCTTGAGTGTCGTTTCACCTTAATCCATACCAAGGGAATTTGCGAATCTGAGTCACCTCTCCTGCACAGGCGGGACGTGACAGGAGTACAGAGAGAATTAGCTTGGTTTGAGCCTTAATGACTGTATAAAACAAGCCAAATTGTAGATGAAAAGAGGAAAAGAGTGGGTTTTATGGTATCAGTATTTTAGGAACTGCATACAGTTGAAAACAAGTTCTGAGTGCCTAGATACCTTAATAAGTTTCATAGCTAATCTTTTTCTTTGGAATGTTTTATTTTTTGAGGTATGTATTTCAAATTTTATGTTTTATTTTAACTTTATATGACACAAAGACTTTAAACATACTTTGAATGTATGTTATCAAGAGGCAATGGGTACAAACTGAAACACAAGAGGTTCCATCTGAACATCAGGAAACACTTTTTTACTGTGACCACTGGCACAGGTTTCCCAGGGAGGCTGTGGCGTATCCATCCTTGACGATACTCAAAAGCTGTCTGGACGTGGTCCTGGGCAACATGCTTTAGGTGGCCCTGCTTTAGCAGGGTGTTGGACCAGATGACCTCCAGAGGTCCCTGCTAACCTCAACCATTCTGTGAGTCTGTTACAGAAAGTCTTATGAATTTTTTTCAAAAATTGTCAGGTTAGCTTTATGAAGAGTTCCAACCGTCTGAAGTTAAGACAGTCATAAATGTATCGATTCTAACTAGAAAGTAGACTGAATTTTATTCAATGTGAATATTAATGGCGAGGTGATTTCTTGTGAAGATATAATACGTCTGAAAGAACAGTTCGTACATTGAAAGAATCTGTCTGTAACAATAGCGGTGCTTTTGTGTACACTAACAACGAAACTATAACTATATAGCACTGTAGTGATAAACTAAGCTAAGAAAAAAAAATTTCTTCTATTTCCCCATTACTGTCCATTAAAAATAAGCCATATTTTCAGTTGCCTTCAAATATCTTGCAGGACAGTCCACATTACCTTTTATGTTGTGTCCCATTGCTGTTATAGTGTGTAGTCCTATATGTTAATGATCACATAAGTGAAGATCAAGGAAGAAATATTTTGCTTGAGAGCTGATATTAAAGCCTTAGCAAGAACAGAATTAGCTCAATGCTGCAACACAGTAGCCAGTAAGACTCTTCTTGCAGAGTTAAAAGGAACCTTCTTGACCTCCTTTGATTACTGAAATTGAAGCAAACCTCATGGCCTTTTCTTTTCTGTGAATCATGGGATTTTTGTCAGGTAGTTTAACTTTCTAAATTGCTTTGCAGAGGAAAGAATCTTGAATTGTGCTCACAGGAATGGGAAACTGAGCTAACAAATAGTGCAATAAACAAAAAACCAAAAAAACTCCAAAAAACTCTGCAGACCTGGAAACAGATRGGAACAAGAGAAATGTTGTTGGATATAATCTTGATATCTTCCTGTAATGTGACAGAGCATCATGGACAAACTGAGGTGATTGAATATCCAATTTCCGTGTCAGAATACCTTTAAACTAATCAATGACAAAGACAGCATGCTGTTTCACAGTAACCTATTTTCAGCAGAAAGCCACTGGAATAACAGTATTTAAAAACAAACCAAAACAAATAACCAAAAATACTTTCTTTTAGCCACCACAGGGCAAAACAAGTAGAGAAGGAACCGAGAATTTGATCCCTCAGTTTTATTGTAGTTGTTGTTTGTGTACATGGGGGACAAGAGCTTACACCACTGCTTCGTGATTTATGGAGCATATCCGCTCCTTCCCTTTGATCTTCTGTATTTAAGGCCAATAGTGAATCAAAAGGGTGTCACAATTTTCACAAAACTGACCAAGTAAGAAAGAAAATGATGGCCTCTCCTGAAAGAGAGATGACTCGGGCTGAAAAGCCAAGCTGATAGCTACACTATGGGACATTCAGTTGTTCAGAGACCATGCTGAGGGCAAAAAGGCTTTGTAAGCTGAGAATAGAACCCCTCATATAAGTAGAGTTATTTTCCTTTGAGATTTCTTTGCTGACTTCAGATAAACTTTCTAAAGTCACAAATTTGTGTGTCTGGCTTTCCCAAGATTTTTAAAGTTTTGTCTAGGTAAGCGAAGAGTGACCAGGTGATAATGCCACATGTAATGCCTCGTGTTTGCAGTTTTCCACTCATGTACTTGAAGAAGATTATTTTGGCCTTACTTTTCTGTCATGACTTCCTATCAGTATTTACAGATTTATTAGAGAGCGTATTGTTGTTCCTCTCTCATATTCTGTTTTTCARGTAGTCATAGCAAGGACCTTTCTGGGATAACACTGATTATTGGAAGGAATCTCTTCCCTCAGTCCCCTACTTCACCCAGCTCTTTCACTGTCCCAGGCAGGTGCCTTCGGACAGCTTCTGGAGCTATATTTACATGGARATGTAGAAATGGTCATAGTTTTAGGGATCACCAGCATACTAAGCATCTCTCTGTGTCTGCACTCTCTATCTGTATCTGCCCATCCTGAGCTTAGATCAAAGAGGCTGCTCTCACTCTGTGTTTTACAGCTGACATGCTGTTTGCAATGTGTACCTCTGCAAGTGGCTGGGGATCGAGCTCTTCTGTAAGCCTAAGACTGGCTTACAAAACCAGTACACTGTCACAAAAGAGCATGTTTATTTAGGCAGTCACTGTTTCTCACTCTTTCTTTTACACACTACTTGACGTTCAGCTGAAATTCATATCCCTTCCTTTCATCTCCCTCTCATATTTAAAAGTTTCTTTGGTTTCTTAGGAGATAGTTTTTATTCCTCCACAGGTTGTTGATGGGAAATAATTTTAACTCTTCTGTCCTGGTTTTGGCTGGGATAGAGTTAAATGTCTTCCTAGTGCTGTGTTTTGGATTTAATATGAGAAGAATGTTGATAACACACTGAYGTTTTTAGTTGTTGCTAAGTAGTGTTTACACTAGTCAAGGACTTTTCAGCTTCCCACGCTCTGCCATGTGCTCCCCTCCCAAGCTGGAGGGGAGCACAGCCAGGACAGCTAGCCCAACTGGCCAACGGGGTATTCCATACCATATGACATCATGCTCAGTATATAAATAGGAGGYGTGGTCCAGGAAGTAGGAATCGCTGCTTGGGTATTGGTCGGCAGGTAGTGAGCAATTGCATTGTGCATCACTCATTTTGTATATTCTACCATTATTATTATTATTATTATTATTATTATTATTATCATCCCTTCCTTTTCTGTTCTATTAAACTGTCTTTATCTCAATCCACAAATTTTACCTTTTTTTTTTTTCCCAATTCTCTCCCCCATCCCACTGTGTATGGAGGAGTGAGCGAGCGGCTGTGTGGTGTTTGGCTGCCTGCCAGGTTAAACCACAACATCTTCTCTCACTGTTTTTGGCTGACTTAATAAAATGACTAATAAATTTTTCATGTTAAATGTTTTTTTCTTCTTGTCAGGATGATACTGGAATGTCTATGCATGCATTTTTGTTTTCACGCACTGAGCCTTACCTTTCATATAAACGCAAAGCTAAACAACTCCACTGTATGAAATGAAACAAATAGTATTATTAATTCAACTTATTGCTAACTTTTGACTAGAACAACATCATAACTGGTCCCTAGTTTTGAAATTATTGACCTCTAACATCATTCAAGAGCACTATGGTCCTAGCTTTAGCTATCTGGTTTGTAACAGTACAGATAAACAAATTGAGTGTATAGAGTAGATGAGTTATGCATGTCTAGGTGAGAGTGGATTTAATCCTTTTCATCAGGCAAAAAGCCCCATCATACCAGTCAGCTCTGCCATAGGCTGGAACTGTCTGAAAACTCAGATCTTTCTAATCTAATAAGATCATAAAATGGCAAGCACTGAAGTCTCAGTTGAAAAAAAAATTCCTCTTCATCCTATCACAAAGATCAGTAATCAAAGTGAGAAATTCAAATTTATATTCTCGATGATAAACAGATTTTCCTTTTCTGCCTGGGAACTAAACCTTCAGAAAGCATGCTTCCCTTGCATGTGAGGTTTGGCTTGAAAAGTTTGCTGTTCTGACCACCAGTGTTTGATGTAAATATAAAATGATARCTAATGGAGGTTTTCTGCTGATGCTTCTGCAAATATATCAAAGTTCTTAGAGGACTGCAGACCAAAAGATCTTTAGGATAGTGGACAAGCCAGAAAAATTAAGAAGAAAAATTCATTTTTAGAGGAACTAATATGTACATGTACCTATGTGTATACATACCTATGTATGTATGTATATAATTTTTCAATGAAGAAAAAACTTGAAATATTTGTTGCTCCCTTCTACTATCTTGGAATGCTAAAAAGGCAGGACATTTGCTTTAACACCGTACTTCCTTGTAATCACTACTGCACTGTCAGAATCATGTATTTATTCCTTGTGCCCACATTAATTTTAGGGGCAAAAAAGATTGTTACAACATTGTGATTTCAATTTACACCTATGAATTACAATTTTATTGGTGTTAAAAAATAACATCTATGGTAAAACTTTTTTCCAGTTGTCAGATTTTATTCCACAAGTAACAGAAGACTGAAACCACTATTGTTCCTGTATTGTTTTACAGATGTAATGCTTGCCTATATTGAGGATCTAGCATGATGTTGCATCAATCAATACACATAAATCACTTTCAGAACCTTTAATCAAATGAGCTGTATTAGTGCAAAGCATTAATAATTAGTGTGCCTAATATTCACAGATTGTGAGCAATGCAAACAAAGCCAGAGCCTTTTTACCAGGCAGTCTCTTCTCCTTCCTCCTGGCTACATTGTTCTGGAAAAACTGGGAAGCTGAGGTTGGCCTAAATATTTGACAGGGTAGAAACCAGACTTCAGTCAAGGGACATTTAGGAAGGAAAGGAAAATTCTCCAACAGGAGAATTGCCCTCACTTGCCAGCTGGATGCTCGCCAATGTTGCTGGGGGTGCAACTGCCTCTGCTGGGATCCAGAGACCACTTCCAGAAATTCTCATTGCTGTAACCAGGCTCTGGGAGCAGAGGTGTACCTGGAACAAACAGGGGTTGTGCCAAATTCCCCTGCAGGATTGTTAACAATATAGCTATATACAGTTATACAGTTATATATAATATTGGTAACGATACAGTTGCAGTGTTAACCTGGGGTATTAGACAGAGCTCTGATGAAAGACTTTTGTAAAAATTTCAGGTCTGCCCTCTTGTTCAAGCAATACTGTTCGTACGTCTCCAGCCTTTTGGTGGGGTCAGGAAACAAGAAGTCATGATGACCCTTACAAGACCTTCTTTTCCTGCATCAGTCCAGGCAAAGCCTCCTTCACCCTGGGATGAAATTCTGTTTACATTCCATGTTATAAACTTTCAGGTCATATACATGTTACCCATAATATGTCAAAGGGTCATAGGAAATAAAATACAATGGTAAAAATATAGTTGCATATAATTTCTGTAGAGATAATATAAAATATCTCCAGGGGTGATATAGGTCCTCTTTAAAAGGTGTTATTCAGGTATGTTGAAAGAAATTGGTTTCAGTTAAAAAATAAATGGAAGTAAGTAAATTTGTACCTTATAACTGTCAAGACTTTTAATGCTTTTCTAATACAAAATAAACATCATATAGAAGTAAACCTAGATATAGCCATAGAACAACTGACAGCCAGCTAACCATTTCGCAATTACAGCTAGGGTATTTTAAAGCTGTTGTGGTTTTCAAGACCGGTACTGACAGTTACCATGTCAGTTATGTTGAGAAAGACTCCTAATTCATGGTTGTGAGGCTTGATCTTCCCTTGAAAAATCACTCTTCTTGAATACTAATACCTGCAGTTGAAACCATGTAATTACAATGCCTTTTCCCTATTTTATAGTTCTTTAAGTGGTTAGTCTATATAAATAATCAATCACAACTTCAAGCCACTGTTCACACGGACAATTAAAACCTAAAGAAAATGAAAGGAAGTGAAAGTATAATTTTAAATCAGTTCTGATAAATATATCATAARTGGATTTAAATTCTAGTAGCAGTCTCTGAGGGTGAATTTTTATGCTTCAATTAATGCACCCACTTCCATATAAGCCAGAGCCAATTTTTGCATATAAAGTGGATACTAGTTAATGGAAATGGATATGTAGGCATATGTTCCTTTCCACATATAGATATCCAGTTTTCTTTACAAGATTTATGCTATGTACACAAAAAAGGAGACATTAGTTCATATGAATTCCTTTGTATTACTGTAAGGCTTAATAACTTCTGCCATGGATCTTTATGAATGACAGATCAATAAAATTATTTATTAAAAAAGAAACTTTTAAATACAAGAATAACAGAGCTTAAAGTGTGCATCAAAGTGCATTGTCAAATGGATATAGTTCTGTTCACTGGAAGGGTACAAACGGTGTTATGCAAAACTCAAAGGTGGGCTTAATGTAACTTCGGACACTTTAAAGACTTAGACAAGCTTATAGTAAAGTTAGACAATTTTATGCTACCTTTGTTGTCAATTGAAATAGGCAGCGTTAAGATTTCATCTCAGCCTAATGTAGACTCTAGAATAAATCAATAGACCCATTCTTTTGATGTACCTATGCTTCTTCATCAACTAGAAAGAAAGGCTAAGGATGGCTGCTCAGATGTTGATGGCTACGACACCATGACGAATCTCACTTCAGGATTCTATGATGGAAATGTAGGATGATTAAGGCAAGTGACAATGTGCCGCAGAACAAACATTGACTCAAAATACATGTTTTGTTTGTTAAGTCATTGAATCAAACAACATGCCTTTGCTCTCCATTTGTTTGTCTGACATCATACAGTGTATCATCAGTTCTGCCATCCATTTATTTCTCTGGCATGACAAGAATTTGTCTCTTATACATATTTCTTTGCAGAAACCATCCTGTTCAACAACAACAAATATAAAACAAAGGAGAAAAAACAAAATAAAGAGTTTGCTTAAAATGCTAGTCCTTGATATTCTTTCCTACTATGCATGYTACGTCTTTAGGATTGACTTTTTATGCTTTACGTACCTTTTCTTCCTTCCAGATGTTTTTGAATAGCCCTATACATTGCCTGATAAAAAAATTCATCTCCAATGAGCTAGTGTAGTGGTAACTCCATTGTTCAGCAAGATGTCTCTGTTGCTGTCCTTGCTGAGAAGGGTCTGTGGTCCTCATTCCATCTTTAAACTGGATGATTGCCTACAGCATACRTTCAGTCCACCTCCTAGTGATGTCCTTCCTTCAAAGAACACAGAATAGTCTGTTCTTTGTGATGTACAATGTAGGTTGATTTTTTGTTCTGATCACTGTTATAAATCTGGATTAATAAATTGGCCCAATAACTGTCAAAACTATTTTGACAGTTATTAGGATGCTCACAGGAACATCTTGACACTGGAGCAATGCACATGCTGTATTCTATGTATTAGCTTCTCACCTTTGTGCTCTTACTGACTAGGGAGAGATAAATAGGATTTCCTAACTGATTTTTTTTTTACTTTGATATACATCTGACATTCAAGKCTCACTTTATAGCTTCTACTTGTGTCAGTTCTCAGCCCTGGCCCACCTTCTTCCCACTGCTGAGTAATCCTTCCCCCATGTCTTGCCTGGTGGGTTTTCATGCTGAGGCTGAGTGATCTTCACACTTCTGACACACTTGCTTCACATGCTTCAGCTGGACTGAACTGATATTTTTAGATCTTGACTCAGGCTTCCTTCCTTCTCCTCTAAGCTCTGTATAACTCCTCTACATTTGTTACAGGTTCAGACATGAGGCTGACCACTGCTGAAAGCCTTCTCTATTTCACTGTAAAATCCAGTGAAAATAGTAAGCTCGCTCGGGGCCAGCTTTTCTAATAGGATCAGAGTGTAGCTCCAGGCAAGAAGAAGGGTATAGCTTTTCCTACAGATTAAGAGAAAGAAATGCATAGAGAAAGATCTTTTTTAAATAATATGGGAGGTTGAGTTTGGTTGTTGGGTTTTTTTTCAGGTTTCCAGAACTAATATTCTGGTTTTGTGTGCTGCAAAATGACTAAGATTCAACACAGAGACAGTTCACTCAGTGGAGAGCTTGATGAATAGATAACGTTAGGATGTTTAAATGTAAATGGCATGATCTCAATATGGGCAGAATATGAGATGCTTTTCAAAGAGCAGTTTGGGGCAAAGTGTGCTGAYGGTTTTTTAAAATATGAGCCAGGCAATAAAAATATAATGAAAATATATAATAATTTGAATGACATATCTTTAGTCAGTGGACTTGTGAAAATGCRTTGTCAGAAATCTCCTTTGTAACATTAATTATGTAAATTACTAACTGATGCACTATTATATGTATTTTAATTCATCACAATTTGGAATTCCTACTAACTAACACTGGAGTTTTTAAAGAAGGAGAAAAAGTGTCCAATTCTATTGAATTTCAATGGGATTTGTTCACTTGACCTTCTTTGGATATCAGTTATTGCTTAAAATCACAAACTTTTTAAAAGGCATTAAACCTTGGGAACTTTATGAACCCTTCTTTTGTTTCTGAATGTTTCAACACCATTGAAATATTGTGGGAGAGGAAGGAAGGGAGGAAAGAATAAAGAAGGAGAAAAGGATGTGGGGGATAAACRGCAATGAGAATAAGTACATAGGAGCAAACTTTTAAATAATAGATATTTGCCCATAATAAATATTATTCTACTAAAAAAGGAACAACCAACATTGCTGAGATCAATGATCTAGCACTATAAGTAACCTTGGTAACATCAAATGGTATGTGTGGGAATCACAATGAACAGTTTCTCTTATTCTAATGTAAAATATGAATAGAATATCAGGGACTTGAACCAAGTCGAACTTTAACCATTAAGAAGGAGATTGAATCATACTAAAATTAACATCTTTAAAAATTCTCTTTTAAAATGTGATAGAATTAATACATTCTATTAAGATCATTACATGTTTTATAAATAAAAAGTTTCAATTAAATGTGAAAGTCTGTTAAAATCTAAAACTTAGGAATTGCTGAAATTGTTGAAGTGAATTATATATGACACCAACCCTTTTGATGTGGGATGCAGAAGAATTTATGCACATAGTTTTCCATGTGAACTTATTTTCAGTGCTTCTGGTGGTTCAAACCCTTAGGTAGCCTTCTAGTAAAACTTCTGCTTCTTCAATCTGAAAGGCTCTTTCTATCTTTTTGTCTCTTTTTCTTGTTCTTGCTGTGACCCTGAAGAGACTGATGGGGGGAGGAAAAAAACCTTTATCCTTTAAGGTTTGCAGATACTAACATAAATGTCCTTTTGGTTTGTTCCCAAAACAGCCTCTCAATATCATCCACACATGCCCATATTTAGCATCTCAAGCTTCATCTTAAAATAAAAAGAAATGAAAATGGAAAAATACTTTCCATAAAATTGCAAACATTTATAAAATGTTTATAGTTTCAAGAAGCTTATTTCTGGATGAAGAATATGTCTTCCACTTTTCTGCCAAAATGGAGTATCAAGAAATTACATTTGTTTCCGGTCAACCTAAAGTACACATTAGTTTGAAATCATACTGAAATGTTTTATAGAAATAAAATATTAATTTCATGTTTTTAGCCATTTGAAAAATCTTCTTTCTTTCAAATTGTACCCATTTATAAGCAAAAAGCACAATTCCAAAATTTAAATTCCAGAAGACAAAAAATTCACTTTTAAATAAAATATTCCAATGCATGGAACATTAGTTTAAAAAATACTAGACCAGTCCTTTTCAAAATCTTTCCTTAATTTTTTCATAACCAAAAAAGAGTTTAGCAAATGTAATTTGATTAAGTGATTCAGTTCACTATGGAACACCATTTGGAGGACTTTGCTGTTTGTTGAAGAYATTCACTCAACTTTCTTCATAGTGTCAGCTAAATGAAAATCAACGTTTACCCAATCATTCAAAGATTCTGTACAATGAAGAGTACTTTAATCCCTACACTTTTTCTTTCTCTCTCTCACTGTTTTGCCTCTGCAGGTGAAGAAAAAATAAAAAAGACAGAAATGGTTTAACTTTCTAAATAAAACTTAATTTGGAAAAGTTAAATGTAAGTGAAAATATTATGAAGGATGAAGGGAAGGGGTGAGGATGAAGAGGATTACAAATGTTCTCACTATAACATTACTCTGTCTGCTTCAAAAATTTCTCCTGAAAGTTTATTTCTAGCATCTCAGTTTCCAGAGAGAAGGAGGAGGTGATGACAGAACACCATTACTAATACAAAAACTGCATTCATCTGTTGTGAGGTGTGTTTGTGTTGTTTGTCTAGTCTTGTATATGCCATTTCATTATGATAAGAAATGTCATACGTTTCTCCATGCTGAACACACACACATACACACACACACACACACACACACCACCACCAAAAAACCCATCCAAACCTCCCAACAAACAAATTAGAACTGATGTAACAGCAAAAAAAACCCCACAACCAACTGCCCCCACCCCAGGATAAAATGGATCCTGAAAGTGAGCAGGCCTAAACTAAGATTAAAAGAGAAAGAGCACAAAGGAATGGAATTAGTTTATTGAGATGAATATGCAGTGTAAGACACTAAAATGCAAAGAATGAAAACAAAGTTCAACAATACATCCTTGAAATTTTCTGACTTTTCTTAACCGGCAAATATGTTGTATATCAATAAGGTTTTAAATAGTCAATAACTACATAGTCTCTCACTTTCTATGATAGCTTCCACAATTTGTAATATGAGGTTAAAATGTATGTTCGCTATTTGAGATATGCTGTGTTAGGTTTCTCTGGTGCAATTTGTAATACTTTATTAAAATATGTCTAGCAGCAATAAAGAGTCAATTTAAAAAGTGATTATTTTTTTAATGTTCCTCTTTAACAAAATAACATTTGATATTAAGTAATAAGAATGAATATAATGTGAGTAAACAAGAAAAATCTTGAAAGATGTTTTCTTTCTGATGGATCTCAGATGAGGCATGCAGGAGAGTGGGGGCAATGGTATACGGGGAAAAAATATTACATAGTATTATCAAGGCTGCACTTTGATAGATGAGTAGGAACCATTCCTCACAAGATTCACAGAAATTGGTTTCAATAATTGCCCATTGTCTTCAAAAGGCTTACAAGAAATATCCAAAGATCATTTTAAAATGCATTTGAGATTGTTTTGGAAGGCTGCCAGTGCTCTGGCATGCTGAAACTCAGCCTGTTATTGTCCCAGCAGCCAGACAGTGCTGCAACACAGATGTCATGGCGAAGAGAGAAGCATTCGAATGTAGGGAAACTGGCTCAGATTCTGCACAAGCAAAGAAGAAAGGAACAGCAGATGGAAAATGTTCAGGTTAACAATGCCTTGATGAGGTGTTAGTAAAGTGGAGGGGAGACCGGCTTGGAGGACATGCCACAGGCTGAGATATTTGTGTCATTAGGAGAACTTCCCTGAATCTGGGACATAAAGCAGAAGGACTAAGTCTATGAACTTATTAGAGTGAAGAAAGAAGAGGATACATGGCAATATAATAAAGAGAGATAAGGGAAAGAATGGGACCAAATGAAAGGATACAATTGCAGTATCCAATTATACGATCCTTTGGCATCAAAGACTGCAGCTTTCATTGGTCCCAA
The DNA here is from genome assembly GCA_035582835.1 of Phoebastria nigripes. Classification (NCBI taxonomy): domain Eukaryota; kingdom Metazoa; phylum Chordata; class Aves; order Procellariiformes; family Diomedeidae; genus Phoebastria; species Phoebastria nigripes. The sequence continues at coordinate 1,821,821 of JAYKAV010000156.1, read as the reverse complement.
ATGCACACACTTCAGCTCCAATCTGCTGTTAAGTTGTATGTGAAAGGGGAGGGTGTCTTAGATCTTAATCAGTATTAGCAGCAGTATGACAGGCTATTTTTTTGCTTGACASTTCCACTAATTCCTAGACTTGATAATAGCTTTCTTCCCCTATGACACAGAATACTTTTGAAATGATTGACACTAAATGTTATTATACTGTTAGTGGACTCAGAATTAATTTTAATCAAATGCTGTAGAAATGCTTTAGTTGTGTTTCCAATATGTTGTTACAGATTTCAGTGATACACCAAACTGGTAATTTATCATTTACTGCATATGCCAATTGACACATTAGTATTTGATATATTTATAGCAAATGTAAAAATTAATATCAGATCTGAAACTATACTTCTTACAAATGTTAAATAAAGTATTTAATGACTAAAAAGAAAAATCTCATCTTTGATAGGAAATGTTCTACAAGTCAAAAAGTGATCTGCCTCAGAGAGTGAAATAATGACTATTTAAATCTCTTCTGTATTCACTGGGCTGGATTTTTCATTCTAGTTAAATGATGTTTAGTACAGGGTCAGTCAGCAACAGAAGCCAATTGCTTTCTTTTTTCTTTTGTTTGGAATCAGCTGGGATACGGACCAATCTTTCATGAAACTGTTCCAGCGGTGGGGGATCAGCAGAATGATTCACATGTGGCTTATTTTGGTTACGTGTACTGTACAGATTCAGCAGAGAACACCACAAACGATTTCCCTATGGTATCTTCATACATCCGGTATCCTTACAAGAACCCTGTAGGGAAGGTAATTATGATTCTCTTCATGAGTAGCTTCTTTCTTTTCCTTTTCTTCTCTATATTTGATATAGATCTGTGATCTGGGGATTCAAAAAACTCCACTGATTCCTTCCATTTAATTTGTCTGCCTTTCCTCTACAAGAGGTGGGTTAATAAGAAAGGGAGCAGCAGAAACAGTGAGACTTCATTTCCTACATGTGCTTATTGAAAGTATTGCTACATTTGGGAGAAGAAGAGCTCTACCTGGTGTAGATTCTCTGTTGTCTAAACAGACAGGAACTTCCCCTGCAGKCTTTGTCTATGCTACAGAGGGCTCTGTTTTACCAAAAGTGGTGAAACTTGTAGGAACATAACATTTTTTGAAACCTCTGTTCCTCTGTTGAGCTAGATGGAGACTGGCAAAGTTTCTAAAGAAATCGGGAGGAAAATGCAGGTGGAAAGACAGAACTTGGTCACCTAAACCGCTTGTCCCTGAGAAAATGAGCTGAAAACCAATTACCCACCACTTATTTTCACCATGGTTTAGGGCTTGCAAATATTAATTAAATTCCTCTCATACTCTCAATTACTTGCTACATTTCAAGGCTTTTTTTTWAAATTTTAATTTAAATCTTACTATAAAGGTACAATAAAATCTCCAAAAGGAGTATATATAATTTCTGTATTTTTGTATCAGTACAAATCTGCATCCTAACATGCAAATTCTCAGCAGACATCTCATAGGCCTTTGGGACTTACTGTGGAATTTGTGAAAGTAGTATTTCAAAAGAAAATTTTCCAACAAAGGCAAGAAAAAGTAGCATTTAACTACTAGTTTGGGATGGTGTACACTGTGTACAAAAAGGCTCAGCATTTGAGAATAAGGCCAGACAGAAACATCTCTCGTTCACTATACATGACTTAAAGATGCTGTTCCTTTGAAGACAGGCATCCTGTCCCATCCCACACTGCTTTCAAGTTCTAGGATGTTTATTAAGAATTTACTGGAAATCATAGTTTTGTGGCATGTGAGGAGTAAATTTTGCCAGAAAAGAGGATAATGACTCTCAAAATATTCACCTCTGGCCATTGAATTTGGAATTGCTTGATTGATGAGTGCCTGATGAGCATCTGACTTTATAACAGTAATGCTTTTTCAAAAATGTAGCATACTGGATACAATTTCTGAGGTTGGGATTTTTAAACAAAATTTAAAAAAAATATGTATTTGGCATCGTAATGATTTCTTACACTGTTCRATGACAGCGATAAACTATGTAGAGCTAATCTCTTTAGTGATTTGCTACCTTCCATGGAGACCAGCCAGTGGAAGGGAGTGGTGGAATAAAGAGTTTCAGAAGTGTTTACTGACAGCAGGATACTGCTGGATTGCAGGAATTCTAGGTTCTTGAACATATTTGAAGAAAAATACAAATCCTAAAGGTCATAGACTGAACTCTCGCAGGCTGTCCAGCTTGTGCTCACTTCTCCCAGCACATCATCTTAGTCTTTCCTCAGTTTTTCCACTCCAGCCTCCTTTGCTTGTTGACAGAAGGGAGTCTGTCCAGCATGTTGTCTTGCAGTCATTTACGTGTCTGATGATACTGCAAGGAACTGTTGGAAAGACCCTGGCCCCTAATCTTCCCTCATGCTTTTTTAGGGCAAAGAGAGTTAAGGTTGCCTTCAATATCTACAGGCAAGGATTCATTCATAAGATTGTCCACTCTTATCTGATGTCCTTTATATAAATGACACATTTTGGAGCTCATTTCCCTAAAATTATTCACCTGGGCTTTCATTCAATTGGCTCATGTGACTCTTCTAAACCATACAATTTAGAAGAATCTTGAGTCTTCAAAAGGTAGACACTGGAAAAGGAGCTCTAGAGTCACAGAACCTGCAGTAAATCTCTTCTGTTCGGTGCTTCCACATATAAGAATTTGCCAATATGTGGAATAGTTTTTCTAAATGGCTAGAAGCAAGCTCAACTGTTCCTAAAGGTGCAGAAATTCAAATACAGATTTGAATTACTTTTGTTTGGATGTGAATTTGTTAAGGAGGCTTAGTACCATACGGTTAGACTAAAATACGATTTCTAATTTTACCTGTTAAGAATTATTATCTGACAATTATTTTCTCAAAGTGTTCTATCCTGTTAAATACAGTAATATTCTCTTCCTAGCTATTGACAGTCACTTACTTTGCCCTATACAGTGTATTTGAAAATTAATCATATTAACTATAATTAAAACAAAGGTTGCAATATAATGTTGTTGAGTTGGTTTTTTTGTTTGTTTGTTTCTGAAGTGATTCATTAGAAAATCCTTCTCCAATAATACTTCCCTTTAAAGAGAAATCTCAGTAGACATTTTGAAATAGAACTGAAGGACAAACATAACATGTTTGTTCATTTTATTTAAATAAAATGTTTTCTGGTGGGAAAGTATCTGAGCAACAAGTCTGAAAGTTATTTAGGCAATTCTGTGGCAAAACATTTGGAGAATCTTAAAAAAAAAATCCCTCTCTGGCATTTAGAAGACTGAATAAGAGCAGAGGGAATTTGTGGATTGTTGTCAAACTTTCAAAGTAGCATATTAGAACATTTAAAAGTCTTCTGACATTTGAAACTTTTAAGACCTATCCACCAGGGTTACTTGCTGTGGCAAGGAATACATTAACCAGAATAATCCTTAAAATAAATTATGATAGTCAGTTGAATTTGATTATAGTGACTGAATTAAAATAATTAATTCAAAGAAAATTTGCACTCCAGAATGCCAAGAGGAAACTCAGAAGCACTATATTTCATGCAACAAAACTGTGTTTGCATAAATATAGCCCAACTTTACGTAAGTAGAATATAAGGGAGAATGCAGGGAGAAAAACTATGGTTTAAAATACATTTTTAAATGCCTGCTCAGTTGATGGATCAAAGAACTGATGATGTTTAGGTTCATCCTCTGAGAGGCTGTGAGCTTATTAGTGATTACCCAGATGCTGAAATGTTAAACGTAAGGACATTTATATGATTCATGTACCCAAACGAGTTGAATATTTGTCTAGATTCCAACATAAATATTAGCAACGAAGTATGCTATCCTGATCACTTTCAGCCACTTTGCCCTGCATTTCATGTATCCGCATTTTAGATTGTAATCATCTTGGGAAAGGAACTGTCTAAACTGAATTGAATTGATAGAGACCATTTCTGACAATGAAACTGGGTAGATCTTCTGAAACTCAAGGGAGTGAGTGATCCACTCAAGAGTAGAGTATTATTCAGGAAATACCAGAAATAAAGTGTTAAGGCTATACCATATTTTCACACACAGAATCCATCCATCACATAGCCTCACCCCCTTTACAAGTAGTGGTCCTTGAAAAGAGCACTGATGAACCATATTCTCAAATACCCACACTGAGTGAAAAAGTGTCCATTGCCATTAGCTTCACTTGTGCTGCAAAGAGGCAAGGGACTCTGCTCTGTGCCAGGGAAGGAGAGAGGAATGAACTCTGCTTTATGTCAGGGAAAATGCTCTGTTCAATAAAATTTGCCTTGTATTACCCATCCATATGTATAACCTTCAATACTGCCGAATTAATTTTTTTTTGACAGATAACCTGTAGGTTAGTCACATGAAAATATGGCTCTACAAGAATTACTCATTTTGCAAATATAAAACTTCTTAATAAAATCCAGTTACAGCTGTGACTTTTTAGTACTCTGCAAGTTCATACAGTAACACTTCAGTTCTCAGGAGCCTAGGAAAAAAAAAGCTAAGAAACTTTAATATTGCAATGTCATCTTATGAAATTAATATTGCATGAATTTTGGAGCACTTTCTGCTTCAGATTGGCTGGAAACTCACAGAGGCTTCAAACCTGACTGTATGCTATTGCTAAACTTGACTTGAGGCATGGGGGCACACATTAAATTAGAAAGCAGGGACAAAAAGACACTGTGTGTGTTTTTGAACCAGAAGAAAGGTTTTGGACAAGTAACTTACTGTTACATCTAAAGTAAACTCCAGAAAGTTAATAGTTCAGGAGTCTTATGATACTTGTGGAAGCAAAATTTCTAGGCCCATATGGTTCCAGATTTGGCTGATCTTTAAGAATGAATTCACTGGCTAGTTTTCTTAGATTTCTTCTATAGGCAGAGGAAGGAGTCTTCTTTAGGAAGTAATTCAAAGGGTAATTCCTGTTTTATCATTATAAATCAATAAATGGCATAGCCCATGAATGGGGGAATAGCCAGCTAAGATTTTGTAAAGGTGGATACCAAAAACTTTTCTAAAAAAATATCCCTGTAACATTTAATGGTAGGGAGCAAAGTTAAGGTAGCAGGCTGGGAGCAAAGTTGAGGTAGCAGGCTGAGGGATGTAAAGATCCTATTCTGAGGATTGTAGCCTGGGTGCTTGACCCTGCAGAGCTGGTCAGAATTCCTGCAGTCTTCAGACAGCAAGAGAGGTTGTTTGTACTCAAATTCCTCTTACATGAAAATTCTCATGGGAAAAACAACCCCTCTTGACTGTTGTCCCCACACGACCAGTTGCACAGTTGGGTTGAGCCTTAGCTTCTTGTTTGGTCATACCAGAGGAACATTCATCATATTCAGGTCATGTGTGGGTTTATGAGCAATACTATAGATAGGGTGATGTGGTTCGAATGGCAATGTAGTCTGACAACACATTATAAGTCAAACTTTATTAAGGCAGTAAGAAAGATGAGCAACAATGCACCCACACGATGACTCACCCGGTCACGGATAGCAAACACAAGATCATAAGTGATGCCATGGCTCCAGTGGACTGTCAGGGACACTTAATGTCTGGGTCATCTGACAGCCACAGCCAATTGAGCAAATGTCTTTTGATTGCAGGTAAGAGTTGCGCCACCCCTTGGCTCCACCAATGGCAGTGTGATGTGAGAGAATCATACCTTACATGGCAGTAACGTGCCCTACACATCATCTTGGATGATGTGGGCGGCATCCTGCCTACATGTCGATGTTGGTCAAGGGGCAGGGTGTCAAGGGGCTGGGTGTCAATGTTTTAAACATATGTATATAATATAATTTCAGGTGTTGTTGGCCTACAGCTACCACACCAGAGGTGCAGAACTCCCTAAGTCCAGCTCCTAGCTGTCAGCCCCTTGTAGGTGTTCTGTATGTACCCAATGGGTCTAGTCATCTGTGTTAAGACAAATGGATCCTATCCTTTAACTCCATCTCCTAAGCAGCTAGATAGTACGTCTTTAGAGAACTGAACTCTTATGGCCATAAAGGAACAGAAAAACTAATGAAAGGCTTAGCATGCATTCTGTTCAGTTTTCTGTATACAAATTAATGCTTGTTTATACACAGTCATGGATATGAGCATTACACAGGCTTGTGTTTCTCTTAGAACGTCAACTATGAAACTAGAAAATGGAACCTAGGATTCAGAGTCCCTGAAATGGCTTTCCAGCCATCTTTGTCCTATGTGCTAGTAACAAATTTTCATCTCTTTAATTTATACCTGAAATACTTAAATCTATCCCAAATAAAACATTGCATTTTTATTTCCAGATCCTTTTCCAGATCTAGTAAAAAAACCCCCAAACTTTAACTTCTCAGCCTACATTTACTTCAGCAGCAAAGAGGCAGACTTGGCAGTCTTTAAAGAAAAAGAAAGATTTACTACTTTTTTGAAGGCTTTCAAGTTGTTATATAAAGTGTTTGGTGGATTAAATGGCTTTCTTGATTCATATGCTGAGAGTAAGAGACTTCTTGCACCGCTGCTGTGCTATCAATTGGTCTGACCCAGTTGTACTGCCAAATTCTCCTACAGTTCAGAACTTGCACTTAGTCTCTTCCTTACGGACTGAACCTCAGCAAAACTCACCCAAAACTGTAGGCAGTTTTCAGATAGTGACCCTTTACTGGTGTCTCTGTCCACTCACAACTCTGAACCTCGAAAAGCAAGAGAGCACTTGTGTTGACTCCCAAAATACACTGTCTACATTAGCCATGTCTTGCAGAATTGAAGGTAACTTTCTTGAGTATCATGGTTATGAACACAGTCTCTGAATGACTTTAATAATCTCTGCTGCTGAGATGACTGTAGAATCAATGGACTTACACTGGAACTCTGTCTATTGCAACTTCAGCTATAGGAAACAAAGCAAAAGGCAACCATCTGATCATTTAAATTATTGTGTGACGGTAAATGCTGAGGGACAGCTGAGGGACAGCTGAGAGGCAGTAGGGAATAGAGAGGTTAGGGACACCTGACCCATCAGCTTCTCTTTTACAAACATCTTTTTTCTGTGGATGTCTCCAGAGTTTCTTTCGGAAAGGATTCAGGAGAGGGGAGGGATAGTTCAGTCTTTGATCATAAACATGGCACTGTGTGGGTTTCTTCTGAGGCTCACACTCTCAGCTTGGACATGTGGTAGCTACATCCCCCTCTCACCCTTTGCTGAGAGGTGGAGAACAACAGTATAAATGTCTTCACTTTCCTATATTAATTATCAGTAAGGGCTCTTCAGAGAGACAGGAATGTCAGCAAGGCCTCTCTGTTCTTAAAACTATTACTAAGTAAAGTCAAGTGGATCTGCAGCAACGTTCTCTTTCAGACACTCTTCCATAGTCAGGCATGTGTTGCTACTGTGACACTGAGGAGCCTCTCAAAGCTTTGAACCTTTGCAGTGGCACCTTATGAGAAACAGCCGGTGCTGCTGATACCTCTCAGCAGTAATTATACTGTCTGCAAATTCAGACAGATTGTGCTGCACAAAATACAGTTGGGTTGAATTTTCATACTTTATTTCAAAACCTGTAAAGCAACAATTTTTCTTTTAAACTAAAGGTTTGAGCTCTTACTATAATATACCAGGAGCCCTAGGTACGGATGTATCTTGCCTATACCTTTATCTGGTCACTTTTGGGTGGGCTTTTCCTTCAACTGGAAAGAAATTGTGACATCAAAATTGTCAAAGACCAGAGTACTCTGGGGCTGGATGGTGCTGCAAGCCTATCGATGGCCTAAAATTCTCACAAAASACCAAATACTTCATGTCCTGCTCCTCATCTCTTCTACTGCTAGTTGAGAACAGCATCAAAATTTCTGCCAAGTGTTCGTATATGCCTTATCCTTTTTTAAGACTGTCAAGCTCATTCCACCCACAAGTGGTATAATCTGCTCCAACATCTTCATACTACTAGATTTTCTTGAAGCATTTTGCAATTAATAAATTTCTAAATCCATCTGGCATAATTGTTTATATCACCGAAACCATCTTAAAATATATACATAAAGTTGAATTGTCAGCATATATTGTGTTACAGAATGAAGCATGTTATTTACCATTGCCCTATTCTTCTTTTCATAATTCTGCTTCCTGCCGGTTTTCAAATAGCTTTTACATCCTTGCAATTGCCAACTGCAAATTGAAAATATATGCATATTGATATCACAGAAATAAGAACACAATTACATTAAAATCCAAGCTATTTTTATTGCTTATTGCTTTCTTTTCCTGGTGTATTGCTTAAAAAGATATATTAATGCTTTAGGCATATTCAGGCATAAATAAACATGTTTATACATGTGTAAACATATGTGTCCTCTTGCAATAATTGGAAGTGGCATTACAAGACCCCAAGCTTTGGGAAAAGAAGTAATCTCAGCAAGAAAATATGCATAAATAGCACTTCTTTTTGTTTCTGAGAAATTCACACAGTCTTGCAAAAGGAACTGGATAACTAGCGTGCTTTGTTTTCTACTTTTTTGATGGCATTAATAGTTTTTCCTTGAATAAAAAAATGGGTCACATTCATTATTTGGTGATTGCATAAAAATTCCTAGTATTTTTTTTTTCTTCCCCACTGAATTACTAACTGAGGCATATTATGGAACTGACAAGAACACCACTTGCAACATAATGGTAATGAAAGTGAAATAAAGCTATTATTACTGCCTTCTCTTTTGTTCTTTTTCTCTCATCAGAAACAAGCAATATTATTTAGAGCACTGGTGAGATGTTTGCCACAGCTCTAGAAAAACCTTTTGGCTTGCATGACACACGATAGTTTTATCTCTCCTTTCACTTATTAGAATCACCTCTTCCATAGCTCATTTTATTTGCTTGTTACTTAGCAATAAATCTAGTCCCAACCCAATGTTAAGCCCAGGTTCCCAGTCTCAAAGCATACAAAAAGTGCTCACTCTTTCTGAAGGAGGATTCTGAAGCTAAAAAATAAATTATTGGAGTGCAGTGTTAGCCTGATCTCACATTAAACATTGCCAGTCCTCCTTTAGAGCAACTTCTAACATAAAAAAAAAGCCTGCTTACTGAATGTCTGTACTCACTACATCTGTACAAGGGAGTATTTTTGTCCCCAAATCAGGAAGTTATCTGTTTTAAAACTGTATAGAAGGGTAAGAATAAATATGCGTAAATGAGGCATTGGTTAATTTATCCTGCATAGTAGCCACTAGTAGGGATTAATCAAGTGTTCTGGATGGAATCAAAGTTGCTGTTTCCTAGAATAATACTTTAAAGAGACTGGAGATAGAACGCTGCCTACTGTTAGTCAAGGATTCATTCCAGATGAACCTTATTGGCAGAGAAAGATAAAATTTTATCTTCATGCATAGTAAACTTAAATTGAGGTGCCTAAAACCACAAAATGAATGGCACATCTAGGCATCACCTCAGTGCCAATTTAAGCAGCTAAGCTCAGTAATGACACTGYCAATGCATCATCTTTAGAGCAATCTAATTCATATATTCCCTTTCCAGCCATTTATTATAGTGTTCGTGCATTTTACATTTCTGTATATTCTGTTCAAACCATAATATTTTCCTTCTAGTCTTCCAAAGGACAGTTTAGACTCATGTTGCAGTTTTGGTTTATATTCTTGCTTCAGTCCCTTAACTTTAAATGCTTCTTTTCTGTGGTGAATAGGGTATTACAAACCTAGACAGTAAAATGTAAACCACAAACACTGTAAAATTCAACTAGTTTTAACACTTAACTCTTTTCCTCCATGAAAAACTGTTTTGTTGACTATAACAAACTTTTCCATTCTTACTAGCTCTGTTTAAATTTTTAAGCCAAATAATTATTTGGAAGTGTGTTCTGATGCGTGAAAGAAATGACACTTTTCTAACTCATGCAATGGAAAAAATCGTTCAGTGTTCAGATGCATCTAAGGTAGAAACTTCATGCCTACATTTCAATAGTACTACTGGATCTTCTGGGCTAAAACACTGCACTCTTTTTCATCGGAAACGGTGTCTTTAATGACTAGGCTGAAGACTTAATGTTGGTCATAAATGCTCAGTAAACTTTAATTGTTTTACACGATTTGGAACATGCTTAGTACATCATTTTCATCCTTGCCAATTTAGATATTTCTTTTCATTCTCCTACTCTCTCTTCTAATGTAATTAACATTAAGAAGATGTTTGTGAAGGATACAATTTTAAGGACACCTTCTGCTGAAGAGGCCTCATTAAGAGCTTTTGAAATATAGAATACTAATGAAAGCCTCTTGTGGCAAGACATTTAGTTAAGGACCCACGCAGCTTAGGCGTCTCAGTTTAAGATAGTACTGCTAATGATGCAGGCAGTCTCATTTAAAGAAGTATCAGTTCAGTGCGTTCTGGTGAACTCAGTTATGGCAATAAAGATGAGACCCAACAAAATCACTCATTCACAGGAAAAAAATACCTCAAAATAACCTAATAGGAACATTTCTTCTTTACTTTTTTTCAAGAAATGAATTACAGAGAAAATAAAGTAATAACATCCATACACTGGGAAAGTATGCAAGTTTACAGTATCTGGTTTGAATTCCTGTTTACTCTGCTTTGAAGTAAATGCAGATTGGTTTAATGGAATAAAATTTCATGGCCATAAGACTAGTCTGTTAGCACTGCTTGTAGCATTTCAAGCCTAAATGGCCCATGCCTCCTCGTGACAGAGCAGTGCCTCAATGGGACACAAGCGGTATGTGTTTCTGGAAACTGTATTCTTGATACAGTCCTATTGGTTTTACTGGTCACTAGAACCACTGAAGAGTAGGGCTGTATGCCTACGGGGTTAAGCAAAAGGTAAATGAGGATTTTGAGGGTACTAGTGCTGCATAAATACAAGACAGCCGTGCCTAAGTGCCATCTAATGTATTTCAGCCCTCCTTATCATCCTCTGGCCAGCTCTCCGTGACCACTGTCACTGTATCAAATCCCGTGTCACTGCATGCTTATCTTTTCTTTAACATCTTTTCCAGGTGTTCACTGCCAGAGGCAGGGCACTGTCAGAGGCAGGAAAATAGAACAGATGGATCCTTCATCTGAGGGCATGGCTATCTCACATTATTTTCTTATGCCGGTACTCTCTTCTCCCTGTGCAACTCATGCTGTTACAGCCATAACCTCTTTTTATATAATGACTTCTGTTAAAAAGGCAGTGACTACAGATAGTTACCTCAGATGGGGTCATTCCTTACACACAGAGAATAAATGGACAATGTTAAATACCATTTTGTTGTACCTGTTGGTTAATGCTGATGAGTGGTGAGCTTGAAAAACACTCTTCTTTTTTTGGAACATTTATTTCCTTTATATAACACCTCAAGAACATTCCTCATTGTACCTCAATGTTCTTTCAAGTTTTTTTTAATTTGTCAACCAATCTAGTATCTAGGTGTTGGCCAAATGATTCAGAGTCTTCAAAAAATATACTCACCCTGCTCAGAATGGAAACACTTCCTGTGGACTGAAATAGAAGAGAGCATGAGCAGAATGTTTTACTCTGGCATCACTAATAGACAGGAAATACTTTGCAAAAAACTGCGGTTTCTGAGAGGGTTGTCTAAACATATATTTCATCATAGTACCCAATGATGGCGCTCAGTTTCACAGGCACTTTTTTAACTGCTTTTTGTGCTGTCAAATAACAAGCATCAGTTATTCCACAGTCATATTTAAGATATTTTTCACTTTTTTAATGAGGTCAAAGACAGGTCTGTTCTGTACTATCAGCAAATCAATCCAACATCTACGTACACTTTCTTCAATAATAAAGTGTTCTCACCAGTGGTGAAATACCCTGTAATATTTTGACTCTGTTTCTGGGCATCCTGCCTCATCTGGCCTGCTATCTGTCCTTCGCCTCTTTCAAGTTCTTCTCATTCCAACTAAAATGAATTCCAGTCAAGGGATGTTTGAGCAATTAAGGGAAAGGGAATAGAGGAAGCCTGGGAGATGGTTGTGCACTGAAAGTGTATGCACAGCTGTTAATGCTTGCATGACTCTCTTTCTAAAATATAACAGTCCCTGACTACAAAKATATTTCTGACTCTGTAATGTATAGCTATTTGTGGAGGCAGGAGTTCTCTGCCGTTCTTGATCAGCCAGCAGGGGTCAAATTGAAGCTAAGGTACGCTGGGGTTGAATGGTCGTGCCTCAGTAGTGTCTCACTTTTTTTCCAGAAGGGCAGAAAGTTCAGGAGAAGTCAGAAATGTTAATGGTCCTTGCTGCCCCAAAACAGCCAAAATACACTCCTCTTGCTCATTAGCAGAAAATTCAGACAGGTTCCCAGRTAAACTCAGGGCAATTAACATGCAAATTCAAGACTTAGAGCTATGGGAGTTTTTAAAAAGAGGTTTGGCTTCTAGCTCTGGAAACAGACATCTGAAACTTTTGGGGTTCTGTCATCCCCAACATTCACAGAGAATTTGTGAATTAGCCATGTTTATCATTGTTCAGTTGTGATATTATGTACTGGACAGTTGTATTCAATTTCACAAAATTAGGTGGCCATTTAGAGCCGAATATGTTAGTCTATTTTATCGTGTTAATAAATACAGAAACCCATTATCTACTGATTTATCATGGTGCTCAGAGTTGTTCTATAGTTTATGACAATTTACTTACCAAATAAAACATGCATATTGTTTTCAATTTCTCTGTGCTCCCCAGAGAGTGGTAAAACTATTTCGGGTAATAGGCTAGTAACAATAAAAGAGTTAAAGCTGGAGGGTTTCTGGAGTTGCCGGAGAGATGTATTTCAGCTTGAACCACAACAATCACCTGTGGCATAAATGTACTAATGTGACATTTACAGACTCTGTGGGTCATTTAAAAATTCTCCAAACCACCAAAGCATTGATATTTGAAAAAACTGAAAGAAAGCACACAAAAAGATACAAACCTTTGCATTTAAATGTCAACTTTTCTAAATGATTAATTTGCTACTTTAATTACTACCTTTCTGTAGAGATCTTTTAATCAGTGCTTCCCCCTTTATTTTGAAAAGTGTGTGCCTGTAGCACTGTTGCTTCCATGTTTTCTGAACAGCCTGACCATTGGTTGTAACCGTGCTTTCCCAGGAGCAACAGAGTCTCACTGTGACTTGAGCCAAGCCACACGCTTTGGGGAAGGGTTACGTAGTGATTTATTTGTCTAAATTTACCTTTCTCTCCTCAACTCTCTTACTGTGTTTTTTTGCCGTGGGAAAGGAGATGTCTTATCGCTTCATGCACCAGCTCCTTTCCTAKAGCTGCCAGCTTTAATCTGATCTGCTCGCTTTCCTCAGGGACTTGTGCTCACAGGGAACATGTATAGGCTGAAACTCTTTCCTTAACTGACTTACAATACAGCCATCCTCTCCTGGACCAAAGACTCTGCCCTCTCTCACCTGCTGCTATCCACAAGGCATAGTAAGAGATCTCCTTGACATAAACAAACTACTGTGGGGAGTTTTGTCTCCCATCCTAGCTATATTGCAGGTGGACACAATCTGAAAGATACAAAAATAAATGGTGCTATTTTGCAGCAGCTCTTTGGTATTTCCATGTGAGTGCTTCTGGCTGTATTAAAGTTCACTGGATTTTGCAAACACAATCAAGTCTTGTTTCCCTAGACATTGCTGCTGTGCAGCAATTGTATGCTATATCACATCACTCATTTGTCATTTACTGCCTGTACATGCCTAGGGAGCAGTAGATCTACTTGGTCTTTTGCAGAAAGATGTRCCTAGATGGCCAGGTATGAGTCAGCTATGCAGTTGTGCAGGACCTCAGTTGACAGGTCTTGAATCAGAAGCCATGCAGCTGCATTACTGTGTTATTGTGTCTGACTCAGTACGGCCACAAACACATCTGCTTCTAGCTGATGGCTTATAGCTGGTTTGCATCCTCTCACCCAGACATACGGGAAAAACAAGTGAAGACTCAGTCTGAAAAGCATTAAATAAAGGTAACCCATAGTCATATAGGCATATTTTAAAGACTTGTATTATGTGCTTACCTGCTAGGAACAAGTGGAAAATGCACATTCTGGAGATCTTGAGATTCCAGAGCTAAAAGCTCTCGATAACTGAAGCCAGAAATGGCTGGACAAGAGGTAACCTGTGGCAACAGGCTCATTAGAGAAAAGAAATACATTTAATTTCTTTTCCAGATCATTATTTCTCTTCTTTTTTCACTCTGTTGCTAGTCATTGCTAGCCATATCAATGCGCAAGGCGTTTTGTATTTAGTGAAATTTTTTCTATTCATAAAAATCAATTTTGCAATTCACAAAAATCAATTTGAAAAATCAATGGTGATGTCATGTTTGTTATGTAAGAACGGAGTCTCACTTGTTGCTATTTGCCTGCCAGTTCCAGCATCACATACTGGTGACATAAATATATAATTTTTTCAATCACAACAAACATTTGCTTTCATTTCCATTCTATAACAAATATGATTCTAGTTTATTTAAATAAGAAWTAGCCGAGATAAATTTAGAAATAGAAACAAATGAAATTTGTTGTTCATGTTTTTCATTTTCAAGTGTTTTCCTTATTCTTGTTAATATATTTCTATTGCTTATGAACAGCAACAGAACTTATACTTGCATTACTGGGCAGTGAGGTTGCACTTTGCTATTTATATGGAAAATAACAACTTTAGTCAGACTCCCCTTGAAAAAGAATGAGGATGACTTTATCATATAAAAGTAGAATTTGAAAAGTAGAAACTTAAAGCCCAAGTAAAATCTAGTAGACAAGGCTATGACAATGGCTGGTTAAAAGAGACTGAATCACAGAATGATAGAATTGCTGAGGCTGGAAGGCACCTCTGGAGATCATGTCTCTGGAGATCACCTAGTCCAACTCCCCTGCTCACAGCAGGGCCTGCTAGAGCAGATTGCTAAGGGAGGTGTCCAGTGGGATTTTGAATATCTCCAAGGCTGGAGACTCCACAACCTCTCTGGGCAACCTGTGCCAGTGTTTGACCACCATCATCATAAAAAAAAAGAGTTTTTTTCTGATATTTAAGTGGAATTTCTTCTGTTTCAGTTTGTGCCTGTTGCCTCACCACACACCACTGAGAGTAGTCTGTCTCCATCTTCTTTAGTYCCCCACCAGKTATTTATATACATGGATAAGATCTCCCTGAGCATTCACTTCTCCAAGCTGAACAATGCAAGCTCTCTCAGCTGCTCCAGATGGAGCATGTCAGATGCTCCAAGCCCCTGATTGTTGCTGAACTTGTTCCAGTATGTCCATGACTCTTATACTGGCTTCCCCAGAGTTGGACTCAGCACTGCAGATATGTCTTACTGGTGCTAAGTAGAGGGGAAGGGTCACCTCCCTCAACCTGCTGGTGACACCCTTCCTAATGCAGCCCAGGAGGCCTTCTTTTCTGTGAGTGCACGTTGCTGGCTTCTGGCCAGCTTGCTGTCCACARGGACTCCCAGGTTCTTTTCTGTAAAGCTGCTTTCCAGCTGATTGGCCTCTACTGTGTGTACTGATGCACAAGGCTATTCCTACTCAGGTGCAGGACTTGGCCTTTTGCTTTGCTGACCTTCATCAGATTCCTGTCAGCCCATCCCTCCAGCCTGTTGAAGTCCCTCTGAACGGTGGCACAACCATCTGGTCTACCAGYCACTCTTCCCAAGTTTGTACCATCACACTTGCTGAGAGTGCAGCCTGTCTCATTGTCCAGGTCAGTAATGAAGAGGTTAAACAGTACTTGCCCTGGTATGAGCCCCTGGGGTACACCAGCAGTGACTGACCTATCAGGTTGGTCAGGCCTGACTTCCCAGTCAGTCCATGCTGACTACTCACAGTCACCTTCTTGGTGACTTGGTGACCAAACCTTCTTAATAGGTTTGGAAGTGGCATCCAGGATTATTTGCCTCATCACTTTCCAAGGGATCGAGGTGAGGCTGACCAGTCTGTAGTTCCCTGGATGCTCTTTCTTGCCCTTCTTGAAGACAGAAGTCTTCGAGTCCTCAGGAACGTCCTTCGACTCCCATGAACTTTCAAAGATAATTGAGAGTGGCCTAGCAATGACATCGGCCCRCTCCCTCAGCACTTGAAATGGATGCAGCCTATCAAGATAAAAGGCACATTCAGACTGTAAAGAAGAAACAACTTTCTGAAAGTATATAAAGCAGTCTCTCTCAGAAAAAAATCTGGAAATCGAAACAAAATGTGTTTTGAAAGGAGGGGTTTAATTCAGTCACAGCTATTAATGTTAAAATAGGAGTTACTACGGCATAGTGCTTTATAAAAATCATGTTTTCCTTTAAAATTTAAAATTTATTCACATCTTATACAGAAATAAGTTGTGTTTATACCACAAAGACTGAAATTGTTTGGAATTTCAGGTTAGTTCAGAGTGAATCTGGCTTCTTGGTGAGAGGTCTCTGACACTGATAGCACTGATATTGCAAGCAGTGTGTGAGAACTTTTCCAATAGAAGATAACACTTGGCTTTTGACCCAGAAGTGCCAAAGTGATTTTGATTTCCTAAAAGAAATTATTTCTTCACAGACTGTACTGCCATGATTCAGATCACTGGCAGTTTTCAAGTAGGAGCATTTGAAAAGAAGTGACTGGGGAAGAGACCAAAATGGTAGTTGATACCAGTTTGTTCCTTTCAAGTGGAGTAAGGACATGTCTGTGAACTCCATATCTGTATCTCTGCCTGCTGCAGGTGCCCTGAACTTCCTGCAACTACATAGGAGATACAAATTCTTTTATTCCCTGCATGAACTGCTACCAAGAATCTGTACCTGAAATAGAACGAACCACCTTGACATTGGTAGATCAATTCTAATATTGTTCTAGTCAATCTACTGTCCTTCACTATCATTGGCCATTGTCAACTTTTCCCAGTAAAATAAGACTCTTAATATCTTGGGTCACAATTGACTGAAATATATCATTACCATAATTTATATGTGTTTGGCATCTTACAAGCACAGTCTATGCAAAGCTTTCTGCTACCTGGGATGATGGGAGTCAGTAATCTAGCACACAGGATGCTTTGCAGCTCTTGGAGAGGACAGGTCTGGTTCAGTGATACATAAAGGATTTTATGGGCTCTTTAGCACTATGGTCAATAGGATCTAATGTAGAAAATCAGAAAAAAAGTATTGTCCCTGAATTACCTTAGTAGTTTAAAACATTTAAAATAATTACTGTCTCAAATACTGTTCTAAAACTTCTTTCATCCAGCTGGCAGTAATTCTCTTCTTCCTTGCAGTACCACACTCTAAGTCAGAATTACTGCCACTGAACTTGGCAATTGTATGCTAGAGTAGAAGTGCAATAATAAATACAAAAATCTTCCCAGAATGATATTGGTCTTGAGGTAGTTCAATGAAAGCACTGTTGGGTTCCTAAAAGAAATACCTGGATTATTTATGTACTCAGCAGCTTGGATATTTTCTAATGAATGATTTTCTGTGGAATTAAATGGTATCAGTTATCCTAGGACTGAAATGACCCTGTAGAAATGGCCTTGAGAAAGCCTTAATAAATGAAGATTTGTACACTGGCGTTACGGCAGCCAACAAAAGAAAAAACGTTCTCAGTATGTGGCAGCTACTCTCCTTACTGCTGGGCAAAGATRACTTTCACCAAATTACTCTACTCAGCCCTCCTTTCACTTTGATGCAAAGTGTGGCTGTTGGTTGCTTTTATTTCTTTCTACCATGTGGAGAGATAATAAACTGCACTTTCTTGATCTTCTTTCTGCTTAATATCTCAAACCCTCAGTCTATCTATGAATCATTCTCCTCCAGCATCCCAAGCAAAGAATTAAATCTGCTTGCTGCCAAGATCTGTTTCAGTGATATACACCTTTTGAAAACAATGGTAAYGCTTCCTAAAATGATCGCTTCTAAGAATATAACAATAGCCGGCCTGGTAATACTTGCTTACAGGTAAGAATGACACCATAACACCCACAACATTGGAAATTTGATGACTGACATGACCTCTCAGCAGTTCATAGATAGTGGAAAAACACAAGCCTAGCTGAGAAAACAGTGGTGTACAGTTCTACATATCAGTTTGAGATATGGCATTGCCTCTACACACAATGTGTTGTGGTTTGTTTACAGAATAATTATTCTGATCTCATAAACTACATGCAACTGTCATTTATTAATATCAGATCACCTTATATTCCATGACAATTGCTTTTGAGTTATTGTCTTGTTCTCTGCTGAATGCCATCTCGTTTAATGAGACAGTATCACCTTATTAGAATGCACCTAGGAAAGTGTCACTGTGGCCAGGGCACTTCTAAAATAGTTGAGACAAATTAATATTGTCAAACCCAAGAGAGACATTATAAATTCCCCTTTAAGCTGCCTTTGTGTCTTTCAAGGACAATTTACCCCCTGCAGATTCAGCTGATGCTTTAAGTACCTCACACTGTCATTCTGTAAAGTGTTTTAAAATGCTTTTTAAAATCAGATTTTTTTTTCTGCTTAATATTTCCTTATATATAAAAGAAAAAAATAATGCAACTGCAAGTTTTAAATTGTTGTTATAGATAATAAATGCAGATTGATAATAATAAATAAATATTGTCAAGGGAGGAAAATAATTTTAAGTAATTTTAAAGTATAATAGTTACATTTAGCTGATACATCTAGAARACAGATCAGTTGAATTAGTCACCATTCAGGTTCAGTTTCACTGCCAATAATTTGTTTTGAAAATAGCAGACCTATAATATTGAATATTTATTTCATTTCAGACTGAATTATTTTTAAATTCAACATATGAAACTCTAAAGAACCCTCATTTCAAGTTCAAGGCAGCTTTAAGGATTCTTGTATAAGAAATTCATCATGGATATAAACTACAATGTCCAAACACACCTCCTGCAGTGACACAACTCACAAAATTTCAGCTTCTTTACCTCAGGCAGGTCCAAACTCAAATGACCTTAAACATTTTCACAACTCACCTTTCCTCTTGCAGCTTCCCAAAGTGAGGGCTCTGCAGATTATATTAACAAGGACACCTTTCACACACCACGCCTCACTCAATGAACTCAACAGGAAATGTTTTTGCTCCTTTGTCCCACCTAAACCTCCACTTGTATCTTCCCACCAAGCTTGCTGTGAGAGAGTCTCCCTGCTTGCAGATGGAGCACCTGCTCAGTATACCTTGCTACTGCTTGGGAATAGTTTTCTTGTGCGTTGTTTCTGACGCCATGTCCTGGTTTCAGCTGGGATAAAGTTAATTTTCTTCCAAGTAGCTGGTATAGTGCTGTGTTTTGGATTTAGTATGAGAATAATGTTGATAACATACTGTTTTAGTTCTTGCTAAGTAGTGCTTATACTAAGTCAAGGACTTTTCAGCTTCTCATGCTCTACCGACTGAGAAGGCTGGAGATGCACAAGAAGCTGGGAGGGGGCACAGCCAGGACAGCTGACCCAAACTGMMCAARGGGATATTCCATACCATATGAYGTCATGCTCAGTATATAAACTAGGGGAAAGCTGGCCGGGAGGCCGTTGCTCGGGAACTGGCTGGGCATCAGTCGGCAGGTGGTGAGCAATTGCATTGTGCATCACTTATTTTGTATATTCTATCATCATTATTATTATTATTATTATTTTCCCTTCCTTTTCTGTCCTATTAAACTGTTTTTATCTCAACCCACGAATCTTACTTTTATTTTCCCCCCCCGATTCTCTCCCCATCCTACTGGAGGGGGRCAGTGAGTGAACAGCTGTGTGGTGTTTAGCTGCCTGCTGGGTTAAACCACGACACCCCATAAAAAGCTGGCCCACAAAAATGTGATTATTTAAAAACAGATGAGGCCTAAAAAGATCCAGATYGTTAATGAGACTGTTGTATTTGTCTTCTGGATTTTTGGCCTTCAGTGTGAAATTTGATCACACTACTAAAATTCATTTCACAACAGTAAGAATTTGAAGTTTCTCTCTTCCTTAGCTCAATTTTGCATCTGATTACAATATTTGAAGAGCTGGGGCTTAAAAAAGACACTAAATATTTAAAGACTTACTATAAATGTTTCAGGCCAAATATCTGGAACAAGTTCATAAAACCAAAACATTACATAGGAATATGACAACTTGGTAGAAATTCTACTGAGGAACAAATTCTGTTCTTCAGTATTTTTTTTCTTCAAAACAACTATTCCTCTCTATATTCAATATATCATTAATGAAAATTTTTAAATTTGAAACCAAATACTTCTGTTGATCCRAATGACTTCTTTTAAAAAATATTTAGAGAGAAATTTCAAATATTTAGGACAGTATACAAATGTATGCTAATTTGGGCCATCATTATATTTCAAAATACCAATAGAACAAAAATTCTGAATTTTGAGAGAACTATACCATGACAATATTTGGCAACACTTCTTTTCTTCCTCCATTTCTGAAACAAATTTTACACTAGCTAAAGGGAATAAAAGAAGATTCACGCAAGCAAGTAGGCAAAAAACCTTACCCAAAGTAAGGTAGTCAAACTTATTCTGATTAAAATTGGTACAGGTACCATATTTCATTTCCCCAAAATACTTGCCTTCATCCAATATCTCATCTCTCTTACACCAGCACATAATTTCAGTGCAGACTCAGAGGTCCAGAAGCTGAACAAAAGAAGAATGCTCTGAATTATAATACACAATAGAAAATTGTATAGGGAGAGATCACAAGACCTAGGTATAGTGCAGCTTCTTCTTTGAGCTATATTCTCTGTATTTCAAATAATTTTCTTTGACTTTTTACCTTTGTCAGCCTCTTACTCCTTTGTTATTTGAGCCGTGAAATAGCCAATCTTAAAAATATGCACCATTGCCATTAAGACTATTTCAAAATATTTTGATTAGTGTTTACCTTTGCCTCAAAGGAGACTTTCAACTAATTTTAGTGTTAGCCTAATCTTGAAGTACAGCAGCTCTAATGTACTTTGCATCAATATGTTTAAATCCAAAATTAAAGCAAACTGACAAGCTCAGTCAAAAAGAAAACTATCTTCAGCCTCCAGAATATGTCTTCTGTAAAGGAGGATTCTACATTATTTAGATACAAATCCTATCAAAGTCATTGTTTGTTTAAAAAACCTGACATTTTGATAGCTGGTTTTAAAAATGATATGGTATAAGGAAACACAGATAAAATGTTTTAAAAGTCCTGTTTGGGTTATCCAAGAGTTTTGTACTTCCCAAAAGTTCATTGCTGACATATAAACTTTATGTTGTGCAATGTGCTTGTAGTTGGAGAAAAAATGGGCTTGTAGATGGGACAGGTAGGGGGAAGTAAAGGCAAGGGACAAGAATACTTTAAAAATAGCTGTTCTTTGCTTTTTTCTCCATCCCCAGCTTACTATTTGCAATAAACCTACCTATTAATTTCTATAACTTCATGATCATTAAGTTTTCTGATATAAGTAACTATTGTACCTAATGATTCAATAAAATATCCAATCTCAGACTAGGCAACCCAGGACCGGTTATTTTACAATAATAGGTGTATTTAGCCCAATCTTGTCAGGATATTTTTGAAGTCCAGAATGAATTAAGGAAAGCAAGGAAACATAAATTAAACACCTTTGTCTTAAATCCATGACTCTTCAGACCAATGAAGCAGACTTCTTCAGTGGCTGTAGATTTGTGCCCTAGGCAATCTAAATAGGTAGTTTTTATATAGAAGGAAATTRGTTTGTATATAAAAGACAAATAAAAAGATGCCTTGCATTATGCCTGTCTACCCAAAGGAAGCAGCYGATCGTCTTGCCAAACCAATGAGAGATATATAGGAAATAAAAGAGAGGTTTCCTAACACTTCATTTACAAGAGACAGTAGTTTCCTTTCTAAATGAAAGAACTCAGTCATACTATAAATTGAGTAGTACGCTGTTTGAGAAAACATGGGCATTACATTTTCTCTTTTCCTCATCCACTTATTCTGCACTAGTAAAGATAATTTTAAGTGGATTTCAGTTTCATACTGCTGAAAATATATAACACATGCTGTGTTAGAGTAAAATTGYTTTGTATTATTCAAAATCAAATAATAATGGATCATGAACTCAAACTTTTTTCCTTAAATTTCCAGAAGTTTTCTACCTAGACTGTCATATCTGTGTTACTTCCATCCTCTTTTCTCGGACAGGGCAAAAAGAAAGATAGTCTTTACGTAAGGACAGTAACCTAAGGGTCATCAGAGTGGACCATGAGTACCTGATCTTTTAATGGCTCTATGAATTTGGTTAAATCTTTTATGACCAAGTCTAAAAATCAAATTTTATTTTGAACTGATTAGCTACAAAGATAAGAAAGAAGGGATTCATAGCGCTGTGTTAAGTTCACAAAATCTAGCATACTGGCTAAAGTATCATTTACGATGCTGAGGACAGGGGAATAAATTTTTCACTTCCCTACAGCTTAAGTACCAGCCCACCTTCAAGACTCTAGGTCTAAACAAAAATTCATAATTAAATACCTAATGTCATTCCTTTTAGTCCAGGGAGACCTGTGTTAAATGTTTCATCCCTCCAAGCAGATTGGAAGCCATATCTCCCAAAAGAGTGTTTTAATCATTAGGCTCCATCAGGAAGATGAGCTGAGGGACCCTCAATCTGTCTTCTTGACATTGTTCCACTTTGCATAAGAAAATAAGTAACTTCCAAAGAGATTGATTTTATTGCTCATATTAGAGCAGTCATCCTCAAGGAAAGAATCAGGATTCCAGTTCCTTCTTCCACTAATATTTTGCTAATTTATGTTGGAAAGGGAAAGCTACATTTCCCTCCTCCYCTGTGTGTGAACTGACCAGTTATATAATCAGTTTCTCATGGTCTTTGGCTGAGTCAATATTTAATTACTCTGTGTAAGTGGAATAACTTCAACAGAAAAAGAAAAATGGGAACACCCAAGTTATTAGCAGTTATAGCAGCTACAAGTACTTAGTATTTGGGGTTTCTCAATTAAAAATCAAGTCTAAGGTTCCACAGATGGAGAATGGAGACAAACAAGATCTTCTGTATCCTGAAAACACTGCCTGCTTACTTGTTAGCTGAAAGACTTTCCAGGCACTATCATCAGTTGTTTAATTTTGCTCTCTATATGACCTAATCTGCAAAGAGTTCTTGGTGAATGTTTTGCTTAAGCTCTGTAGATAAGTGCTTAGCATACTTGTCTTGCCAGTTGAAACAGTTTTAGGCATGATCAGAAGGTCTCTAGACACCTAAGGAARTTTAATGTTGGAAATTTACATCCCAATGGACTTTAGTTACCTTAAGCCTTAGCATGAGGTTTTGGGATACAATTAGGAATTTAAATGCCTGAAGTTATAGTACTTAACTTTATGATCTAGTACTCATATTTTCTACAAAATGCTTCTATCCTAAGGTGTTCTATAAGAAGGACAAAGCAGAATTTCTCCAATGTATTGTGCAATCAAATGTATTAAATCTCACAACATTTAATGATCAGCTATGAGGCAATGGAGCAAAATGCCAACTCGTATAGATAATTAACAAAAGACACCTGCTACTATGATATACCAAAATTTATTCAGTAGCATGTTTTACAGAATGTTTTACCTTTGCCAGCAAAAAAGCCCTGCAAAGATAACTATTTATATTACTGTTACGGTAATAGCTAGAGATTTTTCCTCATATTCATGGGCTCTGCAGACATTAACTAATCTATAATCAACTATGGCATAATATGATATGACCATGTAGGAAATGGGATAAACTTTGGAAATAGAGGCTGCAGTCAGATTTTCCTTTTTGAAGTGACTCAGTAGTTAATGCTTTATTTCAGTGTAATATGAAAATATTTCCAAGATGGTAGGATGCATAAATTTAGAGTAGTCACTCGGTTTCACAAAAAGCAAGTGATATTCAGTTTGTTCTAAAGAAAAAACAGCAAAATGCAGCATGTTTGCATTAGTCAAGGGCATACCGGCAATGAGAAGATGATACCAGAATACTAGAAATAGAAACCAGAACCTTTGCTTCAAATTCAAAGTTAGGAATAGGGTAGACCTATGTCCCAAGAGGACATGGCTATCAGAGGGCGGAGATACGCATGGGAGTTCTGCTCTAGGTTTCAGCTGTGCCAGAAAGCTGCACCTTTGTTTGCTCAGCTTTGCAAGTGAGCCTTAATCTGAACTGACAGAAAATGTCTTGACCAGATAAAGGACTGTCCTGGTTYCAGCTGGGATAGAGTTAATTTTCTTCCTAGCAGTTGGTATAGTGCTATGTTTTGGATTTAGTATGAGAAGAATGTTGATAACACACTGATGTTTTTAGTTGTTGCTAAGTAGTCTACT